>OX155951.1:22616605-22721605 GCA_944548615.1 Micropterix aruncella | reverse complement strand
TTGCTAAGCCAGTGCCGATTAAGGCGACATGATACCTGGAAATGACCAAATCTGAGGAATTTTTGTTTAATGAGTGTTTGGAAAAATATAAGCATTAATTTAAAAAGGTTTCTAAGTGAATCCCTCGATAAAGAACCAATTTTAAATTTGGACTCAAAAAAGTTGCTCATTGCCTTGGACATTAGTCTTAGGAAAATAGGGCTTTAAACTGACATCGAAAACTTTCAGTCGCGTTTACTCCTACAGTGTGAGCGGTGAGTGTGTTTTATTATAATTTCATTATATTGGCTGGTTAATTTTCTAGGGTAGCATTAAGCCACATTTTTTATTTAGGCCCTAAATTAATTACAATTAATTAAAATGCGAGAGCGCTCTGAGAGTTACGCTAAATATGCTTTGCTATTAACACCCTTATACCACCACTGCGTAAAGATAGTTATTCTGTGCTAGCGCTGCGATTGATCGTTTAGTATACGTCTGGTTCCCCGCACTAGCGGACGTTGACGCTTCGTCAACGCTGGATTTTTATTGGTCAAATCCAACAAAATTGACTACGCCTATTTGTTCGCGTGTCCGCCCATTTCGGATATTTTTCTGAGGTTTCATGTCGCCTTAATGAATAGATAAAATTTATTTCTCGTATTGTGTTGATGGATGGATTTCCTTATTACAAATCCTAATAATTTAAAGAGGCCTTTGGTAGAGGACTACTTTATTGCCTGCACAATCTTTAACTTGCAAGTTTGTATGTAAGTTGTCCGTTTCAGAATTTACAGACCATTTTTCAACCACTTGCTGGTATCGATTTGAGCTGAAATTTGGCATACTTATTTAAGTTCGGTGAAAATGCAATATTATGGTTGACGCAGATTTGATGATGGATCCGGGATTTAGGCACTGGATATCACTGATGGTAATTGGTGGAACAGCTACTTTCCATTACACATAAGGGTCTGAATATGTAGCCGGAAGATTTCCACTGGAACTCCCTGGTGGAAAGTACTAAGATAGTCGAGTTTGGGCTCGTTTGTTTTGTTGTCATGAGTACTTTCCATTACACGTGATGACGAGGGTCTGAATATGGAGCCGGGAGATTTCTTATGGAACTCTCTGGTGGAAAATAAAGCTTGTTTTTAAAAATCCTTTTTTAAATTTTTATTTTATTATATTTAACTGAGGAGCCAAAATATCCTCGTAATGTATTACGCAATTGGTAATCGTATATCGGTTGCTAAATAAATCTGAATATCGGTTGCTAAATCACAATTCAAGCGGCAACGTGCAGGCTATACACGGGACTATACACGGGCTATAGACGGAAGATACGGCAGATGGGGAATACCTGCTAAAATAGCGGCCAATAAATAAAACGGAAGGTTAGTGGAGCCAGAATGATAAAGTGAAGATATATTTCGAAATGCTGATTCACAATGAATGACGATAGCTAATGACAAAGAAAAGAGGTGACATCAAACTAGACATGTCCTAATCTAGAAATATATGTTAAAAAATGAAATTACCCACTAACTCATAAATAAACAAGCCTAAGAAAATTTTGATGAATAATATATAATAAATCATAATTAAACAAATAATAATATTCTACTACAAATTTCTTAAATAAAATAAATTGCCAACATATGTATATGACTGAATTTTCCAAGAGATGCTGTCTTCAAAATGGGCTGGGCGCTTTTAGTTAGAATTACTCACGAGTAGAGTGCTAAAAATACTACTCGTTCATCTCCTCAATTTATGGAAAGTCATAAACACTGAATACTCGACTGCTTCTAGTATATAAAGGGGAGAACAATGTAAACCAAATGGCCTCTATATGACCTCAATGTCGCTTTTAGTCATAAGCCGTCACCTTATATACCTACTATAATATATTATAAAGCGTATCATTATTAGTTAGTATATGGGATGTGAACAAAAATATGTAGTTAATTTCACAGGGTAACTCTGTACATAATACTAAAGATTTTTTGAAAGATCTAAGTATTTTGACAAAACGTAAGTATTTTACAGGGGATTAATTTTCATGGAAGACTGGCCTGCAAATCGTCTACAAGTATTTTTGATTTAGGTATCATGATTTATATATGATTTAGGTATTGAGAAGATGAAATCGTATATCGGTTACGTATTTATTTTACCCTATATTTTGAGAGGTGTTCCTTTTTTAATATGGTTAAAAATGTTCAATTCATTACCTTTACGGCCAAAATTGTGCTATTTACTCATTGACACATTAGCTAGATATGCTTTCAGATACAAATAAGTTGGCTCCATACCCTTGGCTCGTAAGTAATTTGACACAGAGAGCAATACATTGAACAGTATGCGAGAGACGCGCCAGTATGTTTCGAGGCAGCTCTCACACCGGAAACGATTGGCTGTCTGCCAGCGGACTACGACCAAACTACTACTGACCGGCTTTCAGTATTGGTTTTGAAGTGGTTATTTTCGAGCGCGAAAGGTTAATCTAGGGGATCATATATCGATGCATTTCCTATCATGTAGAGCGGCACTCTAAACTCAGAGTTGGTGTCTGGGTTAGGGATACGAAAGAGATCTTTCTGACAAGAGCACCCTCCTGGAATACAACAGGTAAGCTGTTAAACGAGACGGACAGTCTAAGCCATTATTGTAGAAACTAGAGCAACATCATGCCAGAACACGTCAATCTCCTGAACCAGAATATTCGCGTACAATTTACGCAGTTACGATTTTTGTATGTTAGTTCCACACCAGGCCTATAAATGCAGACCGAAAATTCAAATATTATGGCAGATAGTAACATATTTACAAGCTTTCATTTACTTTGCAATGTTTGTTAGTTTGTTTAGATCAAATCTTGCAAGCTGAATTAGAACCACTTCCTCTTGCCCTATGAAGTTAAAATTTTACATTTTAGTTCAGTTCCGATGACAATGCATTTTTATGGTAAGCATGACCTGATTCTACACCCAGTATCGGCTCCCGATGAGGATACTCTTCAACGGTCAACAGCACAGACACACAACTTTGTATACGCATTCAATTATGATAGTGCGTTCTAAATATTACCATGACATGGCTGCTGCACACGGGATTGGCTCCCGACGAAGGGGCTCCTCAACATTCAACAGCACAGAAACAAAATTTTGTTTACGCGTTTCATTATGATAGCCCATTCTGAATTTTACCGCGTTAGGGCTGCTGCACCCAGGGTTGGCGTCCAACGAGGGGACTCCTCGACGGTTAACAGCACAAACATGAAAGTCTGTATAACATTAAATTAGGATAGCCCGTTCTACGTTCCACGATGACATGGTTGCTGCACCCAGGGTTAGCTCGGGACAGGATCATTTTAATAAAAGCTTGTTTTTAAAAATGTGTTTTTATTAATAACTTATTTATATCTATGAATGAATTACAAAACATACGTAAACACTTCCTAAATGGTATTCCGTACCAAGAAGGCATTTCACTAATATTGGAGCCCGATTGCGTTTCTTTAAAATCGGAATTAGTTCATGCCAGCGAGACAGGGCAATAAGTTAGAGCGGAAAATAAAATAAATGATTGTCAATTTTCCAGCATAAAACTACAAATCGAATATGCTGCGGCATAACCTAAAACCGGGCGAAATGTTTTCAAACTAATTCAGGTGGTTTTATGTTCGACAGGTAGTTTTTGTGCGCAAAAAGTTATGATCGTTCATTCCGCTCTAACGTACTGCTCTGTCTCGTCCGCATGAATTATTTTCCGATATTAGTTCACGAAGAAACGCAATTGAGCCCGTTGCCATTGCCATCACAGTTATACACGCTAGATAGATATGAGAGGCTGCGAGATTGACGATGTAAAGGGCTCTCTAGACGATCAAGCACGCTTGTCAAGCACGTGATTTTTTCGTGCTTGACAAGCAATTTTGATCGTCTAGACGCTAAGCTTAATGGCTTGAGAAGCAAACTACGTGTTGTGGACAATGATTGATGAAAAATTATCCAGTGGTCTCGAACCTTCCGTATTTTCGGTATATCTACCGAAATGGGATCTATTCTAACAAAAAACAGAAATGAAAAGATTTTTCCACGACTTCTGAGAATACACGGAATTTAATGATTTGATTAGAGAAATGTTTAGATTTTAAAAAGTTGTGCGTGTCATCCCCGACGCGCGACTGGAGTTTACACTCCCCTCAAGCACGTAACATCCATTTGGGGACATGTATGGCGGCCACCTAACAATCCGTAACATCCGATTTTGGATATCGCGCTCGCCGCTGCGAAAAATGCAATTTACGATTCGAATCGTCGTACTTTAATGCTTTCTGACCGCGGGACGACATGGCCAAATAATCTTTCATTCGCCGGCCAACGACGATAACATCGACCGCCGATTTAAAAACTCAGCATTAGACGTCAAAACCAGTGGCGGTCTCTTCATATAAGCCGAAAAGCCGGGCTTGCCTATTCTTCGTAATTAACAATTAAATAAATTAATAACACAATTCGTAAAAAAAAACAATTAAATAAATTAATTTGCTATCTAACGAGTGCTATCTAGCGGACCGAGCTCGCTCCACGCGACGAAATTCATTATGGCCGCGGCGTCGATAAAGCAGCGTGCGATTGCAGCTGTGTACCGACGTGTCCTCTCGCTCGCTCGCACATGTGGGCTTTCAATGTGGCTTTCAAAATCAGTGTACCTCTCGCTCTAACCAGTGGCAAATTACGCAAAACAATTATAAGTATATAGAGGATTTTACTATGGAAACCAAAGCCGTGCTTGCCCATGAAGGTGACAGCGAACGTGTCAAATGTCACAACGTGAGACGATGAGCGCGAACTTCACTTGACTGTAGTTAGTGTAGGTTTGTGCGACTGACATCACGGTATTTTTTATTGTGTAATTTCAATTCATTTGTGGTTTTTAGTGCCTGATAAACAATGGAGGAAATTGTCCCTTGTGGTGAGTTATGTGTACGACTTTTAATCGGCGAAGACAAAGTAAAATCTTTGAGTTTTGAGCAAAAGAAGTTACTAATTTCTGGACCTAAACCTACACCCGATTTGTGTATTTCTCAGACAAGTAAATCGCATAAAAGACAATTTAATAGATCAGTGTACAAAACTCACTGGGTAGTTGGATGCTCCCATGTCAATAAATTGTTTTGTTACTGTTGTATTTTTTTTTCAAACGACTTAAATGTTTGGAATTCGTCCGGTTATGATGATCTAAATAATTTAGCCGGCGCGATAAAAAGACACATGAATTCGCAAAAACACATGAATGCGGTTATTTCGTTTAGTAATTTTGGTAAACAACGAATTGAGACATCTTTATCTCGGCAGATGATGAAATTTTGAAGCACAATATTCGCGTTGATCAAAATCGTAGTGTTTTTCAGAGATTAGTGGATATTGTTTGTCATTTAGCTCAACAAGAACTTCCATTCAGAGGTCACGATGAGTCCAAAACTTCGTTGAATAAGGGAAATTTTTTAGAACTCGTATCACTTCTTTCGAAATACGATATCGTTTTAGAAAAACACATGCAGCTACAACAGTCTGATAAGCGAGGACCGAGTTATTTGTCTAATAAAATTCAAAATGATATTATTCATTCCGTAGTGGTTGTTATGAAAACTCGCATTGAATTTGAAATCAAAACAACAAAATTTGTTTCAATTATTATTGACGAAACTCCCGATATCAGTCACAAAGAACAATTATGCCTGATTCTTCGATATTATTTTGGAAACGACATTCATGACCGTTTTTTGGGGTTCGTTAATGTATCTGAAAGTCGTATAGCAGACACACTGTGTAATATTATTTTAGAATTGCTAAATAAACAGGAGTGTACCGCAAAATTAGTAGCACAGAGCTATGATGGCGCTAGTGTTATGTCGGGTGTTAGAAACGGAGTGCAATCAAAAATAAAAGATGTTTGTCCACAAGCAATTTACATTTGGTGCAATGCACACATTTTAGCCCTGGTGTTGTCTAAATCATGCAACAGAATTGGAGAAATCAGTTCGTTTTTTTTCAACACTACAGTCTTTGTGTAATTTTTTTAGCCACAGTACAAAACGATCTGCCTTTTACGATACTCATTGTAGCAAAAAATTACCTCTTGCCCCCGCTACGCTTTGGGCGTATATCTCGCGAACTGTAAACACAGTTTTTGTGCAAAAAAATAATCTTATTACATTGTTTTCTGACATATGTGACAACCCTCAGGACTGGGACGGGAATACGGTTTTAGCAGCGGAGAATTTTGAAAACTCGTTGCGATCATTCCATTTAAATTTTTTTCTCCTTGTTTTCCACCGAATTTTTGAAAAAACTGATAGCTTGTACAATATCCTTCAAAAATCACAAGTCGATGTAGGTTATTGTAGCAATAAAATAAAGGAATTTCAGACTTGGTTACGTGTTAAATTTCAATCAGAATTCGATCTCCTTTATGAAAACATTCTGCAAAATAACTCAGCTCCTCGTTTGAGACGTAACATACGCTGTGCTTATACTGAATATAAGCAACTTTTTGTCCAGGTAATTGACAACATATTCTGCGAGATTGAGGATCGATATTCGGAAATTTTCAAATTGAAATTTTTCCAACTCTTCAACAACAAACTATACGAGAAATACCGTTTAGATTTTCCTACAGAGGCATTAGATTCATTATTTGACATTTATGCAAACCATTTTGACAAACAAGTTTTAAAGAACCAATTGATTTGTTTGTACTCCTCTCCTGAATTGAAAGATTGCAATGTTTTTGAACTAATTGTTTTCATTAGTCAGAATAGCCTCGAAGACGCCTTTCCCCAATTGTTGAAGTTAGCGTATCTTGTCGTAACTATTCCTGCTACAAGTGCTTCCGCGGAACGTGCATTCTCATCTCTTAAGCGTATTCATACTTACCTAAGAAATACACAGGGTCAGGAACGTCTATCTGAGTTATCAATGGTTGCTATTGAAAAACAGTTGTTAATAGAATTAAAGCGTTCGCCATCATTTTACTCAGACGTAATAAACTCATTTTTGAAAAAAGATAGACGCTTCGATTTAGAATATAAATAAGCTAGTTAAAGCTATGTACCTAGCACCTAATTATTTTGTTGTTCCCTTTTTTTTATAAAAAAGTCTTACAGCTCATACAAGCAAGGGTCAACTTCTTAACTCGATGTCACTCGCTCAAGCAAATAAAACGGTTTTTCTTAAAGCCACCGGAGGTATTCGACTGCTGATAAGTGTATGTTAAATTCTGTCTAGCAGTAGTATGCCTTCAGTGTGCTTTATTGAATCTACGACACAAGCAGTAAATTTCAAATTGAAGATTGAAGAGGAAAGAGGTACTACTTTTTGTTACTATAAAAAAACACAAAAAGGTATGTCGGGCTTGCCTCATTCACCAACCCCGGGCACGCCACTGGTCAAAACAGCATTGTCGATCGGCCACCCCGCGGCGGCGTATAGTTCCGCGACGTGTTTGTTTTGTGAAGTGTTTTGTGTATATAAGTGCAGTGTATACCAGATAAAAGTAAGTAATTTCCCTTTTTAAGTAGTTTAGCCATTAGGATTATTCAATTTCCACAATCCATTTGCTGTTTTTCACGAATTTTCGAAGAAAACACTTTGTCAACAACACACGGCTCGCGAAAAAATGGCCGTTTTTATTTTGTAATGTTTGTGAAATATCCCTATATATCGCGAAACATGACGTAATGTCGCTTTAATTTACTAATAAAATAGGTATTGCTTCATTTACATCCTAAGTTATCACATAATTAGGCGTATTTTGAACATTATATGTTGTTTTTCTAATATGGCTCGCGAAAATGAAACTTGTTTTGATAATTACTATGAGAGAAAGAGTGCGATTTTCCATAGTTTTTCGATGAAATGTGACTCTTTGGAGTATAGTAATTAGTTATTAGACATATAATAAGTCTATGATAAGACAATATAATTGAAAAAATCTAACGAATTTTATATTATGGGCATTCAAAGTTTATTATTAGGTTCGAACGCGGAAACTCTCAAAACTTTAGATTTTTCTATAATATCAGACAAAGGTCAAAGTTCTGGTGTGATTTCTAAGAAGAAGTGATGTAGTAATAAAGTTATTTTGAAAGAATTTCATATAAAAAAATACCATAAGTAGTCACAAATTAAAAATTAAAAAAAAAATTTTTTACGAGAATAAATAAAAATTTTCTTGGCTGAATAAATAAATATTTTTTCCGTATTTTTGTATGCAAATAAGTAAAAAAAATATATCGTTTTGGTAAAGCATTTAATAAAGAACATAACTGTATTTACAATTTTTGATATTTACAAAAACTGTATTTACAAAAAAATCGAAATGATTTTATAGGCGAGTTTTTTTCAGTTTGCCAATTTTGTAATATTTATTCATTATTATCTTAATTGTTTTACGAGATAAGGTTATAATGTTTTATATGTCAAATTTCAATGCGATCATTTTTCTCCTTATCTTTTTTTATTCCGTTTAGTGGTTTATAAGTTACGATCGTTTTTCTCAAGGCCGTTGACTCGCGTCGATTTTTTGCGCGCGAATATGTCGCGCGCAAAAGTGATAGGTGTTTTTACCTCGCAACGTGAGGGGTTAAGCCCCGGTGCGCACTTGCGACCTAACCGCAACGGCAAGGCAGCGGCGGCCAACGAGATACTACGAAATATATTGAGATGTCAACCACAACGGGCGAACCCGTCACCGCAGGACGTTTTAACGATTCATAGTTCTATCGACCGTGCAGTGAGCGTAGAAGACTTTGGACATTACAAATTCGACGTCTAGCTACGCCACAACCCGCAAGAGACCAACGCGACCAACACTTTACCGCGAGATAGCCAGTAATGTTACCTAGCGGGCCGACACTCGCGCCCTTGCTTCCAATTGTGACCAGATTTCTCCGGTCTCTCGATTGGTTCCGAGTTCGAGGTCGCTTGCGCGGTCCTCTCCCTTACGAAGCGGTGAAACGGTGTACACCGAATCTATCGCGGACCAAGGCGTCCTTTGCCCGACTCTGAACCGGGATCGGATGGCCAATGGTCATTTCAAGAGCAGTCGCCGTAAGGTAGGCAACCCCCCACCCCGCTCTATAGGAAACAATACAGTTCCCAGACTCCCCCGACTGTTAGTCGGAGAGCACAATCGATTGGCTTGCGCCGCTCGGTGCGCAGACCGTCCAGGAGCGCCAGAGGTTTGATTCCCAGGGGAGACTGGTTGACCCAGTGTCCTACCCAGGTTCGCACCCCATGCGTGGAGCCCATCGGATGGGTGTTGAGCCGTGAGTGTGACCGACCCTGAACACATGGGTCATCGTGGCCACCTCATCATGGGCCCGTTAGCTCCCAAGATACTACGAAATGTATGAAATCGCCATCGACCGCGCGGCCCAAGTGCGCGCGCCCAACGACGCAGCGTTTCCATACAATCAGCGTATCTCGCTGACCGCCGCGGCCTGGTCCGCGGCCAGGCCGCGGATTGCGATTGTCATTGAATATACAATACGTACGATATTGTATTGTACGATACGTATTGTATTGTCATTGAATGACAATACAATACGATGTCATTGAATATACAATGGCGTTTTAATACATGTCTTTTAAAACAAAATCATAGATCCTCAAAACTAACAAGATTAGTGTCCTCTTTAAATCTTTCTTTACTTCCGCTGCAGGCTACGCACCACAGCGGAAACTCCCACACTTGGCTAGATCTGATAATGACATCTAATCCCCGGCTCATCAACTTCCATGGTCAATTGACGATCGGCGGTTTCTCAAACCACGACCTTCTATATGCCTCGTATAAAATCCATTGCTGTAAAGTACCCCGTAGGATAATTAAATTCAGGGATTTTCGGCGCTTAGACAACGAAGCTTTCTGTCGCGACGCCTGGGAACTTGACTGGCAGGATGTTTTCCAGAGCCCTACCATCGACGAGAAACTTGGTATCTTTACTACGAAGATCATCAGGCTTTACGACAAGCATGCCTCTGTGAAAATTGCTAAAGTTCGACATCAATCAGCTCCCTGGTTCAACGATTCCATCCGGCAATATATGTTGAAGCGCGATAGAGCCAAGTCTAAGTTTAAGCGTAATCCTTCAGCTGACAACTGGGAATTTTACCGTACTTTAAGAAATCGTTGTAACCAACTATGTCGTAACGCAAAAAAATGTTACATCTACGACTCGCTTGCAAACTGTACTCCCAAAGAAATGTGGAAAGTGCTGAACCAACTTGGAATTGGTAAATGTAAAGGACCCGTAGATCCCAATGTAGATATAGACGTTCTTAATAACCACTTCTCAAAGTCACCGGTTCTACTAGATAATATAGCAAAGTCCCGTGCTACCACCCATATTGCCAATTCTAGTGTGCCAGTCAATCCGTGTAAATTTCACTTTGTTCCAGCTACTGTTGAAACGGTTTTACTAACATTAAACCGGATTAAATCTAAGGCCGTGGGAACGGATGGTCTCAGTGTAGATATGCTCAAACGTATCATCCAATGTATTCTTCCAGTCGTTACCCACATAATAAACTCCTCATTAGAATTTGGTTCGTACCCAGCTCCTTGGAAAAATGCCTACGTTATACCCCTTCCTAAAATATCAAATCCTGTGCGACCAAATGATTTCAGGCCAATATCTATTCTCCCTGCTCTCTCAAAAGTGTTGGAGCATATAGTGTTCTCTCAGCTATCAGATTACCTTTCTGAATTCAATATGTTTAATCCCTATCAGTCCGGTTTCCGTCCCGGTCATAGCACTACCTCTGCCCTTGTCAAAGTAACCGACGACGCACGTAAAGCTATGGACCAGAGACAACTTACTTTGCTTGTTCTCTTAGACTTTAGCAGCGCCTTCAACTCTGTCGACTTCGACTTGCTCGTTGCACGGCTACAAACTCTCAACTGTTCGCAAACCGTTATTAATTGGTTCAGCTCCTATCTCAGAGCCAGACAACAGCGTATAAAAGTAGGCGATCGATCATCCGAATGGGTTAATCTAACAGCTGGAGTTCCACAAGGTGCGGTTCTGTCCCCGCTTCTTTTCTCAATTTTTATAAATCCTATCTCCAACCAAGTTCGTGGACATACTCATCTGTATGCAGATGATGTCCAAGTATATAATCATTTCTCTCCCGAAAACATCAATGCCTCGATCGCCATCATGAACTCTGATCTTCAGGCCATTTGTGAATGGTGTGCGTTGATGGGTCTACTAATCAACCCTTTGAAATCCCAGGCTATACTCATTGGAGGTCGTAAATTGCTCTCCAGAGTAAATGTAAAATCCCTTCCGCTTTTAAAACTAAACGATATCACCATACCATTGTCGGAAAAAGTGAAAGATCTTGGTCTAATTATCGATGAACATTTATCCTGGCAACCACACGTGGACGAGGTAAGTCGTAAAATATTTGCTAGTTTTCACCCTCTGCAAACACTCAGAAGATTTCTTCCTATGGACACAAAAAAATCTCTTGCACAGTCTCTCCTCTTGCCTCTCCATGACTATGCAGATGTGGCTTATCTCGATTTATCAGAGGAACTGCTCAACAAACTTGAACGTTTGCAAAATGTATGCATACGATTCATCTTCGGTCTACGTAAGTATGATCACGTGTCCGACTATAGGGCACAGTTAAAGTGGTTGCCAATACGCCAAAGAAGAAATGTTCATATACTGGCTCTCCTATATCGTGTACTCACCCAACTAACACCATCCTATCTCCAGGAGCTTTTTGAACCACTAAGTTCCCACGGTCTCGTACTTTGGTCAGCCTCTGACAGTTTATTAAAAATTCCGAGTCATAATAGTGATTTCTATTCCTATTCTTTCTGTGTCCATGGTGCAAGACTCTGGAACGATCTCCCAGCAAATATACGAAACTCGCCTTCTTTACCATCGTTTAAGACTCACCTTAAGGATTACTACCTTTCTAAGAAGTAACCAGTTCTTCCCTTTCTCTCCTGTTCCTCTCCCAATTTTCCTCTCCTCGGGCACTATTAGTCTTAAATTCTTCCACTTGTCTGTATGTTATGTAATAATCTTTATTTTCACAATGCGCGTATGTACCACTATGTTTAGGTTAGCTGTAAGACATTGCCATGTGGCAATAAGCTCGCCTTTTTTGTATACTTTTTAAGTGCAAATAAAGAGTTTATTATTATTATTATTATTATTACAATAGGCAAAGGGGGTAAATAAACGCATCTCTCGTATTACTGAAAACATGTATATAACTTAATTCATATAAAATTGCTTGATTGATAAATTTAATTGATGTGATTGATTAATGTGATTGATTTGTGTGATTGATTGATCGATCAATCAATCAATCAGTTAATCAATCAAGCAATCATCATCAATGAATCACGATCAATCCATAATCAATAACCATCAACGTCAATCAATCATCATCAATAAATCATCATCAAGCAATCATTATCAGTCATCAGCAATAAATCATCATCAATCAATCATCAATCAATCAATCATCCACGATCAATTACGTCTAATTAAAGTGACTCCACGGTATAAAACTACAAAATTAGGAATTTTTGGTAAATAAAAAAAATATTTGCATATTCCCTGCGGTTTGCGATCCCCTCCCAGACCGCGACGCAAAGCTTGATCAGCATGCTTGTGGCTCCCTAGTAGACGGTCAAAACGGCGCGACGCGGCGCAGAGGCGCTGCTCCGGTGAATTAGTGTAAACATGCTTCACAAGAATGCTTAATGTGTCATTTAGCCACGTCAAGCACGTAAATGCTTGACAAACAATTTTGATCGTCTAGAGAGCCCTTAAGAATACATGATCTGGCCAGGGATGGAAAACATTTCCTCGTAGATTGCGGCTAGTGGGAGGCCCGTGCTACCATAACAAACTCTCCGAAAAGAAAATAAGATTTCTGTCGGCCTTGCCGCAACTACGTAGGCTCGTGTACAAATAAGAAAAATAGACGCCGCGTATTTGCGAGTCATAATGTAGGGAGAATGTCCTTCCACCCCGACATCGCGTAAATAACTACGATTATGTGGAGGAAATTTGTATGCAGGACTAACACTGGATTAGTAAACTGCCTTAATAATGAAAAATTTTATCAAATTTTTGACTTTTGCAGCACCGAAAAGTACCTAACGACGTTTCTAATCTATATAAATAAAAAAATAATGCTGTTCGTTGGTAACCGCATATTAAGTTGAACGGCTGAACGGATTTGGCTTTTTTTACTGTTCGTAATAGTCCAAATAGGTCCTAACGGAAAGGAAAATTGGAAATATTGTCTGAAAAAGTACTTTTTTCTATTCGACCGATAGATATTCGTAATTCTTTTTTTGAATCGGAACGACATATAAGGTCGATACTTTTTTTTAGTTTTGATCGCTATGCTCTCGTGATGAAAATATTTCAATGGACTATATTTAAGTGACAAAAAATCTGGAAGATATTAATAAAAATCCAGAGAAAAGCATCCCAGCCTAAATAAAATTATTAATGAATTTTTTTACTTGTGTTGTTTTGCGATCTGTCCATCAAATGTAGTTATTTTATTTATATTCCAATTTCTTTATTCCGGTATTGACCAATTTTTTGAATGTGCCAGAATGATTACTTTAACCAAACGCTGATATACTCCGAAATTCCAAGATTGGAATCCCAACTTCACGTTACCTACATGTATTTTCACCGATGTGTTAGGCCATTTTTCTCAGTCCATCCAAGCAACCACGAATGTTTCTATTTGCGTTTGATTTTAGTCAAATTTCATTGCCCTACATCGTTTCTACATATATTTAGTTATAATGCCGAATTATGTGGCACATATAGAATATCCTGCCAATACCTTTCTATGCACCCTTCGAGATGCTGTGATTTAGTTAAATGCTCATCAAAAACAAACGTTGTTTTCGATAATTATCTCAACATTCTTTCCATCGAAACCGATTGATTTGTGGACCAAATTCAAAAATTACTTAGCTGATGATATTTTGCATCAGATGCTCAACAGAATATCCAATCCAGATTTGCAACTGAGCGAGGAGATTCACAACCAGGCATTGCTATTAACTGAGGACATGTGCTTGATGATATTAAACAAGATTTGTCTATCTATAATCAACTAAATTTGACAGCGCCCAATAGACAGCGATATTAATAAAACAATATGATTACGATGCATTATAAGACTCAGTTCGAACGAACGTTCCATTGTTGGATTTTCTTCTTGGACGCTCCCGGTGGAACTGGAAAAACTTTTTGATCGCATTGATGTGAAGATTGATTTGCAGATCGATTAGCAGATTGATTGCAGAATGATTTGCAGAATGATTTAAATTGATTTGCAGATCGCAACGATTCTCTTGCAGAATGAAATTGCACTTGCACTTGTTACGTCAGTAATTGCAGGTACGTTATTGGAAGGCCGTCAAACAGCTCATTCAACATTTAGCTGGCCGTTGAATATTCAAATCAATGAAACTCCAACGTGCAACCTTTCGGAGAACTGTGCAATGTCCAAAGTTTTGCATCAATGCAAATCGATCGTTTGGGATGAGGAGGTGGGGTTAGAGGGAGTGGGTTTGGGAGGGGGGTTTAGTGGGGGGAGGTGGAGTTGATGGGGAGGGGAACTGTAAGGAGTTTGTGGGGTTATGGGGAGAGGAGAGAAGGGTTTGTCTGGTCAAATCGAATTCAAACATTTAACTTCCCCAAATATATATATAGATATATATATATATATATATATATATATATATATATATATATATATATATATATATATATATATATATATATATATATATATATATATATATATATATATATATATATGTATATATATATATATATATATATATATATATATATATATATATATATATATATATATTCTTTTTTTAAAGAATTCGTTTAAAGGATGACACTTTGATGAAAAAATAAAAATAATAAAAGCCACTTACACAGCTGGAAGGTTTTCCCGGACTGGACTGGGAAATGCTTATTGTTTAAACGAGATGTATTCTTGGATGAGTACCACTTTCGACGGTACACTGTAGGTTTAATGGGATCCCTTTATCGCTAGCGAACGATCACCCTTCATCCACATCTCAAAAACAAAGCGTATCCTTTTGCAAACCAAAATAAAATGTCTTTATTAAAGACAAATTTAAGCAAAAATAATGAAAAAAATCACAATCAATTAAACAATAAGCATTTCCCAGTCCAGTCCGGGAAAACCTTCCAGCTGTGTAAGTGGCTTTTATTATTTTTATTTTTTCATCAAAGTGTCATCCTTTAAACGAATTCTTTAAAAAAAGATTTTACAAAAAACCAATCAAATATTATATATATATATATATATATATATATATATATATATATATATATATATATATATATATATATATCGTGTTACACGAAGTATGTCAATAGGTTTTCGTGCCAAATTTTGAATTCGAGTTTTCGCGGGATTTTCGCGTGTTGATATACAAAAAGTCATTTTTGTAAAATAACGTGTGTGTCTGTGTCTGTTTGAGTGTGTATGTGTGTGTGTGTGTATATGTGCATGTGTTAAGGGAGAGAGTATATCCGTCATTTTGTTTCAAAATGGCGGCCTTTACAAAAATTTAAGACGCCATATATCCGTTAATACTGGCCCTAGAACAATAAATAGATAAAGTTTCTAAGAATCCTGAGAATACTGCCTCTAACTTTATTGTTGGTTATTTCGTAATATATTTAGTTTTTTAGAGGGCGTAGTAATTAAAAACTTCAAATTATGGGGAGTAAATGAAGATTTTAAAAATCAAACCAAAAAAAGGTTATTATTAAATTATAGAACCAAAAAAAACAATTAAATCGGAGACAAGAGAACAAAAAAGTTTTTAAATCAAATGCAAATAAATTATTATTATAGCTCCTATAACCTAGCTAATAAAGTAATTTTCACAAATATTAAATAAAAACTAGTAGTAAGATGAAACGTACTTTCCAATACGTGTAAATATGGCAGCTATAAACAGCTCATCCAAACAACGAATAAAAATAATAAGCGAAAGGATTTTTCAAATAGGATAATTCGTTTAAGAGTCAATGAGCTTTACATTTTTAACACAGTCCGATTTCAAAAATACATTTGATAATTTATTTTTCGTATACAGTAGCCGGTAAAATATTGGCGATCGCTCGAAGGAAACTGTCATTCTCAGTCATCCGTTTGTTGTACCTATATATCAGCTTCTTCTTCTTAAAGTGCCATCTCTTATCGAAGGTCGGCGGTCATTATGGCGCGGCTGTCATTATAGTTGTGGCGCGGTACAAAACTCGGTGGTGCTTGAGTTGAACCATTCAATGAGGTTTTGTAGCCAGTGGGTTCTTCTTCATATATATATCAGCTGCCCGGTCTAAATCTTATTAGGTCTTTCTCTCGATGAATAAAACAGATTGACAGTAGAATTTTCAAAATCGGACAACGGGTTATTAAGCTAAGGCCTCAAGAAGGCATAGCCCGTTTTAAAAATTTCAAGAAACCATTTTCTAAATCGGACAACGCGTTCTTGACATATCGATTACTCAGACAGACATATAGACAGCCGGACTGACAGTTTTTTTCATTTTTCTTGTTATAAATGTTCTGTTCGAAAACGTGTAGAAATGTAATTTAAGCGAAATCTGTTTTGAATATTTTTATGTAAATTTAGGGACGTTTCGCTCCGGCTTTGTGTTACGCGAAGCTGAGGCGGACAGTCGCCTGATGCTAGCGCATGTAATATACATTGAAATTGTAGTCTAAATTGTCCTTAATATAACAAAGTATTATTGTTATATTAAGGACAATTGAAAGTATTATTGTTATATTAAGGACTATTGAATTATAAATATACATATGATAGAGAATATACCTACTCAAAAGATATTAAGTAATTGGAATGCAAACATGCGTAAGGAGAATGTATGTGTGGGGAGGGGTAGAATTTCTGGGAAGGGGACCGTTTAGTTTAAAAAGAGCTTTAGCCCTGCGATATCCCTTTGGTAGCTTGGAATTCAGAAATTCTACCCCTTTCACTGCTCCTTGGATCCCTATTTTGAACGATTGAGTTTATTTTCATTGCGTCTATTTTTTCCAAATTAATGTATTATTTTCCGTAGATTTTTCGGTATATTTTCGTTACGCATGTATTTACACAGCTTTTTCATTTATTTTATTTACACAGCAGATTTACACAGCTATTTTAAGCTGTGTTGAGCAGCGAATTACTTTTCGGCAGCACCTGATACCTACTATCATGGCTGGCCAAATAACGTAAATACAGGTTACTCCTTATTTAAATGTTACGTTTCTATTTTATTTTATTAGTTTTAAATGTATAGTTTTGATAGGAAATGAATTTTAATTTCGATTTGATTTTATGTTTTTTTTATTAAATGATTGTTTTATTTCGATAGACATGTTATTTATTACTTCAGGAATCACATACATAATCTGTCCTGCGTCTGCCATGGCTTTGAATATACGTTTTTTTTATTTGTTACATTTGGATTTTCGGTCCCTTTTCCGAGTTATTTCTATTTGTATATCTTTCCGAAAGAATTTTTCGACGAGCAAAGCATGGTCCACCTTTTTATGAATAGGGAGTATTTTACAATATTTAAATACATAGTTCTGTGATACTTCCCTTGTATTTTTCTTTAACCTTTTTAGGGGCTGTTTATGTATGTGTGTGTGTGTATGTGTTGGGGTGTGTTTGTATGTTTGTATGTATGTACATCTCTCTATTGGTTAATATAATTAGTCATTTATATTCAGTGGCGTATGAAGCTCATGATAAATCGCTGAATTTCGTGCGTCAGAATCAGTTTCGTTCCGATGGACACGTCACTTCATTCAGTGTGGCCGTCACGCCATCACATTCGCCGTAAACATTCTCACGTTTATCGTACCTAAAGAATGGTCAGCTATAAATAAGATGAAAGTAGTTGTCTCGCACTATCTATTTTCTTTCGGCAGTTGTCTCGGCAGTAGCCATAAATACAGATTGATATGAAAATTACTTTACTACTAATGGCGTTACCCGGAGTTGACCGTGTTATATCCGTCCTGACATACCAATGTATATAAATTTTCATGGCGATCGGTTGAACAGTATATAAGTTGATGTGCTGCAGCGCCAACTAGTGGCGAGGTACAATAAAGGGAATAGCGCGAAAATAGTATGCGTGGACGAATATCTATGTATACCAATTTTATTTAATTGGTTATTACTAAACTTAGAAAATAAGTAAAATTGTCACCCAGTTGCGATAACAGGGAATTATGAGAGACATAATCTGCTTCATCATCATCATAAATGTAACATTTAGACAATAACTGTATTTCATAATTCACACAAAAAATACATTTCATTTCATTTCATGGCGATCGGTTAAGCGGTATAGAAGTTGATGCACTGCAGCGCCATCTGGTAGTGAGTTACAATAAAGTTAATAGTGCCAAAATATTATGAATACTCAAATATCTATGTATACCAATTTTCATGGCAATCCGTTGAGCGGTACCTATAGATTTCGACGTTCTGAGCGGTATAGAAGCTGAAGAAAATAATGCGCCATCTAGTGGTAAGTCTCAATGCAGTTAATAGCGGGAAAATATAATGCGTGTTCAAATGTCTATGTATACCAATTTTCTTAGCGATCGGTTGAGTGGTATAGAAGTTGATGTGCTGCAGCGCCATCTAGTGGTAAGTTACAACAAAGCGGGTATAAAAAAACCTTGTCCATGAAAAATACATACATGTGCCAACTTTCATGGTGATCGATCGAACGGTTTTGGAGTCTATTAAGCTCGGACAGACAGATATACCATCATCCATTTTTATTTATATGGTTAAAATTATATATATTTTTATTTTATACTAAAACCATACTTTCGCCAGAGTAAATAATCATCAGTAGAAGTAAAGTCTATTATCATTGGACAGGCGAAGATGCGGCTCGGATCACAATGTCAATAAAGAATATTCGAATATCATTAATAACGGAACTGATAAATACCCTTCAATTCAAAATGCGTGCTCACAAAAGATCGGGAAATCGAGAAATTCCATGTGGCCTGAAGCGGTCCATTAAATCAGAATCCTTGGCCGAAATTCTATAGAATGATAAGGTGTTGCCATTCATATTCCTAATAGGAAATTTATTCATACATTGGAAAGAGGAAAATATAATTTATAGTGGCACAATAAAAACATATATATATATATATATATATATATATATATATATATATATATATATATATATATATATATATATATATATATATATATATATATATATATATATATATATATATATTATGTTTATGTATAAAAATGCATTATATATGTACCTACTAATAGTACAGAGTAGTTAAGTATTGTTTTTTAGTTTTCTTACTCAAACGAGGTGGATGGAGACATATGCCAATTCATCCACCACCCGGGCAGTTATAACAACTATGGACGTCTTTTCTGCACGCGCTTAATAGTATATCAAAAGAATCAGGGGCTTCTATCACCATCCAGTCCCCCTAGGAGCTATTTATTAGTTCGTTTTATAAATACAAAATATATTTTTACATTTACATACACATACATTATTTATATTACATTTCATTACATAGTTACATTATATGTTACATTAAAAAGTTATATTTTTGGCTGGTGGTAGTGCATAGGCTATAAATTAAGCAGCATTCGCAAACAGCAACAAGAAAAAAGTAGGGACAAAGCGAGCCTGGTGCGGTGGCACGGACACACCCGTTAGGGAGAGAACAATATAAACAAAGTTTAATGTAAAGCTGCACCGGGGCGTTTATAACCGGCACAGCGCGGCGAGCAGCGTGCATTTCACGGAGACGGCGAGACAATCGCACTCAGAGGGGGAGCGCCCGGAACACTCAGTTCTTCTAACCGCGACGCCCAGTGCGCCACGAAGATACGAAATGCCGCAAAGTACTCCTTGCTACTGACTAGGTCAGTGTACCAAATTATATCTGGTCACATATCGCGTCCAGCAGTTCTTCCCTGGCGTACGAAAGTAACGAGCACGACCATAGTATATGCATAGTATTTATGAATTAACAATTTTTCATTATTTCGAAAAATTATCTCCTACTACGACCGAGATTTTAATTATTTTCACTATTCTGTTATGATTCATTTGTCCTGCCCAAAACTGTTCAAAATATTACAGTACATAGTGTCCGATCGTATTATACATTAGGAATCTAGATTTATGTAAATGTGTTAGGAATTGAAATACTTCCATTCGTTTGATGAAGCTAATATATTTATTCAAACTTTATTAGGTATACTAGCTTACGAGTTAAGACACGTGGTTAAAATCACCCATGAGAATTTTTTTATTCGAAAAACACCATTTTTAAATTATCAGATGACAGTCAATACCTTAAATCACTGTGGGTAATTATGAAATAGACTTTCAGATGGTACTAGCTTCAGAAAATCGTTCCATGATCTGAATCCCAAGTTTCGGATAATGGCTATTATTATGTTAATATAAATAAGGACACCGAGGGTTGTCAATTTCTAATGGTGAACCCACTACCCCTAGGAGGTATAACGACATTGAGCCATTCTGTCATATTGAGTTAACGTGAAGGCTTGAGAATACACTCCACATTAAGGTTCGCCAACGCCTTGCCGCAAGGCGTTTGGAAATACTACCCAGTGGACTGAACTCGCTCTCTTACTGAACAGTGGGCTGAATCCAGTCTGGTCACGGATTCGAGATCGCTTGCGCGGCCTCTACCTGAAAGAAGCGGTAACTCAGTTATTGAATTTGACGCGGATCATTGCGTCATTGCCCGTGGCGTCATTGCCCATCAAGATAACTCGGGATCCGGTGGCCAACGAAAATCCGGATCCGCGAGTCTGATCTTAACTGTCTACAACTACAGGTTGTAGCCGCGTGCAAGTGCATAGCTGCCCTTTCAGCTTAAGTTCGGGGATAACCCTCTTCGGGGAGGCTACTGGATCCGAGCTGATCATTGAGGAGGAGTCGACAACTATGGGCGAACCCATTATCCCAGGATAGTAAAACAGTATGTGATTGTTTTTTCAGCCTGGAATGAGCTTAGAAAACTTCCAGACTTGGACAATCTACTATCTAGTTCCGCTAACTTATCCACGAGAATCCAACACCAAACCGCGTGGCGCCAGGTAGAAAACCGGCGGGAAGACACGGGGAGATTGAGGTGGATACGGCTTATTCATGGCCACTGAAATGTATTATTATATTATATATCAAACTTATATTATTATATTATGCAACAAAATCATATAACATATTGTTTGTCACATTTTTTATTAAGTTATATTTTGATTTTATATAAACAAATTTCAATGAATTGAATTCAATATTGTCGTTGGTCAGAGCTACGCGGAATCGGGTACAAAAATAAGCGCCATTCAGGCGACTATCCTTTCAATATTCGGCAAAGGCTCTTTATCCTCTGCCGCCCGAATAATGTTTTCGCAAACACTCCGTATTATATTAGCTTAGTAGTGAGAGGGAGCTTTAGAATTTCTTTTCATGTTTGGGATTTCGATTTTTATTAAGATTTATCAGAGTTTTCTTAGCCTGTTTCTTCTATTCGTCTATTTCATTTATTCGCCGCCTTAGTGGGTGTTGATCCACAACAGTCATGTCGTGAACACTTTAAATAAGTGTCACGTTGTGGGTTTAGATGACATGATAATAATAAAAGAAATGAAATGAAATTATAAAATGAATCTTTAATTTCCAACACGTCGATCGACCGACGGATATATTTGGCGATAAAGCGCCTAGTCAATTTAAATCATTCTTTAGAGATTTAATTTAATGGATATGACAATTTTTTTAAATATAATTTATTTAAAATTAATAACAATTTGAAGAGAAAAATAAAAAAGAAAGAGCAAGAGCCTCAGGTCGAGGGCATATTTCTCGAGTTCAACTTCTGGGAATAGGTTCCGAGGACGGGTAGGCAAAAGCGAATATCGGGGAGATTCCGTGGCTTAGCCAATACGATGGACGTCTTGCGGGGTCGGGCACTGACTGCCTCGAAGTTGGTCCCTGAAGAGGTGCCGGAAGATCAGAGAAAGGCTGCTTCTGGAGAGCGGAGCAGGAACGCTTGAAAAGCGAAGATGGGCGCACGCGGTGCGGCGGTCGTCAACTATCTCCCGGGGCGGGCGCAGCAGCTGGAGCGGGCGACGGGGCGCTCAACTCCTGTGTGCGCCCCCGGCGAAGGAGGACGGCCGCTGTTCCGCGTGGCCGAAGGCGAGGAAAAACTCTGGCCATCGCTGGTTTCCGGCGAGGAGACGCGCGCGCACACCGACGCCGCGCGCGTCGGCCTTTATACGCCGACCATGCGCTGAGTTAGTACTCCATCCTTGGCGGAGAAATAGTGTCCCCGAAGGACCCCTGTAAACCACAAGAACGCCACGCATTAGCCTTGCCCTAACGGAAATCTCCCTTTTAGCCGGTAGTTGGGAAAAGGATAGCGCGGATTGGCCCTTTTCCCAACCCCCAGCGAGCACGTGCTTGTGACACGTTCCCTCATTTCCAACAGGCGAAACGCGATGTGAAACTCACATGAAACTACGTGCACTTATCGGAAACCGTCACGGCATTCCTGAATATTCTAATAAAACGAATTACCGAAGGGAATGGGGTCCAAAGCTTGCCAAAAATCGACCTTCTGACCGGCGTAAATGTCCAAAAAGTGAAATGGCGGGCCCGTAATGGCCGCTTTTATCTCGGCCGAAAGTGTCAAACCATAAACGATTTGAGTCTCATAAAAATATTAATTTACTGAAATATGTGGAATAATTCCTAGATTTATTTCTGTTTTACCAGCGTATTAAATTTTAATTTTCTACGTTAATAATAATTTTATTTGCTTTATTTCCTTAAATATGAATCGTACTTATCAAAGACAATTTCGGATTTGCATTTACGCGATCAGCGATTTGGTGCAAAATGCTTGTTCTCATGGCTTTAACAAAAAAGGAAAACTAGAGCTGTCAGCTGTCAAGACGTTTGACGTATTGATTTAACCTATTTCGATATCGATTTATATCGAGTAAAATCGAAATATGTTTCCACGGCGTTTTCACTCGAGGAAATGCAACTCTAGATTTCCTGGGCGTGACTAAAATCACATGTTTAAAAACAAGCTTATATTAAAATGCTCTGTCCCGAACCAACCCTGGGTGCAGCAGCCATGTCATAATGGAACTCAAAACGGGCTGTCATAATTGAATGCGTATACAAAATTTCGTGTCTGTGCTGTTGACCGTTGAGTAGTCCCCTCGTCGGGAGCCAATGCTGGGTGCCGAATCAGGTCATGCTTACCATAAAAATGCATTGTCATCGGAACTGAACCAACGTGTAAAATTTCAAAAAATTTCAACTTCATAGGATAGGATGAGGTGGTTCTAATTCCGCTTGCAAGATTTGACCGAAACAAACATACTGACAAACATTGCAAGGTAAATAAAAGCTTGTAAAAACTAAGGATATTGACCGTATATGCAATGTGTGTCCAAGAAGCTCTTTGCGAATTCTATTGCAATAAGAGCTCAGCAATATCCCACCAGAAATAAAACCCATTACATCCAACCGATCATACCACCTTCGAACAAGTTCAAGATCTTTCCTGATCATTTTAAAGGCGATTAAAACATTGATATTTTGAGAGATCATTCCGGGTGTATCTGCTTAAAATCAACGTGTATGCGCATAACGACATTTTACAATACTTTGAAAACCACATCGTACTTACCAGTGTAATTAATTGTACTCTTTTTTAATGCCAATTGTTTTAAAATTATTAATTGGAATAGCTTTGGTGTAATTTACTATATTACATTATTTGCTGAATTGAGTAACTAATGTAAGAATAATTTAATATACTTGGTCATTCCTACACAATTAGGAAGTTTTAAAAAATAATAATAAAAAAAAATATTTCACGCTAGTAATCGCCAAAAAAACGAAGCAACAATCCAAGATTCCGATCAATTGAAAAAAAAACACCAATATTCGTCAGATTGATTAATCGTATCGTAATTATAATCAGTTGCATCTTTAGTTTTATTACAAGTAAATTAATAGTATTTAAGTAAACAAATATGGATTGGCTGAGATATGTAACAGCCTTTACATCTTTTGATGAGTATTTACTCTGGCGAAAGCATGGTTTTAATATAATTTGATTATATCCATATATATATATATATATATATATATATATATATATATATATATATATATATATATATATATATATATATATATATATATATATATATATATATATATATATATATATATATATATATATATATATATATATATATATATATATATATATATATATATATATATATATATATGTATGTATATATATATATATATATATATATATATATATATATATCCCTTAACTGGTATCGTAAAATTGACTAACGTAACTGGTTTTGTGGGGGTCGCACGGCCCCCTTTACAAACTAGCTTCTAGGATGCAAATGTGCGCAATTATAATTTAGTTTTATTTAAAAAATATAAATAACAACCTTTTTTAATTGAATCAATCATCGAAAATTCATGTAATTATTTTAACTTAATTTCTATTAGAAATCACATATAACAGACAACTTTTTGGTTTTTTCTTTCTTACATTATACACACCAAAAAAAACGCTTACTTTGATAGTCTTAAGCTAAGATATAGATATTTTCTTAATCCTAATACAATAAACTTTGAAAATAAAAAGAAATAAACCTCTAATCAACGTAATAAAAAAAAATCAACACAAATATAATCATAAGGACTCAGGAACATTACAAGTGAACAAAGTTCAATCTTGACAATTAGTAAATAGTATTTTTGTGCTACTATGCAACTTGCAAATGAAATGCTTGGAATTGTTACATTTTGTGGCAAATTTTTCGTCTTCTTTTCTGTCACATAAGTGACAGCGCCCTCTTTTTGACACAAAATATGAAATATAATATTTACTAAAATCTTACGTAACTGGTATAGTGGGGGCCGCGCGGCCCCCATAACGCACGTACCTCCGCTCTGGTAAAAGTTGCAACGCCGAACGTCCGGCACCCGCCGCGAGTCGCGACGTAATGAGATTACTCAAAATGGCGCCCGCAGACGGTGCATAGTTTGAAAGTAATTCAAAAAAATATCACACGTGGGGGCCGCGCCACCCCCACGAAACCAGTTTATATATATATATATATATATATATATATATATATATATATATATATATATATATATATATATATATATATATATATATATATATATATATATATATATATATATATATATATATATATATATATATATATATATATATATATATATATATATATATATATATATATATATATATATATATATATATATATATATATATATATATATATATATATATATATATATATATATATATATATATGTATATAAATATATATATACCGTGAGTGATGTAAAGTCGGGCTTTATTTTTTTTAATGTGTAAAGTCAGTTTATGTGAACAAATACTGAAAATTTGAGTAAAATCGTATGAGCCGTTTTTTAGATATAAATAGTTAAAGATTCCGCAGATCCCAATACAAACTTGTCCTTAATTATCAGTTTATTCACCTTGCTGGCTTAAGGCCAATTTCGATCATTAAAAGTAAACGTATGTAACCGATATCGGTGGATCAGCATCCTAGACCTAAACAAGCGCCACCATCCTCGTGCTAACTTGGTGCCAGCATCCTGGAGCTGGCCTTTTAGCAACAGTATACTAAAGCTAAACTAGTATTGTTATATAGTATACTAAAGCTAAACTATACTAAAGCAACAGTATACTAAAGCTAAACTATATATATATATATATATATATATATATATATATATATATATATATATATATATATATATATATATATATATATATATATATATATATATATATATATATATATATATATATATATATATATATATATATATATATATATATATATATATATATATATATATATATATATATATATATATATATATATATATATATATATATATATATATATATATATATATATATATATATATATATATATATATATATATATATATATATATATATATATATATATATATAAAATAAGCATTTCCCAATCCAGTCCGGGAAAACCTTCCAGCTATGTAAGTGGCTTTTATTATTTTTATTTTTTCATCAAAGTGTCATCCTTTAAACGAATTCTTAAAAAAAGAAATGTTACAAAAAACCAATCAAATATTAACAATATTATATATATATATATATATATATATATATATATATATATATATATATATATATATATATATATATATATATATATATATATATATATATATATATATATATATATATATATATATATATATATATATATAGTTATATTTGATAAGGTTTGTAAAGAAATCCGTTTATAGGATGTTGTTTTTATTTAAAATAAAATTAGTAAAAGCTACTTAAAAAGTAGCGAAGGAAATCCCAGTTTGTATTGGGAAATGCTTATGTTTGAATGAGATATACTTACGGATGTGCACGACTTTCGACGGTGCAATGTAAGTTTAAAGGTCCTTTTGCAGTCGACTAACGATCACTATTCATCCATATATCTCATAAATAGGGCTTATCCTTATGCAACACAAAATGCCTTCAATTGAGACGAATTAAGCGAAAAAATAAAAAAATAAACTATTGATCACTTCGGCAAAGCCGTTTTCCAAATGAAAGTGACATTACGAAATAATTCAAATTTCGAATGCTACCAATATTTAAAATATGATACAATTGGCTGAGTTTATTATCAACGAGCCATTAAATCGAAATAAAACTGAAAAAACCTCCATATGCTCAATGAAATGAAAGAAGAAACTTCAATCTTAATTTCTGGCAGAGGAGTTAATAAAAAAGATTGTATAATGTTATCAAAATAGGGTAAACCTATATAAAATTGTATAATATTAAAAAATTGTAAAGAAATATTGTAGAAAACAGTATAATATTGTTATATTTGATAAGGTTTGTAAAGAAATCCGTTTATAGGATGATGTTTTTATTTAAAATAAAATTAGTAAAAGCTACTTATATATATATATATATATATATATATATATATATATATATATATATATATATATATATATATAAAAGTGGATGTTGGTATATCTGTCTGTCAGGGCTTGTCAGGGCTAGACTCCGAAACCATTTGACCGATCACCATGAAGGTTTTTTTATATATAACAAAGCAACTATCCAAGATTCCGATTAATCGGAAAACACCAAAAATCGTCACGTCGATTAATCGTATCGTAATCAGTTGCAAATTCAGTTTTATTACAAGAAAATTAAAAGTATTTAAGTAAACAAACAGGAATTCAAATTGAGATATGTTTTTAAGGACGGAGCCACGTCGGCTGCGTCATTCGCAGTATTTCAGACGTATTTTTTTCATCGCATGTAGTAGGTATACCTACGACCGCGACTGTTGCTTTCATCAAAAGTTTCTATTTCGTGTAAAAAGTTAAAGGGCTATGTATTAAAATTCGCGACACATAAAAGAGTCCCTTTTATGTATTTTGTAGGGCTTTACTTTTCCCTGCCACCCGAACAAATAAACTCGGTGGGGCGTGCTTTTACTGCAAATATAATCCATAAAATATGCTTTCCTTGATATAGGAGAAATACTTGTATTTCATAATATTTTTCTTTCAAAAAAGAATTATTTCTAGATAATCAATACAACGATTTTGCTATTATGAGATAATAGTTATTAATTATCCATGTCCATGCCAACGTCCTTGATCAATTTATGTACATATAAGATATTTTTAAATCTGCAAACATTATACATTGACACTAGAGGCTTAATTATAAATAGTAGCAAATTACGGAGCACCGCAGACCACAATTTTTCTAAATCAACGCCACCTAACTAGGCGGACCTAGGAGGGCTAGACCCGTTCTAAGGCAAGCGTATCAAGTAAACAGTGGCTTGTACATACTTTAAACTACATAATTTTTAAAATATGCTAGGCATCAAATAATATTTGAAATTAACTAATAATAATAAACATTGTAGGAACAAGTTATTTATTAATTTAAAAACTAACTCATTTATATATAAATGCATCTTTTAGTCTGTCGGTCTACGAATAATATCGAAAACATACCACCCTAAACTGCATAATAAGATAGTTAAGGAATTTTAATAAGACGTCGAAAGGGTGAATATACATATAAAAGGTAGAAATTCTTATCAAAACTTGGACTAATCTATCAAAACGCTGGACTAGAATCGGATTATATATGGCAACTCTAATCAACTCATCCATACAATGAAAAAAACTAATGGGCGAAAGAATTTTTCGAATCGGATAATTCGTTTATAAGTCACTGTCATTTAAGTCGAATCAGCTTTGAGCATTATAACTCAAGAACGCACTGTCCGATTTCAAAAACTCATTGCATGATCTGTTTTTTTGTATTAATTCGCATAGCTAATAACAACTTACCGAACGTAGGGATGAAAATTATGTTTTTCAGTGGTTCGTTGGTATGGCATCTCCCCAATCTATTTCGTATACGGGACCCTTTTTTTATTTTTTATTTGTTGTGTGGGGCTATTCTAAGGTCTTTATGAGCCTTGTAACACTGCGACCATTGCTGATCTATTGTGTTCGCCACCTACTATAGTTCTGCGCTAAGCCTTGTATCATTTAAGAACCGCAACAGGCTTTTGGCGCCAGATTGTTTTACCTCCTCAGTACGGAACCCTTAGTCTTATTGGCTCTTCCCATCGATTAATAAAACTTATTGGAGGGGCATTTTTTTAAACTGGATAATTCGTCTAACCGCTCTACTTATACAAACGTACGGGATACGGTTGTTATACACTTATTGTCGCCCGAACTCGTATTATCACGTACTTTCCAGTACAAAAACAATAAAAAATAATAATAAAAAAATATCGAAACCCACAAAGCGTGCATGATACGTCTAATTGTTTGTACGATTTTAAATACAAAAAAGGGTAATAAATTGGTCTGTTGTGTAAAAAAATTTACAAAAAAACACAAAATCGGACTTCGCGTATTACATATGTATATGTATATGTAAAATTAAAATAGACTAGTATTGGTTACGCCAAATGCTTCCACCCATATAACAAATGTAGGCATGGTGGATAAACGAGCGACCTTTACAAATTAAAACTAATAAACAAAACCGTAAATATTGAAAAATAATACAGAAAATAAATAATCGTGTTAAATAAAAAAAAATAAAAATATAAGTAATCTTAAACAATAATAACCAAAATTAAAGAATATGTAATAGTAATAAAAAAGTCAACGAAAATAATAAAAATAATGATAATAAAAATTGTCAAGGATAAAACTTAATGATTGAACTAATTAGTTCATATTTGTTCGTGTTATCTAAATTAATAAATAAAGACCTATCAATTTATATATTTATTTATTTTCAAAATCTCTGTCTATTTTCCAATGTAATAAATCTATTTATGCATTTTTTGACAGCACTAGGGAAATGGAAAAAATATATGACATTTTGACCACTTACTTCAGAACATTTTTTATAATATTAATCCATCGAAATCCATAAAAAGTGAGAAAAACAAGCGTTTTGCGATATTTTCATATCATGATTACGCGCAAACGCGTCTGCAAGCAACACCACAGAATAAATAATAAAAAAAATATTTTAAAAAAATAGATGAAAAGCGTTAAGCACAATGCCCTATCTATCGGTAGGTAAAATATCGTCAGCATCGACACCAAAAGAAGATGAAAATATGATAATGGAATTAGGGCAAAACTGTTAGGTTTTTCAAAACTGTTAAACTTTTAATTCCTGATTTAAAAACCTGCTCATTTTGATATCATAATATTCACATCGTGCATCGATTAAATTGAGCTTTTCAATACAGTATTTATTTATACAAGTATTAACTTTATTATGCATATACCATATAATATAATACAGTATAAATTACTACATACGTAGGAGCCGTTAATAAACAAAGCTGTAATTGGACGTTGAGTGGAAAAAAACGGAGGCGATATTTATGATTATTTTATGATGAAAGCTTGATAATGCGGGGAGAAAGAAGGTGACGATTCGTCTCCCTTGACAAGAGGAAAATTACATCAGTTTTATGGGAGCGCCGCGCCGAAGACGGGAAAAAGGAATTTTAATATATCTGCCAGTTTCTGAGTGATAGAATGTCATTCTGTCTATCCGCCAGAAATCATGTGCTACTGATTAATGTAATCAAAAACTCTATAGCTCTATAAAATATGGAAGATTTACATAAAACAATCAAGCACTTTACCCTTATGGATGATTTCCTGCCGAGGAATTAAAATGCTAAAGTATTTTTTATTTTTTTATTTTAAAACCATTATTTAAATAAAGCTTTGGAATAAAATCCAGCCAAGCCCAAGGCTTACTTGCTCGAGATTATAATAGGGTGACTTTCAGTGCGACTTTATTTGCCATCTTGTCCATATTATATTACATATGCTGCAATTACATTAGTTAGGATTAGTCGGCACAGAAAGCCGTTGATAATATTTACATAAAAATATGAGATGTACTTAATGCTAATATAATATCATTGCACGTATGGTTTCACTTTCACTTATTTTAAAGCAAACTGTATTTATTTTTTTTATTTTTTTGTACAGTTTTATTAGTTTTTAAATTTAGAGGAATTTAATTGAATATTTGAGGTATTAGCCAATTCGATCTTCTTTTTCCATAAAGGTTGCGAGAAGGAGGGACGAGTAGTAGTTCATTTTGTATCTGTATATAATGCTGTGTTTATGTTGGACATAATATTAAACTATCAATCGATAAATAAATAGTACATTAGCTGGTAATATGCCACAATACTTAAAAAGTCTTACCTGGTCGTTTATAAATTCATGTCGAATATTTTTTGGAAGTATCATTTATAAAATACGGTGTTACAGAGATGTGATAAGTAAGATTTAAAAGTGTTGCCTTATGTTGTAATTCCGTAAGCAATAATTGATTCGACCAGGGCAAAATAGAGACTTCTCTGCGGGTTGTATTTGAGAATGTAAAATTTTAACATGTGAAATGTTAAAATAGTATATCATAAATACGCGTGATAACGCTTTAGCGACTCTATAGTTCAAACGACAAGACCTTGGTAATGTCTTGATCTTGGTACTATCCATTTGAAAAATATCTGAAGAACAAAATCCTCATGGAAAATGGCGTAGGGCCGGGTGGAGCTCCTGTACAACCACCCTTTCACTGCTATGCTATTCAGGATAAGAAACCGCAATCAAAACTATACTAATTAAAGCCAGCTAAGCTACCCTCTTAATTTCCGGTGTCTAAAATTAATGATATTTTTCGATATGTTCCTGTCATGGATACTTCTTGCTTGCGCCAATCAAAGAAGGAAATTTGTTTAACAACTACCCGAATCGTCATTATCTTTGAGGATATATTTCAATAAAAAGTAGTATCCACTTTCATAGCAAATATAAAACTATCACCTGTCTTAACATGCACATGATTACTTTATGAAAAACCACTCATTAATTCCTGAATGGTAGACAATCACATCTTAATATTTCCTTGTTTCTGTCCGAGATGTAGGAAATTATTGCTCTACCATTCATAAATTTAGTTATTTTGTTGTCAAGTGTTTCTCCTAGTCACATGTTAATTACTGGAAGACTATCGCGGTTGTTTGACATTATAAATAGGATAGAAAACGAATTTACCGCGTGACATTTGTAGCACCCGACGTTTCGGTGACGTTGCAGCCGCCGTTGTCCAGGGTAGACTGAAGAGCTGTCAATCCGTTGTTTTGCGGGTAGGCCGAATACCGCTACCACCACTGCGTAGGTTATAACAGAGACGACGGTTACAAACTCTCTTCTACGTGGAACCCTCTTCTTAAAATGTTCCCGCCGCCGAACGTCGAACGCAAAGACGTAAAACAGGATACAGTGAGTGTTGTGTGCAAGACGGATTTTCAAAATTCCCGCGCTCCAAGCCCGGCCCCCCACCACCGTTATAACCTACGCAGTGGTGGTAGCGGTATGCGGCCTACCCGCAAAACAACGGATTGACAGCTCTTCAGTCTACCCTGGACAACGGCGGCTGCAACGTCACCGAAACGTGCTACAAATTTCACGCGGTAAATTCGTTTTCTATCCTATTTATAATGTTAATTACTGTTTATTTCTAGATAGTTGGTCATGTAATCGACTTTACACACTGAAGTTTATGATGAGTGTCGGTACCTAGAAAGGTGCCGTCTGATGGATACAAGAATTGAGAGAAATATACGATATCGGAATAATAATCATGGTGTTGAATGGTTGAATATGAAGGTTGTGTCAAAGATATGAGGATTGCTAGTCATCATAAATCTAATAATGAGCTCATTATTAACAGTCAAATCACTTATCTACGATAGAAGGCATGGCATACCGCCTTTCCCGCTCTTAGCCTCGATTCCTGAATCATATTCAGTAGGGTGGAGTGAAAAATTGTATTTTTAAATTGGCATTTTCTATATTATAAATGAATGCCTTGGTCGTACACAGTAAAGTACACAAAATTTTATAAAATTCTAAGTTCATCTTTACTTTACTTCATCATTATAAATTCATCTAGGTGGCGTACTGATCCAAAATTTTAACAAAATATTCATTGTTTATTGAATATTTCAAATGGGCTAGTACCTATATACCTCCAGTTTAAGGTTGCAAGTACATTTATTCATACAAATCTAACTTCTTCAAATTTTTCACCAGCCCTTTCAGACTGTTTTCGCGCCATCACGCCTTTTCGCATGTAATTTAATTAGTCACATTTAGTCGACCGAGCGAACTACAAAATCTCGGCCCTGCTTGTGACGTGACTGGTTGGTATATCTGATAGAACAGTGTCAATTATTGCCAGTGCTGTTATTCAAGATGCTGGTTTGATTTTAAGGATGATTCGTCAAAAGTTATAGAGAGTAGTAAATTAATACGCGGGCGACGGAAAGTTCGATAAGAGTTGCAGAGTTTGAGCGCGGTGAATTCTGACAATAAAATAAGTGGCTTATATTTTGATGGTCGAAATACTGGACCATCGTTCAAGATAAACATAGTAACAAGTATTATAAAATACGATTACAGAAGAAAATGTTGTCTTGTTTTCAGAGCCAGAATCTCAATACATTGGCCACGTCACGCCTAATTCTGGAGCCGCTAATTCTATAAAAAATACCATAATTCAATTTCTGTATTGCACTTCGAAGATTTTTCTACCATTGTGACGGAACTATTGTCAACATGGGCTCCAAGAATGAAGCATTTGCATTGATTGAAAGACAGTTACATCAACCCTTGCATTGGTTTATATGTTTGTTGCATGCCAACGAATTGCCAATTTGTAATTTTTTCAACACCATGGATCGCAGGTCGCAATACGTTTTCCGGGGTGATCGGCAAGATGTTACGACACTATGAAGACTTACTGTTGTGAAATTTGAGGATACAGAGAGAGTGATACCTAAGATTGATGCAAAAAATTTAAGCGCTGGTCAAAAATATCTCTTGGAAATTTGTCTACATATTAAACAAGGTTGAGTCACGACAGACTTGGCTAACAACCAACCAGAAAAACTAGTACAGTCTCGTTATTTAACCTGTGCAAACATATTGAGACTATACGTGACCACAAAGTTTAAATCTCAAAGTTTGGTCGATCTTGCTATGTGCGTGGTGAAAGTGTATGCGCTAACATAGTTCAGCATAAAAAACGTAGTTTAAATACGGTCCGCAACATGTCCTGAACATAATAAAAATGTGCTTATATTTAGAAGATGCTTGCTTTTCGAGTAATATAGCAAAACTCTTTTGCACATCCTTAAAATACTACATTAGCGATGCTACAAGACGAACGGCAACATATTAAAGCATTAGCACTGAGACGAATATATCAAGCACGAAAAAATACACAGAGATAGAAAATAAGACAGATTTTTCTCCGAAATTAAACTTTGAAGCGATGGAATATTATGATTTGATTGACTCGATAACAGTAAAACCATTTGAGCCACTATTCACCTTAAAATACAATAACAGTGAAATATGGAACAAAATTAATAATTAAAAATAAATATCTATATTGAAAAAAATCTGTGTGATACACAGGCTTTAGAGACAGCCGTAAAACTGGTGACTGAAGCTAGATTAGCATTAACGGAAGCACAGAGCGCGATGGATTTATTCGAGCAAGGAAACAAACCAAGAAAATAAAGCAAACTTTCGACACAAAATCTCAGTTTTCTCTGAAGTTAAACGACTTAGCGCGCACGCTGATGATGAAGCTGAAAGCTGAAATGATTAAAGCTTATTGTATTATTGTATTTTTGATATTTATAATTTATACAATAATGTTAGAGTTAAAAAAAATATTTGTTTAATGTGTTTCACGATAATTAAAAAAAAAAGTTTTATATGTTTATTAGCAGTTATTCATCCATAGCAACGTTTAGTAATAAAGGTTTGGTTAAAAAAAAAATAAAATCGCTGATTTCACTCCGGCCTACCATTTAGCTGCTCCCCGAGCTGTCCTTTAGTGACTCCTCCGTGATTGTCTCTTGATCGTTCAGGCTAATTGGGCTCCTTCTAAACTGTTTCACAACATTAAACACACACACACATACAAATACGACACATGGCTAAACACGCACAACCCCGTTACACATACTAACCAGTTACCCACTTAATGTGTCTCCGATGAATTTAGCCATATTAGAATACTTGTTCGAATACTTATAGATATTTCCAAATTTTCCAAACCTGAAATCTTCGAGTTACCCATCAGAGTGTAACTCGTTGTAATTCGACTCGCCTAAAAGTGTGCCATCATCAAGAAAAGGTCTGCTCAATCATCAACCACTGCTCTAAGACACCGCGAGTTGTGGTTTCCCCTACAACATGGTGAGTATTTTTCTCAACCTAGAATAATAATAAATTCATTGCAATTATATTTTCAGTTTGCAAAATAAATTGAAAATACAGTTACATAGAATTCATTATGGGTCAAGGTTGGGAAAAAATGAAATTAAAAATTAGAACGCTGAAAATTACTTCTTTTACAAAAATAGTTCATCAAGCTGTATTTTAATATTACATGTTCTTGAATATGTGCCATATCTAGTTCTTGATTCACAGCAATCTTTATCAGCAAACAGTACAGTGCAGTCAATGAAAAGTTCTATAAGGAAATGGAAAGAAAACTATTTTTGACTTTGGGACTCTGTTTGGACTTGTTAGGAGGTAAACATACTCTAAAAGTCCCCGCTGCTAGATGGTGATGGGGGAAGAGGGGGACCTAAAAGTTTCCTTTTTCGATTTTTCGCTTATATCTCGGAAACTATGCGTCCAAAAGATAAGTTTAGGTTATACAAAATTAAATCTGATAAAATATACCACAAGATTGATTACATTTATTTTTTCGCTATCTTGCGGAGTTTTCGAGATATCCACGCTCAAAATTTGCTATCTTTGAAAAAAAAAACGAAATGCCGGACGTTTTTTGGCTTATTTGACTGGCTAACTTTCCGGCCCTTCGTTTTATGAAAAAGTCGTGAAGAAAGAAGTTGTAGAAGATTAAATTTTATTCAATAATGTATGATATTTTACTATTTTATAACATATTTAACTGTTCAAAAGTTAGGGCAGTTTTAACTTTAAGTATAAATTCCGAGATTGTGCAGAAAAATTACCTATCGTATTTTTCATTATGCCATTGCTCTAACTAGATATAAGTAGTTTTATACATAAATATTATATACTATATGTACATAAGCACAAATTAGTTTTTTTATATGTATTATATAATATATTTTGAGGTACAAATGTTGTTATTTAAAAGTAATATTTTTTGGTGGCGTCAAATAATTGACCCCTTGAATCTAGTAGAACCACTTTGAGAGCTCCACCTTTAACCCCTACAAAAATGTATTTTTTTGTATGGTATTTTTTGGCAATGGTTTCTTTTTGGTAATAATCAAAATTTACAATTTATCGAGGATCACTGAATCTTTATTGTCTTTTAGGAGCCATAATAATTCTCTTCGTAGGCAATAATACTTGTATTCAATACAGTACATATAATGTAGAGTTAATATATAATATGTCGCTCCCCAAAGGCATTGGGGTAGTGTGATTCCAGAGTCAAAAATAATATTTACATACCTTTATTTTATTAACACATTAACTTATAAATGCTTTTGTTGAACGATGTTGCATTTGTTTAATATTAAATTTATATCTTATAGTACAATTATATAGTAAGAATTACCAAAGTCATAAAGTTCCAAAGTCAAAAATTGTGTTCTTTCTATTTTGCTCAACACCCCCTTTTTGAGCATTCTTTGGGCGATTCTTCATAACGATCCGTTTGCGTTTCTATGTGATCTAAAATTAAAAATTAGTATATGGGAACGAGACAGAGCAATGCGTTGGAACGAAATATGAAATAAATGATCGTCGATTTCCCTGCACCAAAACCACCCATTGAAGATATTCGAATAGCTATTCGAAAATATTCGAATAGCTATTATAGGTATTCGAATAAGTTTGAATACTTTGTGTCCGGTCACAGATTCAGCACTTTATTTTCGGTGGGTAGTTTTAATGCGGAAAAGTGACAACAGTACATTTCACATTCCGTTCTAAAGTATTGTCTTGTCTCGTTCATATTAACCAATTTCCGATATTAGCCCTTTGCAATCGAGCGGCGCCGATACGGCGCCCAGAAAATTTATTGCGTCCACTAGTATTTTCGTAGTATTTAGGTAGTATTTTTTGTACTTTTTTAGTATTATTTTCCGTGGTATAAAATGGTATTTTTCAACATAATGTTTAGAAAAAATCAGTTGGGTCATCATCGCCATTTTAAAGGGCTCTCTAGACGACCAAGAATGCTTGTCAAGCATCGCGTCGCGGGCTGGGAGGGGATCGTAAGCCGCAGGAAATATGCATTTTTGTTTATATTTACGAAAAATGCCTAATTTTGTAGTTTTATACCAGGGAGTCACGTCATTCATCAATCAATTGCGTCTAATAAACGTGACTCCCTGGTATAAACTACACAATTAGGCATTTTTGGTAAATATTACAAAAAAAATATTTGCATATTTCCTGATGTTTACGATCCCCTCCCTGCCCGCAACGCGAAGCTTGTCAAGCATGCTTGATTGTCTAGAGAGCCCCCAAGATTATTATGGCATTTTAGTAGTATTTTAATGGTTTTTTATTAGTATTTCAGTAGTATTTTCATACTATATTTGAAGTATTTTTGTGGTACTAAAAGGGTATTTTTTCAATGTGATGTAGTATTTTCTTAGATGTGAAAAAGGCCTTAAGTGAAAAGAGTTAGTTTAAGAAGAAATGCAGTCGAGCCTATTGACTGGACTAGTATTTGTATTCCATTTTATCAAAAAGATGCGATGATAGACTTGCGTTAAATCGATGGTGGCCCAAACGACACTCTTCAATGTAATGGCTACTCTGTTTCCTTCTATTTCCGGTGGTTATTTCCGCATGCTATATTTCGGTTATATCACTGATATTAACCCCGACAAAATGTTTGGGGGTGCCGCAAAAAGAAAGAACAGTAATATTGCATTAAGGCCAAATTAAAAATTACGATTACGACTGATATAAATGGGGTATACTTTAGATACAGCTATACCCGAGGGAAGTGAATACATCTCACTCGAGTGCTTTTTCGGGGTATTGCTAACTTTTACTAAGTCATCGTATCCAGCGGGTGGAAAGACACGGAACAATAATCCTAAGACTTCTTTTATTTCTTATTGAAATCCATTCATTATTTAAATAAAATTGGAGTAATTTTTTAAATAAACTTGCGATTTGGTTCGTGTTCTTGGATCTTGAGTATTTTAAAATAATATTGTTCCTTTAGTTGAATCTCTATAGTAATATTAAGATAACTTTTGAAATATATTTAAACGATAAAATAGTAAACTATAATTGACACGTGACAAAATAGAGTAGGTAAGCATGTAAAGAAAACTACCATCTCTCTTGCAGGTATCTACATAAATATACTCTTTTTGTGTAGGCCGCAAAAGAGGTTAGTTTGAAAAAGTAGTGTTAATAATGTTCGGATGAGCCATAAGAAAAAAATATTAAATACTATTATTATTAATTATTTTTCTTAAGACTTAACTGAATCCAATATCCATTATCGATATCATCCAGAATCCATTATCAGTAATGTTATTTCATCTTTAATCGTATATGTTGCAAGTAAATAGGAAAACTAACATCCCAATGAAAACTAATCGCTGATAGCTTCACGGGTTGACTGTAAAAGGCGAGGGTTTTGGTTCAGTGACTTTTAGTTAAATGTAAAGGGTGTATTGAAACCGCAAAGTAGATTGCAAGCCATACAACCATAAATCCCCATTTCTATAATTGGAACTCTATTTTAGCTTGTGTTATCAAGATATCTGTATTATCTCAATTATATTATTATTCTGTCAATATATAATGCCGTTTCTACGCGTTGGCAAGATGTGTTTAGCGAATCTCTATTTTGTAATATCGTTAAAAGAGTACGTGGAAAACTTGGATATCTTTCAGGGTTCTTGATATAGTTTCACAGAATATAGTTTTGGTAAAATACCTATACTGGATATCGAAGCACTTATTTGAGCGCTTTCACATGCATGTACCATTCATCTAATGCAATATATGAAGTAAATATTGCAGACAGTTTTATTTACAAACAAAATACAGCCATTGATAACATACCGCCCACCCAATAATTATCTCCTTCAACATTTGCAGAGAGCGATTCTCCAGACGAATTTAATGGAGGAATTTCTTGCTCAGATACTGAGGTAATGCGAATAAGATATATATGTATAGAAGACTCCAACAGATGCCAGTCTCAGTTGTAAGTTACTGCTCTGGAGTAAAATGTAAAAAAAGTATTAGGAATATCTGTGTGATAGAATGAACGTAAATTTACGAACATGCCTGCGCTTGCGATTCAATGGTCGCAGACAATCGTCTGCGCTTGCAAAGGTCACTATTCTAGGATAGATTATCCAAAACCTCACTTAAATTTGCAAAATACACATTACTTATTATTAGGAATGGTTAAAATCTCTATTGCATTTAAAGATTTTTTTTGAAAATTTATTTTTATTAGGTATCTTTCAATAATATTATTTGTCTGTCTTCTCTGATTATATTGCGTTTATTAGGGTTGCTATTAGAAATAAAATATAATACTGGTATCACGCAAAGGCTAATATTGGCCACTGAAGTGGCCACGGGGTGCTAGCTCAGCCACGTGAGGTGCCCGGGTGCCCAACTTGTCACCCCTTAATGCGAATAACTTAGTCATTTTAAATCATTTCTGTGTGATTTGTATATTTTAAATAGCTTAACATTTAAAGAAAAATATTCTGTATTAGTACATATTATCAATCAACCAATTGTATCAATACATATTACTAATTGAAAGTAGACAGAGATACCGTTTATTTTTCAAGATGTTCGAAATAGTTCATACAATTTAATACTTACGAACACTTTTCATTAACATAGTTCTTCAATTAGCTTTTATTTGATATAATAAAAAGAAGAATAAGTTATAGCTTTCGAATGTTATTCAAACTTTTAATATCAAATCGGTGACTATGAAATAGATGAGGTATGTTAAAATGTACCTAATATGATGTCGTTTTACCAAATGACGCAACCACTTTACAGACTGCCTTCCGTGAATTTTGTAGTCGCGTCATCACGTTTAATAACATGCTAAAATTTGGTTCTGGTTTTCGAAAGTGAACCTTTTTTCCGTTAAGGCGATTTTCTAACATACCAATCATGCAACTAATACGTACCTAATATGATATTTTCAGAGGAAACACTGGAAGCATTTACACCATTTTATGTGTGTTTATCGACCTACGAATTGACAGTCATTGTATGTCTCTACTACGCCTAATTTGTATTCCAATGGCAACCGCAACGAGTGCAAGTCCAATAATCAATATTCCAATAATTTATTTATCTCAGCCAAGCAGTCAACGGCAATTCATTTATTTTTAAGTTTAAAATCTAGAAAAAAGACTTCCTGATATTCTAGGCACATCGTGCGGACTTTTCAGTTATTTAGTCATGCAGAGAACGTAGAATCTATGGCTGACAGCAACACACTGTGCTAATTGTTATTCCGTGTAGATGTGAAAGGACGGTGCGGTTTATATTTAATTTGTTTTGCAGGGAAACAATTTAAATCCTAATTTATATTGTATGTAATTTTTGAGACAATTACAGTGCTGACATTTATTAATGGATCGGCAACATGTACTGGTTTGATAATACAGTTCGTTAATCTAAAGTTTTGCACCGAATCACCCCCTAACCCGTTAATAGAAAATTGGCATGTTGATAGACCTAACCCAAACCGCTGAAACCATTAATTTAAAATAAACGAAATCATCGCCCCGAGTCGACAAGGGCCCGATATTACTATAACTCACATGATCTTGTATGGGTAGCGAATGGTTTCGTGCAGCTTGGGCCATAAGATCCATTTTGTTCTCGGATCGGATCAACTCACGATTCAGCCATTATTCAGAAGCCTCCTCGTGCGGAAGGCTACCCCGGTTAAGACTCTCGCGTCTCATGCCTCAAAGCTGATGGACCGGTTTCTCCTGGCGGGATTGTATCCCGGCGCTACTTGACGGTTTGCGCACCGTTCGGCGACGCCGATCGGTTGTGCACTCAGACTAATTTCTGGAGTCTGGAGGCTATGTAAATATACTTTCTCCTAAGAAGCGGGGGTGGATGTTGACCTGCTGTCAAACCACTCTTTAAATGACCTTGAGCCACCCGATCCCGTATACCACTACGGGCAAAGGACGCAGAGGTCAAACGATAAATTCAAACTGAATTACCGTTGTAATACGGCAGGTAGAGGCCGCGTAAGCGACTTCGAACATGTAACCAGTCGGGAGGACGGAAGTATCCTGAAGGTTAACTCTAGACGGAGATATTTTAACAAAACTGGTAGGTAGGGGGAGAGGCTGCCCGCTGCGTACCTTTTCCGGTGCCTCGCCGTAAGGCTTGGCCTCTAACGGGCTTGTTGGCGGAGCTGGACGGTAGATAGTCCCGTCTCTAAGTCTTCTACGTTCATACCGTGGCTGAAAGAACGATCACATATCGTTATCCCAGCCTGGGATGACGGGTTCGCCCGCTGTAGTCGACACCGCCCTACTGTATGTATGTGTATAACTGCTATTCCCAAAAACACAATTTGCAACTTGACGCGGAAAGCAATGATGCAACAGACATGTAGTATGCCGTATGATTCCATTTCGCACAAATTCCACATGACACTTTAGATGGGCATTTATTACGAAATGATTATTTTTAAAGCAATTTTCGCAGAATTGAAGCGAACGCCCAACTCGTGGAAAGGCTTCATTCGTAGCGAACAATAGTTAAAAAGTGTTTCCATGTTACAAAGTATGACCATTTTTCCACGTTCCGGACAAAGTTGCAATGCAAGTTGGCAGCCATTGGCAGCTATCTGCAGCCATTGCACGTTGCAATGTCTGCCGTTAAGGAATTAGATACATCTACAAATACTTTCCTTTATATATGAAGTGTTATATAACCCAATATCGCCACCCTCCCTCAATGAAGCTTTTACCCCGTTAGAAAATCATGTCCTCCCACTTTGCTCAAGACAGAATATTTCCTATTGTATACCAAATTGTAAAACCTTTTTCTTGTCTTGCTCTTTTTCCGTGCCCGATGCTCGGCACGGAAATCATCAGCTCCCTTCATATATTAGAGGCTCTAATTTTCTATCAACTTTCAAACTGTTATTGAAAAGATTCTTTCTAACTCAAAATTCTTGACCCACATTTGCCAACCCTTTTCGTATCCCAAATCTTCACTGTTCCTTAATCATTTTGGTAATTTGTTTATTTGCTTATTCATACTATTAATTTATTTATTTCCTTATGTAATGTGTATTTATACAGGGTAGTTTTATTCATAAACACCGGACGAGCAGCAGACAAAAAAAAACATAAAACATTAATTTTGGGTTATTATTAGGTTTTGATATGTACATTTTTCTATTTAAAATACAGAGTTGAGAATCTTTTACATTTTATTTGGAATAAGGCCTAATGTTACCGAGGTAAAAATGCCTAATATCAGAGAGTTGAACTTAAATGATGCATTTCCTCGGTAACGATGTACTAATTCATAAAACGCTTGGAATTCATAAAACTAATTCTAATTCATAAAATAGACTAAAAAACTAAAAATATGAAACACTAAAAACATAATTACTAATTCATAAAACGCTAAAAACATAATTACTTAAACATAAAACACTCAGATTTTGTGTAGAATAATCTTCTGTAGAAATAAAATCATAATATATTTTTATTTTATTCTTCTAATTAATTTCAACGGCCGGTGACATAGTGGCTAGGTCGCCTGATCTTACACTCTAAGGTCTCGGGTTCGATTCCCGGCTGGGTCACCATTTTCCGTTGGAATAAAATTAACAGAATTGCATTTTCAATTCTGTCGATCGAATGCAATAACAAGACACACACTTACACACATGTTACACGCACTCATACATATAAACACGAGAGTAGGGTTGGTTATAAGAAATTTTCATATAACAATAAACCCTACAATTGTGTTTTTTAAAATAAAGAGTAAAAACAAACAAACAAAACAATTTCATGTATTCATGTATAACAATTTTTTTTTGTCAGCGTCAGTCCAGTGGGTAATTTACCACTGGACTGACGCTTACAAAAAAAACTAACAATTTTGCTTATATTGCTATGTTTTACATGTAGGTACTCTTACTCTTTATTCATTATTTATTTTATTTTATATTTTCTGTGCTCCCTCATTATGAGTAGTTTCAGACTCCGCACGTATGATATAATTTCATTTCATCTCCAATATGTTGTTTGGATAAGAAAACTTTATATGATAAAAACAATACTACATACTTATCTACACCAAATAGACTTACCAATAACAATAAAATAATAACAGTAAAAAAAAGATTCAATGTCAAGGCTCGGCTAGAAATATGTCTATATGTATATACATTAATAGCAGTCGACATAAGGGCATTTGAATCCCCAAAGGCCTTTGATATTAATGCGATATGACATCAGTCTGCAGGTTGAATGTTAGAGATTTTGTATAGCAATAAGTCTGCCTTTTTACATAGTTATATTGGTGTAGTTAGAAGATTTTTATTTTATTTCATACACTCTTTTTTTCTAACAAAGTTTTTCATTTTCTGACAAACGCGTAATAATTGGTCTATCATTCTCACTTAAAGTAAATTCTGTATATCCGTTCCAGCTATCATGCGCTCAGTTTGCGATTGGAAGTTTAGTAGGATTTATGGTTCAGGGATATACGTTTTTTTTTCGACGTATTTTGTTTTATATGTATGGTAAAAGATTGCATGAGGAGTTTTAATGTTTTTGTGAACCTGCAGTGATAACTATTTCTATTTACTATCAGTAACATCCATAATAAAAGTTCTTGTGTTTAAACTTCATTAACCTTGGTAAATACGAGATTTACACGTTGACTGTTTCTGTTATTCCACGAGAAAAATATGCAATAGGCAGACCAGTATGCCAGGCGTGAATAATTTTGTCCTGTCGAAGGGTTAAATCTATTTCCAGAGCCAATAAACTCAACGCGATGGTGCTACGAGGAATACGCTGAAACAGTCTAAATACTGTGTAAATACACATTTACAGAATCCTATAAGTGATCGAGTATGTACGTGTACGTATCGTTCACGCACCTAATTAATATTTACATAATAATCCAAAGGTTTAAAGACAGGTAGAAGCGTTATAATACCTACTTAAAGTCTTAAAAATGTAAATTGTAAACATCCATTATGGTAATACATAAAACTAAAGTGCCGTAGCGATCTTTTCTACCCGTCCAAAAGAGGGTTATTTTGTTTCTTCGGGCTTTTAATGTTAAACAAAGTGAGGTAAGCGAAAATACTTGATCCCCAATCGTTATGCTTCATATTGCCCCACGTGCGCTGTTCAATTTTACCCTTTCAAATTTAAAAAAGAGTAAATATTAAATTATCTAAGAATATTGAATATAGTATTATTTTCTTCTTGTCATTAGGGTGCCTCTCCAACTAGTGAAGGTTGGCAGTCAGCTTTGCATACTTCTTTTTGTCCTTCACCAGACAAAACAATTCAGACACCCGTAATCTCGGTCCATTATCGAATGTTCCGCAACCAAGATTTCCGTCTACGGCCAGGTGTCTTCTTCCCTGTAACCTTTTCCATCAATAAGAGTTGAGGGATTTCATATCTATCGTGCCCAGCATAAGCACGTGGCCCAGTTATGCTGCTTTGAGCTGTTTGATGGTCTGCCAAAATTGGCGTTTTTGGCTAACACACCTTAGAACTTCCTCATTCATGACTCTGGGTTTAAGATATTGACATCATGCGTCGTATACCCAGATAATATTATTTAGCAAATTGAAAATATTTGACTTCGAGGGCATCGGTATTTATCACTTTCTATTTATTTATTTCTGGATATTTATTTATCTCAAGGCATCGGTATTTAAACCGTATCTAATATTCGTTCGTTTGCCTTTCAATTGACCACATTTTACTGCCGATACGAATTGATATCCCAAAATAATAAATCTGTCAAATTTAATATTTTGTTCTGTTCGACGCGATCATTTTAACTGCAATGTTCAAGAGTCATTAGAAAGTCGTTTTTTAATCGACAAGGTTATAGGTATGTATTTAATAGGCCCAAAATTATCATCGTCATAAATCTTTATACGGATACTTGATTAGATATTAAGTACGTTACTAATAATTCTTGAAATCTGGAATAACGTATATTTATACACAGGGAATAACTTCTCATCGACCATGTTAACAATACTGTGTATTTAAAGATTTTAAAATAAGACTTTCTATCTTTAGCATAACAAAACAATCGTATAAAAATGACGATTAAAAAATGTTATGGTGAGTTGGCGAGAAAGTGATAATGTCCTGTAATAAAGATACTTTTGGCTTCAGTACAAAAATGTTTAAGGTGACTACCACTGTGAACCACCATGTTTACAGTTTTTAGAGTCAACACCGTTCAGTGACTCTTTTACGAAAATAAATAAAAACTAAAGTCTGTATTTATCTCTGGGTTGATGTTGTTCGAAAATGGCATTCCTTAGATATATAGAAAAACATAGAAAAGAGTAGCTATTTGTTATACGAAGTTTCATCATGACAAAGATTTTAGATATTTTAAACCATACTCCCATAAAAAATGCATTTTATGGCATTAGCGAGGGGCGCGTGCGAGCGAGACGCCTTCTTTTAAGCCACTGGGCGGAGACAGATGGAAATATCAAAAGTGTATAGGTCTTTACGATTGAATATTTGTAAATTGTACGGTATGGATCGCTATAGCCGCTCGCTTGTCCCAGCGCCGACCGCGAAAACCTATTTTCTGCCCTGTCATTTTCATAATAGCGATCAAAGCGATAGCAATAATTATACACCTGTAGTATGATTACTCTATCGCTGGATATGTGTTACTTAGAGTTATTGAAATCAAAGACGCCTAGATACAGGACATTATAGTCCTAGTTAGGTGGGCACTGACCATTTATTTATTTATTTATTTATTTATTTTATTTATTTATTTATTTATCCCTAGTATTACATGATTAAATTTCCTATAGTATGTTTTACATAATTTAGTCGTACATACAAAATGTGAACCCTGGAAATTTACTAAAGGTGAGGCTTCGGCGGGATTTTATCACCTCACTAGGCTACATTTGCTACATTTGCGTGTTTAATTTTTCCGAGTTACTTTATAACACTGGTAATAATGTGGCTATATGTATAAAAAAATATGAATAAAGTACTACTAAAATAAAAAGGTCTGGGAGTTTTTGCATCCTCAGTTAAATTTAGGAAGTACATATGCCGATTATCTGACTATTAACTTAAACTCCTTGGGTTTGTGATAAGTCCAAGCATTTTAATAACATTCGGATTTTGCACATGTTATTCAACTCAAATATTAAAATTCGCATGCAAATGAATTCCATTATCTAAAATCCACACGTTTTTCTTATATCCTCATGTTGGAAGAAGTCCAGGTAAAGTTGAAATAGAAACTGTTTTTTTTACGATTTTCGTATTTTAAGCAGTAGGATCAATATAATCCCTTTTATATCCTACTGCATTTGTTTTAGGCTTGTTTAGTTATAATTCTATCTCTACAAGAAGAGAATTTCTGATCATATCTTGTGTTTTTTTAAATGGTTCGTGGTAAAACTGATACTCTAGCTTGGTAAGCTAAAGTTTGGCTATTTGTGCCCGACAAATATATTCGCGCTCCTACACGCCAACTGTTTGCGGGACGTCCCGCAATGGATAACCTAACCTAACAATAGTATGGAACCAACGACGAGTACCCAAGACTTATCAGCATTCAATATACTTATCACCAAAACAGAAACAAGACGGAAGCAGTTATCAAGAAAGTAATAAAGAATAAGGACTATCAACTGACCTGGTTGACCGCAAGAGCCGATAGGAAGAGACGAGAAGTGAGAAGCAGATACCATAGTTATAGAGAATAAGCATTGATAACGTAATAGATAAATAATGTGTAATGTTAAATCGAAATAGAATACTTTAACATTATTATTGTAACCTCAGTAGTGAGTAGACGTGTATAATTAAATATCAAATTAATAAAGTTTGCTTTTTTTATAACGTCAACCGCGACACTCAACATAATTGTCCTCACGCATCGCTCTTTGTAAATGAATAGGTTCGCACATGCGCTTCGCCAGCTAAAAGGATTGCTCTCAGCAGCACCAGATCATGACATTTTCGTTGCTAGCCCTCTGTGCTTCAATATTTTGTTGAAAATTACTTATGAAATACAATATAAATAATTGTAAAGTTTAATGTGTTGTTTGGTATGGTAATTTCGGGAGAGACGAACCAGCGGGAGAGACGGAACACCTAATTTTCTCGCAAAACCCAAGTTATTTTTTTAAAAACTGGCAAAACTAAAATGGTCCTATGGAAGCAACTGCAAATTGTACAAAATAAGACGGCCGTATATTGTTTTGTTTTTTAGAAAAATTGAGAAAGAAAAATGTTTTCACAGTGTAAGTTTTTTCTCTATCTATTGCAGTCATAACGAAGGTATTTAGCGAATATTAAATTTCTATTATTAAAACTAGCATCACTGTACTTGCATGTTCTCAAAGCGGCTATATACTCTCCAAATTTTTGATAAACTTTTATGCCTATAGCGTGAGGGGGTAAACAGTCATTCTTCACGATTTAGGAGAGATGGACCAGACACCTCTCCATTTCAATTTCTTCCAAACTACAAATATTTTTTCAAAACTGACAACATTGAAGTGGTCCTGTCGAGTCAGCTGCAAAGGGTGCAAAATAAGGCGGCCGTATTTTGTTTTGTTTTCTAGAAAAACTGTGAAAAATGCCTACACAGTGTCAGTTTTCTTTATGCTTGCAGTCATAACAAAATTATGTAGCGAATATTGAATTTGTATGATTAAGCGGGAATTCAAAGCGGCAATATAGCCTAAAAAAGATCGATAAACATTTATGCCTTTTATGTGAGGGGTTGAACCGTCTGTCCTCACAATATAGAAGAGATTGCCTAGATATATTGCTAGTGAGATGAACCACTTCAAATCTGTTTTTTTGAGATTTTGGTAGTTGTTTGAGTTTTCTGTATTTGTTGATGTTTAATTTTCAAATTGTCAGAAATGCGTGAATGGATTTCGGATTTTAAATTAAGGATAGTGCAATATGGGTATTTCATCCTAGTTTTCACTATAAATAAAAATCAATTTTATTATCACATGATTTTAATATTTTATTATAACGCAATTCAAATGTCGAATTTGATTTTAAAAACTCGCGCGTACCGCATAAGGGGTTTCCTTGCCGGGCCCGCCAAAAGTTTGGCGGTCTACCAGCCAAAAAATAATTTGGGTCATTTTGAATCCGACTTGATTCCGAACGAGATCCCGGGGAGTCTGTGTGTGATTTAGGACTATTACCTGGTGAGTTTGCTCGATGTTAGAACTATTAAGTGACTTTTATTTGGATCGTTTGACGATGTATCGGAAATCAACGACTGGACTGAGGCGATAGTCGCTGTTCCTTTCGATGATCCGTTTTCGTTCTTGGCGCGATCATATTGTAATGAAGCCTTTCTACGGCTGCAGGGATCTCCGCGGAGGACTGACAACGGCCTTAATCACGGCGATATTCGTGACACTCACGGCGACATTCACGGCGATATTCGTGAATGCACGCCTACTTCTCGCCGCATGACGCCGTACACACTACCGCCACATCGTACTACGTCCGCCTTCTCGCCCCGTCGACAGGCGTGATATTTGGATCCTGCCGTTTCTCTATATCCACCGAGTCTCGTATCGTACCAGTACGATAGTTGCGAGGATCGTACCGTCCGCGCGCCGAACGGGGAACAGACGTCAGCCCTGGTGTTCGCCGTGGGAACTGCCGCTCAACGCGCGAAATTCAAACCCTTCCACTACCTGAACCATTATTTTATTGTATTTTAATGTTTTAACCATTTTAGTTGTAAATTTTATCTATAATTGGAACAAGAACGGAGAGCCGACCCTGAGTTCTACCCTCTCCGCTGACTAGCGTTTTTATTTGTTATTGTTTTTACATCGTTTTTAAATTATTCTATTTTATTATATTTTACAATTGATTTTCCTTTAAAGGCTTTTTTATATTTTTTTTATTATTGATTTTGAATATCTTTTATCTGCATTTTGTGTATTTAGCTGCACGGACTTCTTCCGTGCGGAACGTAACGTTTCTTTTATATAATAAAGAAATTCTGAAACTTTCTCTTCTTTTTTACATTTTTTATAGTTTCTATGGTTTCTATATATACACATAAAGACTAAAATGTTACAATGCGTGACATAAGTGAGTTTAAAAGTGTCTTTTAGAGGAAAATGGACTAAGGATATTCTAACCAATGCTGCTAAGTCTTCTGAAAGGCGGACTGGGAATCAACAAAGCCACAAAAATATTTGGAACATAAAATCACGTTTAAGCGGACCTTAAAGAATTAAAAAATATCTAAAGTATTATTTAGTTTTGCTAGATCCATCTCATATTATATAGGTGGTCCAACTCACCCATAAGTGTGGGAGAGAGGGACCGAGGCTACCTTTTCTTTTGAATCTAAAATTTTAAGAACCTGTCGTGATGCTATATATATATATATATATATATATATATATATATATATATATATATATATATATATATATATATATATATATATATATATATATATATATATATATATATATATATATATATATATATATATATATATATATATATATATATATATATATATATATATATATATATATATATATATATATATATATATATATATATATATATATATATATATATATATATATATATATATATATATATATATATATATATATATATATATATATATATATATATATATATATATATATATATATATATATATATATATATATATATATATATATATATATATATATATATATATATATATATATATATATATATATATATATATATATATATATATATATATATATATATATATATATTATAAATGGTAGAGTATTAATAGTATATTCACATAATACCATAAGCGTGCACGTGTTTTACTCATTCACAAAAAAAAATTGGGCCCCAAAAAAAAGTAGTCCATCTCTCTTCAACTTACCATATGTTTTTTTTAAAGTAATATCATAGATCAGGTACTTTACAGCGATTTGGGTGGTAATTAGGTACTATTGTTAATTTTTGGTAAATAAATTATTTACGTCCGTTATACCATAAATAAAGTACAGTCGATCACATATGTTAAATGTTTACTACTACGCTAAACCTGGACTTTCAGGTGAAAAATTTCAAACGGTGGTAAACTATTTTTCATTGTCAAGTCCGAAACATGGGTCATTCAAAAACGAGCCTTGCTTTTAACAAAAAATAATATTTGTCTAAATTTCAAAGGATAGGTAATATTTTTGTCATGTATTCATTTGTCATTATATTGCTGATGGATTTACAGTAAAAATATAGACAATAACATATATTTTCTTATAATAACATTCTGACACCCACAGTACGACAACAAGATAATCCGTTTGTTTGAAAAGCCTCTACCGATTTAATTCTGTATGGAGCAGTAACCCAAACGGCAAATTTTGGAATTCTGAAGAGAATATAAACATTGATTATATTTATAATACATGTGTTAGAAACAGACACAGCTAAGTTTTCTTAACTTGGAGCGCTGTTTCACTACCACAATGTACTAGACAGTAGCTTCTCTTGGAACAAAATTAAAATCGAAGCGAATACGTCACGAGTCTAAATAGGCTCGCATATGGCAGCCAGATGCCCGCTTCTCGGCCCAAGCGGATATGCAATGCTAATTAAAGGCGTTCGTCGAGACGTACCCCTCTGCCCACTTCCCTCGCACTCTATTCCCGCACTATACCCTGTCGCTCAAGAGAGCGTCTACTGTTCTCTCGGTATACTGTCACACTACAGTGTAATATCTAAAGTAAAGTAATATCCATCAGGAAGTTTTATTATATGTTTCTTTTTTAAATTAACAGCTGGTGTTGCGCTATTTTCGATACATGTATGCCATCAAAATTCGACTGTTATATTATGATGCTTATGGTATTCTTTTTTTTCATTTCAGATTCCATGGAGATCAACATTAATATTATCTAAACATCGTAGGAAATATCGTCAGCAATGGATCTCATGCAATATTCCCGGTACACCATAAACGATCAGATTGACTTAGACCACAGAGCCAGAAATGATTTCCTGAAATCAACGTTAAACATCAGCGATGGACATATTCGGCAGCCAGTCGCCATACACATGTTTGAAATGGCCGATGCCGAAACCAAAAACATAACAGATATGAATATAAGTATTTCTCTACATGACCATGAACAGAAAGAGTATATATTTGATAGAACTGACGTCCGAGCCGTTTTCATAACACTGTATTCGTTAGTGTTTTGTTGCTGCTTTTTTGGTGAGTTTACACATTTTTTTGTTGTGATATTCTAACAAACCTGAAATATACTGATTTTGACTGTTTTTTATAATAGACTTTGACGAGCTATAGTAAAAGTGCACAAAGGGTTTCCTGTTATCTCAAATATATATATATATATATATATATATATATATATATATATATATATATATATATATATATATATATATATATATATATATATATATATATATATATATATATATATATATATATATATATATATATATATATATATATATATATATATATATATATATATATATATATATATATATATATATATGAAAAGTTACTTATCTGGGGTCCTGGTGGACCAGAAACATTTAAACGATAGTTAATGTCCTCTTTAAATACTTAGGGCAGCGGCACCTGTTTCCGCAATTGATAACTTATGATGTTATTAGTTATTGCAGCCGAATTACTGTATGCCCTTGGATGTAATAAGTATAGGAGGATGGTTTCTGTAACAGAAATGGATGTTAGTAACTTATTTTAGAAGAAATTATATGACTGAGAATATTTCGACACTAGTCGTATTCATCTCTATGACATTTCTGATAGAACAATTTTTTCAAAATTTGAATTTAAAAAAAACTGAACATAGAGAAATGGGTTAATAATATTTTGCAATATCGTTATAAATGCACTATAACCGACCTTGAAAAACATTATTAATAATGATTTTTAAATGAAAAATATTAATAAGCTTTTAATGAATATGTCTGAACAAATATAATTACTGTATTAATTTTGCCTATTCAGACCGGGACCCTTGCAAGCGCCTAAAATATTTATAAAAGCCAACTCCCAAGATTTAACGTCTCTTTCTTTAGCGTTATCGCCAAGGCAATTAATAATTTTTACTTTAAAACAATTATCAAAAGTTAAATTGTGTGCCTTAGCATGCAATGCTATTGGAAGTTGACTTTCATTGCCTACGCTGGCCCTGTGATTATTTAACCTAATGCTAAGAGGTGTAGTTGTTTCCCCAATATAAAATGCATTGCAGGTCTGGCAAAGTAATTGATATACAATATTTTTTGAAATGCAACTACTATTAAAAGGAACTCTGTAACTGTTGGGAGTGTTAGGACTAGTAAAATAAATGCTTCGATCTAATAAAGGACATGTTTTACAACGTGATCGACCGCAAGGCTGTAGGCCCAAATTTTTGTTGTTACTAAGATAATTTCGATTATTTTTATTAAGTATTGATTTTAAATTAGGAGGTTTTCGAAATGATAAAATTGGTGGTATATCTAATAAACCTTTGGTTGATGGGTCGTTAGCTATAATAGGGAATAAATCTGCTAAAATAGGTCGCAGTTTCTCAGTGCCAGGAAAATAAGTAGTACTTAGAAAGATTTTATTTTGATTTAAATTTGACACCAATTTAGGTTTAGGTGATAAGTATATATATATATATATATATATATATATATATATATATATATATATATATATATATATATATATATATATATATATATATATATATATATATATATATATATATATATATATATATATATATATATATATATATATATATATATATATATATATATATATATATATATATATATATATATATATATATATATATCGTATCGTTTAACATATACAAAGCAGGTATGTAAATAGGGAGTCATGTTTTCGAGCAAAATATAGAATTCAAGTTTTCACCGGATTTTCACGATTTGAGACACTAGGAATTCAAAAATGGGATTTCTGGAAAATGTTTCTCTGTGTCTGTATATATGTGGCTGTGTCTGTGTATCTGTCGGTACCCATTGTATATCAGAAACTACACTAATAGTGCAGTCACTTTAGAAAAAAAAGTGGGTAAATCTCGGAATGAGATATAATAAGCTGGAAACTTGTACACAACTTTATTTCGGCGTTCTATAAGTTGTCTCAATAGTCTCATAAAATCTCGTGTCTGCGTCGTAAGTTATTCAAGTTGTATACAAGTTTCCAGCTTATTATCTCTCATTCCGAGGTTAAACCCTAATTTGACTGGACTATATCAATTAGGACCAAATTACGTACCAAAATAGTTTATCCTAATGCCGAGATTTTTCAAATTTTTTCAAGCCGATGAGAGTTATCAGACCTTTTCCTTCAAAATGTCGGCCTTTTTAAAAAAAACATAAATCCATTGATACTGAACACATAAAAAAAATATCACATAGAATTTTGAGGACAGTTCGTACGAATCTTGATTTCGAAATCTTCAGCGTTTTTTGAATTAAAATCTTATAGTCTAAAAAATTATTACTCTGTAGCACAGTTATTATTAATGGATAGTCCGCCATAATAGAAGATAAAATTGTCTTAGAATCCTGAGGCTAATACTTGTAGTTTTGATGAAAGCCAAAGACATATTAGATTCTAACCATCTTAGTAAATTGCCATGTATTCCGAAAATCTCAAGTTTTGCTACTAATATTTGTGATTTACTTCTTCGAACGCTTTACTAAAATTGGTATACACAGCAACTACTGAGTACGATCGCCAAATGATGAGCAAATATAGTCGCTGTATTGCAAGAGGTGTGAAATCACGGACCATTCATAAAGCCATGCTGAGTCTGACTGAGGGACAGTTTCGTGTGATTATAGAGATGATCGCGTACGAGGGATATAATTAGGGACATCGGGACAGTGTCCACAAATCTTTCTTTCAAAATCTTCAGCGTTTTTTAAATAAAAATCTTATAATTTAAAAAAATATTATTCTGTAACACAGTTATTATTAATAGATAGTCCGCTTTAATAGAATATGAAATTGCTTTAGAATCCTGAGACTAATACTTGTAACTTAGATGAACGTCATTTTTTAATATCTTTAGTGATGTACTTACGAATTAAATTTTTTAAATTTTAAAATGATTGTTAGAAAATGAATTATTTGTAAATCGAACCTTAAAATCTCGATTATTATAACCGTTAAATTATCAGTTAAATTCAAGTGAAGTAAACTAAAGAGTTTGAAAATTTAACGCAAATAAATATTCCACGTATAATATGTATAGCTAATACCTAGAACAATTGGATGTACAATTGGGGACTGAGCTTAATGTAAGCTGTGGCTGAGGTGTTATGTATTTATCCATGTATTTTTTGTTTATGTATTTATCCATATACGAGGGTCATCCAGAAAGTAAGGTTACAAAGGCTCCTGAGGCCGATGATTTTTTTAATTTTGATATTGGTACGCTTGGCGTGTAGTGGGGGTCCTAACAGTCTGTTTGTTAGATCCCGCATATTTGCTGGCCATTTCCTTCAATCATAGTAAATTATTCCGATGGAGAGGTAGTCGCGCGCTTCCGCCACCTTCTGTCCTTGCGAGATCCGCACGGTCATCAAATTTTTAAATTTGCAGAACTATACCGCCGCCAATATCCCTCAGATCACTGGGGATGATACGTGGGTACACACCCACGATCCCCACAATCTAAATGGTGGCAGGGACTACACCCCACAATCTAAATGACAATCACTTCAGTGGCGTAATTCATCTTCCCCAGCCACCAAAACGTTCAAGACGACCCATGCAGACGGAAAAGTTATGGCACCTGCTGGTCCTGTTTCATGGGTTCGTAGGGAATCCTGAAGATTGTATGATTAAAGAGACCACCAATAATGCAGAAGTATATTGCAATACCCTAAAAAGAGCAATTCAGAAACGCAGAAGGGTTATACTGACCAATGGAGTCATCCTTTTGCATGACAACGCCAGAACCCACACCGCGCGAGTTTTAAACGATCTTCTGATATTGGTTGAATGAGATATTGGGCCCGATTGCGCTTCTTTGTGAACTAAAACTAAAATTAGTCCAAGCGAACGAGACAGAGCAATACGTTAGAGCGGAATATGAAACGAACGATCGTCGATAAATACTACCTACCGAACTTATACTCGTCCGAATAAATTCGAGCATATTTCGTGCGGTGTAAGATTTAACCTTTTTTTTCGCAGGGCGGGCAGTTTTAATGCGAAAAAGGGACAACCGGTCATCTCACACTCCGCTCTAGCGTATTGCCCTGTCCAGTTCACACTGACTAATTACCGATTTTAGTTAATTAGTTTTAGTTCGAAGAAACGCAATCGGGCCCAGTTCTTATACGAGTTGTGTCGCCATTTTAGATGTTAAAACAGCTCAATCTATTAGAAGTGGTTTTCGTGAATATTATGTAATTCGCGAAGGTCCGCCAAAGTCCGCAAAATATTATATAGAAAATGCAGCCTTGGTAATGGAAAGGTCAACATTTTTAAAGCTATTAGAAGTCGAATTTCTAAATATTGCTAGATCACAATATTAAAATCTTCATTTCGCTTTCGAGAATTTTAAAAAACATGAAATGTGTCAGCATTTTAAGTCATGCTATTATATTGTTCTCATGGAATGAGGTTGATTTAAGTCAAAATTATAGGTTAATTTTCTGAATTCAGAAATTGAATTCAGTGTTGTTTATGTCTTACAATCCCTCAACTAAAAATCCCACTCAGAATGATTGTAAATCGATTGATCTTTCGACTGGGATGCGAGGCATAAAAGATTTATTGGGTAGTTGGAAGGGTAGCCTGAAACTACTTTTTTACGAATTGGTTTATGGTTGCAGACGGCGGCAATCACTTGATTTTTACCTCGGTAGTCAGTGAAAGGACAGACAGCCAATTTTCAGAAAAGCGAAAAACTATGGTAGGTAAAGACCCGTCGCCCAGGGCGAATTGTAAAAAGGCGCCCCTGCCACCGCCTTTATATGTCATTCCATTCATATTTTTCTTTTCCTTTTAGATTTTCCTTTCATCTTTCAATCTTTCCTAATTTTCATAAAATAAAATAAATATAAATGAGACAAATATATGCATACATTACCATTGGTTCTTCATTATTATTAATTGTTATTACTCCTTATTATCCTCGACTGTTCAACAAAATGAATATCTTGCGGTGTCGACTACAACGGGCGAACCCGTCACCACAGGACGTTTTAACGATTAGTCGTTCTATCGTCCTGCAGTGATAGAAGACTTTGGACAATAACAATCCAACGTCTAGCTACGCCACAACCCGTGAGAGTCCAACGCCTTACCGCGAGTTAGCCAGGAATAAACCCGGCGGGCTCGAGATACTCGCGCCCTCACTTCCAATTGTGACCAGATTTCTCCGGTCTCTCGATTGGTTCCGAGTTCGAGGTCGCTTGCACGGTCCTCTCCCTTACGAAGCGGTGAAACGGAGTATACCGAATCTATCGCGGACCAAGGCGTCCTTTGCCCGGCTCTGAACCGGGATCGGATGGCCAATGGTCATTTCAAGAGCAATCGCCGTAAGGTAGGCAACCACCCCCGCTCTATAGGAAACAATACAGTTCCCAGACTCCCCCGACTGTTAGTCGGAGAGCACAATCGATTGGCATGCGCCGCTCGGTGCGCAGACCGTCCAGGAGCGCCAGAGGTTTGATTCCCAGGGGAGACTGGTTGACCCAGTGTCCTACCCAGGTTCGCACCCCGTGCGTGGAGGCCGTCGGATGGGTGTTGACCCATGAGTGTGACCGACCTTAAACAAATGGGTCATCGTGGCCACCTCATCATGGGTTCGTTAGCTCCCCAACAAAATGAATAGTGTTTTACCTGCAGGACTGAAATCTAGGACTAGTTACCAATACCGGATTTAGACTTGATAAGGTTCAAAGCTTTTTGAGCTATTGCTGCATTATATTTAACCCCTATATATGACAAATGCTCACTCGGACATTTTATTGAGGGCCTTTAGCTATAGCTTGTGTATGTAGCTTATACGTTAATCATGCACTGCTATTAGTAACCGAATAAAGAAAAACCAACCTAAGCATGCCAGATCTTTTAAATGGGATTAACAGTAACATGTAACTTTCCGCTGCATCATTTTCGTTTTATTGTTTAATTTTATAAAAACAAAAAACATTATTTGTCAACAACAACAACGATAATATTATGAATTTAAGATTTAATATGTATGTAGATTACAATGTTAACCGTAACATTCCTGACCATCTACATACGTTGTTTTTTTTCAATTTTGTTTTGATACTTTCTATTGTGTGATTATTTTTGTATAGAGTGCCTAAGATGACTAGAGTTGTCAACTACAACGGTCGAGCCCGTCATTTCAGGAAGTTTTAACGATTAGTCTACCTTATAGATCTCCCTGGAGTGAGCGCAGAAGACTTGAACGAAACAGTCCACCGTCAAGCTCCGCTACAAACCCGTAAGAGGCCAACGCCTTAACCGCGAGATAGCCAGGAGTGTTACCCAGCGGGCTTACACTCACGCCCTTACTTCCAATTGCGACCAGATTACTCCAGTCTCTCGATTGGTTACGAGTTCAAGGTCGCTTGCGCGGTCCTCTCCCTTACGAAGCGGTGAAACGGTGTATACCAAATCTATCGCGGACCACGGCATCCTTCACCCGGCTGTTCACCCATGATCGGGTAGCCGATGGTCGTTTCGAGAGCAGTCGCCGTAAGGTCTGCAACCACCCCCGCTCTGAAGGAAACAGTACTGCTTCCAGACTCCCCCGACTGTAAGTCAGAGTGCGCAATCGATTGGCTTATGCCGCACGGTGCGCAGACAGTCCAGGAGCGCCAGAAGGTTGATTACTAGGAGAAACTAAGCCTAAGGCCAGAGTCCTACCCAGGCTCGCACTTCGTGCGTGGAGGCCGTCGGATGGGTTTTGACCCGTGAGGTGACCAACCCTGAACAGAATGGGTCTTCGTGGCCAACTCAGCAAGGGCCCCTTAGCTCCCTGCCTAAGATGACTATTAATATTTTAATAATTATTATTTATTTTATATGAATACCCACGTACATGGAATCAGTTCTGTTTTTTTTTTGTCTGCCGTGTTACGCCAACTTTAGTCAACGCTACTATCAAATGAATATTTCTGCTGGAATAGTATCTATATCAATATATTAGTAGCAACTAACGAATTCTAATATGCGATAACTACCTTTAATTGATTGTTCATGCATGATTATTATTCTATATTCTGAATGAATAAATTGAATACTGAATACTGACTACTTTGAAACTAAAATAAGTGTAACTTTATATATTTAATAAAGAAATTTGAATTGGAATTTGAATTTGATTACACATTACCATAAAATCTACGTAAACCCCCAAAACTATACGGATGACTCCTTTGTGTGTAAAGAAATTCACAGTGCTAGTCGTCGTGCTTTAATTTCGGAAAATTATGAATTTACATCTCCATAATCTAACTTTCGGGATTCATTATGTTCAATTGAGAAAGTATGATGAGTGCAGCAAGTCGTTCCTTCGTCATTGTGGTATGCAGATAGGTTTTATTCAGTTACAGCTTACCAAACTTCTTTCACCACTAACCGAGTGATTTTGGCCATTTGATTTTGGATTTCATGGTTTGGCCCTAGGATTTTTGAGGTTGTTATAAAGAATGTAAATGTGTAAATTGCGTGTGAGTAAATGTGTTGCTATTTTTGAAATGTCATGAGTTTACATTTAGTTTGCGTTCTTACATTACTAATTAACAACTGAATGAGACTTTTTTTAGAACCACCTATTTTTTTAGTATTTTCCTAAAATATTCAACAATATCGGAGCAAGGTAATGGTAATGGTTTTGTTCAAATTATGTAAATCTCCTGGGCACTATACATTGTGTTTTTAGCAGAGAATAATGTCTTTGCTTGAGCAGGATTGAATTTTAAAGCAGCTTTTAAACAAAACAGTTGCCTAATATCTAATATTTTCGCTTCGAGAAACACTTACCAGAATCTCTTACCTCTTTGTATTAAACGCCAAATTGCACAATCTTTTCTTTTACCGCTAATTAACTACGCTAATGTGGCCTACTTAGATGCGAATGAAGAAATACTCGATAAGCTAGATAGGATTCAAAACGCGTGTATTCGCTTTGTTTATTCCCTGAAGAAGTTTGATCACATATCAAACTTTCGCAGGCAAATAGAGTGGCTTCCTATTAGACGATGTCGGAAATTTCACATACTCATCCTACTCTTCCGCGTGCAACAGTCAAACTGTCCTACTTATTTGTATAATCTCTTCTCTCCGCTTTCATCCCATGGCCTTCCATTGCGCTCTCAGGAAAATCTATTACTGGCTATACCTCAGCATTCATCAACTTTCATGTCTAGGTCCTTCGCAGTGCAGGCGGCCCGACTCTGGAATTCCGTGCCTTTACCGATAAGACAACATGAAAACCTGAGCGGGTTTAAAACATCGTTAAAGAGACATTTACTCGACTCATAAATACCCTCTTACCCTCCCGTCTCCTTTACTTGTCCTTATATTCCACTCCTCCCTTCAATATCGAGTTGGCATACGTTACTAATCACTGTTTTATATTTTATCCTATGATGACTATTATGTAAGTGTATTCATTTATTACTTGTGAATCAATTTTCCCACATAAACCTTTAGTTACAATAACTCTGGCGGTATGGCCGTAAGATATTGCAACTTGGCAATAGGCCCACCACATTTTACTCTTATGTGTGTGAAATAAAGCTTTTCAAACAAACAAACTTCATTAGAAGAATACATTTTTGGATTTTTGAGTAAATTACGAAATACAGTTTTATGTACGATACTAAGTCCTTTGATTGTAGTCTTACAGCATGCTCCCCACCCTAGAATAGCGTATGTCATTATAGATTGACATATAGAGTAGTATTATATAACACTCTTGAATGACTTAGTTCAAGAATATCCCAAATTAAAACAAGCATTTATCTGTCTGTGATTAGGCTAGCTCAAAATAAAATAATTGTGTCAGATGCCTAACGTCACGTTTATCCCTGAATCCCACAGCGACCAGGGCAACCGCCCAGCTCTCCCCGTCCTAGAGACGGTCATGGGTAGGTATATTATAACAGAAGAATGCTCACATTTACGTCATAAAATTCTCGTGTCTACACTAAGACTTATCTGTCTCATGTCTACACATTCATATATGCACGTGATACTAAATAAAAGGAGGTCGTAAACTTTGCACTGCGAATAATCCCATATTAATTCTACAAAATCGAAGCCGCAATATCAGGCCGCTATGTCATAACGCTGAATTTACGGCGACACTAAGAGGCTTACATTTCCAATAACCAAAAGTATAATCCACTGAATTGTCTGTGCAATGGAATTTGATGTAAGTTTATTGGCTCTAGTTTGTGAGCTGAAAAGCGTCAGTATAGTTATTACTATTTGAATGGTGAACTATTAATATCAGCTGTAATGATACGTTATCCATCATAATCAACGCTAATACATAGATATCTTTAAACTAGTTTATATATATCTATGTATACATTACTATATATGCCTTCAGCCTGATAAGAAGCGTCTTAAATAAATTAAAAATCAAAATTCAGTGCAATCATTCAGTGCATCACAACCTTTCTTTTAGGCGTACGTTTTTTTAAAACAAGACAGAAATTGATAAACAATAAAAAAACACATATTATATTAAAAGTACACAATCGGTTAGGTTAGGTATTAAACAGTTAAATTACATAGGTAGGTATTAAATCAGAACATATTTTTGAAGCAATAACTTGAATTATAAAAATAGTTTAAAATAGTGAATAATTAAAAGAATTAGTAAAAAAATAGTCATTATATAGTAATGAAAAATACTGTAGGTAAAAAAATACAAATATAAGATATCTTTAAAATTTAAGTACCCGCATTAAATATAAATATCAAAATATGTTGTCAATCAAAAAACAGATTAACAATCAATTAAATAAAGATACATACCTATTAGCAATAAAATAATAAAGAGTGAAACATCATTAAAATTTGAAATTAGGGTAAATGTATTTTCTTTTCATAATCATGTTTCTTTGTTCAGTCTGCAACAAATCCTAAATTGTCTTATGGAATGGAATGCATTTTCTGATAAAAAATTCTTTAGAGCATCACTGAACTAATTATTCGTTTTTTATCGCTTTAGGCAACATATTGTAGTATTTGATGCTAGAATATTCCGAAATTTGCATACATATATGCACTACTTTCCGTGAAAGGTAAATTAAAATTTTGTTTATTTTTGTATCGAACTTGTGTACCTCAAATCTTCTTTCTTTGCCCTCTATTTTGTTTAAATAAAAGCTTACTAATAATTTAAGTAAATATTAAGATATTAAGGATAGTATATTTAAGCGCTTGAAGAGTGACGACATGAATTTCTGCTATCTGCTTTTGTAAAATAAATATCTGAGATTAGTTGCAGTCAATTTACTCAGCAGTTTAGACCTTAATATGGTCTCAATATAGACTCAAAATAACTATAGTATACAGTTTTAGTTTGACTTTCATTCAAAATACGTCGCAAGATTCCTAATGCATAGCACGCACTACAAAGTTTGTTGGCCAGATTTTCACAATGTGCTATCTGCTGCGATTCTCAAAAAAATATGTTTCGACTACTTGTTTAAGTTTTGTATCCACTATTTTAATGTCTAAAACAGATGACCAAAGGGCATTTAAGAATGTCATATAGACAGTTGTTTCTCGATTTATTACCAGCCTGTTGCTCGTAAACCATTAGGGAATTAATTCGAGTGCGGTTAGAGAGAGTGAGTTAGCATTATAGAGCGGAGAGTTAGCATTCTCAGTAACAACCTCGCTAGTTTTATTCGAAATCAAAATATTGGTATCATAAGCATATATAGTCATATATGACTTTTCTATATTACTAAATAGGTCGTTCATGTAAATTAAAAATAGGATAGAGCCAAGGACAGAGAATTGGTACACCACAGTTAACATTAAGGAGCAAAGAATTACCTGATAAATGTCCTCTATCTTCTCCTATACTTCTACTATGCTAATATTTCTTATCCTTTTTTCATTTTGTTGCAGGCAATCTTCTGGTGATATTAGTTGTTACATTATCGAGAAGGCTACGATCAATCACAAATTTCTTCCTTGCTAACCTGGCCGTGGCGGATCTATGCGTTGGTGTATTTTGCGTCTTTCAGAATCTTTCGATTTATCTTATACCGAGGTAAGTAGTTATACTATTGTGTCCTTACCTATGAAGTTGCTGTTCTATAAAGGATATTTAAGGCCAAAAATTTTGTATGCAAAATATTTATTTTATTAATAGAAATATTGACCCCTATTATGTATGCAGATTTGTCATTTGAATGGGAGTTGCTTAATTCCTTTGCTGTAAAACTCTCGTGGACAGGACCCAATAAAAGCTTTGAATGCGTTTTTCACCTACTCTTCAAAATTATTTTATTTCCTTTGTAAAAGGTATCTAAATTCTGAAAAATAGTGAAACTTTATCGGAGCAAGGTCTGGCAAGTACGGTGGGTGACCAAAAGTCTCCAGCCGAAACTCCTGCAAACTTTGTTACTGTTTGCAATAAAATCTGTGGTTGTCATCCAGAAGCAGTGGCTATGAGCTATTGGCCAGGCTCGGTTATTTAATCACGAGCTTCTCCATCATTGTTTGCAGTTCTTAACAGAACAAATTTACTGCGACTGTATAGCCAGACTGCAAAAGGCTATAATAGAAAACACCGACACAAAATCTCATATTTGGAAGTAATGCAAATTTTCAACTTTCCCATGGTTGCACAATTGAAAATATTTCAGCAAAAAAAAAAACAACGGAAAGACAATTAAACAGATGATAAAAAAGAATAACATCGCCTTGAATTAAAATTTATTTGAATTTGAAATTCCAATTCAAACCCAAGTTATCCAAGTTCAAAATGGCCAGTGTGAAAAAATAGCAATTAGGTAACCAATATTATTTTATATATTTTGAAACATTTACATTTGTTGCTTCATTTTGGCATGATCTATAATTTAAGACGACTAATTTCAATTTTCTAGAATCTGCAATTTTAGTATGGACGTGTTATTTAATGTTATTCTATTACATACTACTATCGCAATATTGGAATTATTTGTGACTATAAATAGGATAGAAAACGAATTTACCGCGTGAAATTTGTAGGACCCGACGTTGCAGCCGCCGTTGTCTACCCTAGACAACGGCGGCTGCAACGTCACCGAAACGTGGGGTCCTATAAATTTCACGCGTTAAATTCGTTTCCTATCCTATTTATAATGTCAAACAACCGCGATAGTCTTCGATTTTATATTTGTGACTAGTTTATTGGAAATGTTGATCCCTTAGTAATTGATTCACTGCATTGGTCGTTTAGCTTTGTGACATCTTCCCTTTGAATCCCTTTACGCACATTCCGTCGAAACTAATCTACTGCCCGACAGTTTCTCCACCCTTTCAGCTGTTCAATACATTCTCTCATGATTAAATTAGGATGGTTATCGCCTGATATAGTATCCTATCCGGGAGGAGACAGTAACAAAAGTTTTACGAGTTAGGTACAGCGTATATTTTTTTCGCTAGCGTCATCAGGCCGACCCGTATACAAGGCTGGCGCCGTGGCGTAATTTATTTACCTTTGAAATCTAAAATATTTTTTTCTCTAAACAAACGAAAAAATATATATCTGTCCGTCTGTAGGAATTTCTCTCTCCCTGAGTCATCAATATCTGAAGAACGCGTTGTCCGATTTAGAAAATACTTTTTCAGATCAAGTCAGGCAATATCATAGCAATACTATAACATCCGACTTTTTTTTCACCTACTCATTTACCATCCATTCTGCTCGACTTTTGACCCAGCTTTCGCATGTTATCCGCCATGCAACTTCGTTACACTGCTTCAAGGCGTTATTGAAACAAAAAGTTATTTCTCAAAATATTAGGTCTGCCTATCCTTTGTGTTTCTTTTTATTATTAATATTTTATTGGACAGTCCAATAAGTACTTTGTCGTGTAATATTAATAATGCCATACAAGTAGGCATTATTACTTATTATGTTGTTGTTAGGGGCTTTTCTAAGATCTTTATGAGCCTTGTAACACTGCGACCATTGCTGATCTACTGTGTTCGCCGCCTGTGTTCGCCACCGTTTTGCGCTAAGCGTCGTTTCATTTAAGAACCGCAACAGTCTTTTGGCGCCAGATTATTTTACCTTCTCCGGTTGGAACTAATGACCATCCATGTGGGTGTATCTTTTACGCATCAGAGGGCCACACTCGCACATGAGTTGCAGGGGAGTTTCCTCTGCCTCTTGGCAGAACCTGTATATTTTCCTGTCCCGGAGCTTAAGGTTGTGCATGTGTTTGTACATGCCACAATGCCCCGTAAGCGCCTTCACCAGTATGCGGAGATTGTTCCTATTTAGCGATAAGGCCTTTCGGGCAGTCTTACGGTCGTAAGCCTTAATTAGCGCTTTTGAACGATTCAAACCTGGCGTGTTGATCCAGTGGTTGACGAATTGTTCCAAACATATTTTTTGAGCATTAGGTTTTCGAGGCTTTTTGATACGCCACAGCAAGGGTCGTATAACGTTCCCTTTGCTCCCGTCTTAGCATGTTCGTCGGCTTTTTTATTTCCCTCGATTCCTGCATGGCCGGGAACCCATCATATTAGCATTATTACTTACCTGTAGTACCTATGAGTCTGTAGGTATATGTATGTATATTATGTATATGTATGTATATTAAGTCGCTGAGATAGGCTGTTTAATTAGTTTTTTTAAAATTAAAATTACAACGGTTGGCTGTAAGAAATCGTAAAACGATAAGCCCTTCGTTTGTACTAATTAAAAAAAGATTTAAAGTTTTTTTTATCATTGTTAGTGTTTGGGTCGTTAGAGTTGGTAGAGCCGATAAGTTTAGGGTTTCGTAACTGATTTGTATCAGAAAGCTGTCATACAAAAGGACGACTGAGAAATCACTTTTTCATCCATAAAGTCGCCGACCTTTTATTGGCCATTCCAATTAATATCGAAAACATTTTGTACGTTGTATCTATGTCATACATGTACGATGTACATATACAAATCGATCCGAGTCCAGCGATAGTGTTTTGAAAGTATGTACGTTTCATCTCCTACGATTTTTGACTTTATTTTCGGCGGGCGTGTCTCATTTTACGAGAGCCATACGGGCAATTTTATAGGGCGTATTCTAATTTGAGACAAATATTGAAAGTTGTGAGCACATACCGAAAATCTGCTGGCGCGGCTGGCATGAAATGAAAGTTCACGTATGTAATTCATCACAACTTTGGCGAATATTTATCACAGATGGTTTTGATATTAGAACGATAGGATTTAAACTATATGGACAATTAATTAATACAGTGACAATAATAATCAAAGATGTAGTTCTTGCGAGGCAAAACCAAAATTATTTAAAATAAACAAATCAAGGCTGTAATATAATAAATCTATGTATCGATGACCAAATTAAAAGCTAGATAATAAAAGCTTCTAGAGTAATACTTTGTTCAGAGGGACATATTGTACCTTGTTTTTATTGTGCAATAAAGAGATTTTTCATTTCATTTCATTTTATTTCACTTTTTGTATCGGAAGTCGTGTTTAATACATTTTTTAAATTCTTACATCAGCTTCTTAATTTCTATTTCGGTACAATTTATGACACGTCAATCCCATTGATAATTGAATGTTTTTTTATTATGTCAACAGTTGGATTTTTGGCGATTTCCTCTGCAAAATGTATCAGTTCGTACATTCCCTCAGCTACACAGCTTCTATCTTCATACTGGTGGTAATATGCACGGAGAGGTATTTTGCAATCATTCATCCTATAACGTGCAAGCAAATCCTTACGCCTAGGAGGTTACGGGTAAGTACCACTGCCAAACAGTAAATCAAAAAAAAATAAACTGGTTAATACACGGTATTATTTAATATTGAAAAAGCGATATTGGCTATACATATAGTATAAGGAGATATACAATAAGGAGATATTCTTCCAAAACTAGGGGCCAGGGGGCGAGGCAGCCCGCTGGCATGTCGGCTTAGCTATATGGTAGATTTGTATTCGTTTCTACAAGTCTTCTACGCTTACCTCACGTTAAAACTTTCTGAGGTGACGGGTTCGCCCGTTGTAGTTGACACCTCTAACTGTTTAGGTAGTTTCTAAGATGCAGTGAGTAGAGACACACAAAGATACAAAGACACACACACACCCTAAGACACAAACACGCACACACACATACATACGTACAGACAGATATTTCCTGAAATGATTTTTTTGGCTTCCCAGGATCTCAAAACATGAAAATCCGGCACAAACTCGAATTCTAAATTTTAATTGAAAACAAGACTCCCTATTTACATACGTTCCCTATTACATATATGATGTATTTTTTTGGGAAGTAATAAGATAATTTGTTTCACTCATTTAATGAAATTTATCATGTTTATGATATTAATATTTATTTCATGACGTCATCTTCAAAATGACGGATGACAGGGCGCTGTAAATAAGTTTCCGCCTATAAAGAATAACGTGTGCAATGGCACATGAAAGGACATTAAAACAATAAAAGCATGAATATATTTATATGCTCAAAGGATATGGCGATTTAAAAAAGGGGAAATGACAGTCATTTGTGCAAAAGAGTCGAAATTAAAATTACCTTTGAGTGAAATTTTCCTCATTTTAAGCTAGGGGTTGGCTCCGGTGACGGCCTCGCATGATCATCTATCCCAATTTGAGTTACATAGGTCGACCTGCGTATGTTATGCTAATGACATGACGCACGCGTGGGAAGATTATTATAATAATGTTACATTATACAAGTAGTTATGTTGCGTAAACATTTATACAAGGGTCCACACGCCGAAATGTATTCTACGTCACGCTAAGCCATGTGGGTCGTATAGTACCCGCGCAAAACCAATATTCAGTTTATCACCCATACGTGCTGCTTATGATATCCGAACAAAGGATAATACAAAAATCATACAAAGGACAACACATACATACATACACATAAACTACTTGGAACTACATATTATATTATTAGTGATAGAGAGGTAAACCCGAGAGTGGCGGATGGAGGAGGATGAGGATGGATAGAAATATAGTTTTTTTTTTATTTTAGTAACATACCGTGGTTTGTAACAAGCATAAAACTAAACTTAGGTAATATGTAATAACATTGAATCAAATTTAGCTTTAAAAATAATAAACCGCCAGCAAGTTGTGTCACGCTTATAGCGAAGATCGGTCCCATGTCGCCTAAGTGAAAACTTGTTCTAGATTCTAGGGCAAACATTTTGAAAATATACAAAGTTAAAGAAGAAAACATGTTCAAAAGAAGAAAAAACATTTTTTAATAAACGAAAATAAAAAACATTGAAATAAATAAAAATATATTTAAAATAAATTTATAAAAATATATAAATATAAATATACATTTATAATAATAAAAAATAATGAAATAAATAGATAATTAAATACAATTAACCATTGCTTAATAATAAGTTATAAAGTCATAACATAAAATATAAATAAAATTTGTAATGTTTGCAAAAAAATTAAATAGTCACAAAAAAATATAATAATAGTAATAGTAAAATTTCGTTTACGATTAAGATTAAACTATTAAATTTACGAATTTAAACTCTCTTTATATTTGATGATCCTTTATTGAATAGTTTAAAATTATTTGATGCAATATGGGAATTGGGGGAAATTATGCGGTAAAAATATTTTAGGATTTTTTTTTCTATTTCTGTATGATGTCGAATATAAACAAGTTAGGTTGGAAATTGTTGGATCCAAGTACACCTCGGATAACCTTTAGTTTATATATTACATACAAATATATACGATTAGAATAGTCACATTCTAGTATTTTGTTATTTCCTGAGGTTACAATAAAAAAAAATTAATGTTATGAATCCATTGTCCGGCGGTTTTTCCATAGGTTGAAATAGTGTGAAAATACTATAATTTAAAGATAACGTAGTTAAAATTGTTTTAATCTGACAGAGGTAGATTCATCCGTATTGAAATCTTGATTACCTTGATACACGCTCTAAAAATATTTTTTCGTGGCCCAGAATATGTGTCTAGTGTTGACATCTATGTATCTCGTTTTATCACATTCTAGATTTAATAATTGTGGCTATTAACTAAATTATTTACGCCAAACGGAACAGTTTTATTAAGTGTTTTTGTATAGTATCAGTTATCAAACTTATCCTAAAAGCTACTTTTACCATCCAATATAGACTAGTTAATTTTAACTTTCTTCATCTATCTAAATATAACTGGTGATCGTCAGTGAATTTCCATCAAACAACTAATCCTAAATACTTACTTTAATTTCATTCGATACTTGTCCAGGCAATATCGGGTAGGTATTGGATCTTTAATAATAACAATAGATCGAATAAATTTTTTAATACCATGTTTATCATTACATAACTCCTTCCTTTGCAGTCTGTAATAATTCTGGCTAGCATTTAGTTAGTGAATACAACTCTATTAAGCCTGATACTTAATCGGTTTAATTATGCATACAAACGATATGGCGTTTTATATGTTAACAAATGCAGGTATGGTGGCCTCTGCACCTTTGCCAAATATACTCTATAGGTCTTATCGTGCGGAAATTATGACCGATCCAACCGCGCAGACTAGATTTTACGATCTTGCATCACGATTGATGCTTCAAACCGAACACACGTCTCGGCGCGGCGTGTCAATAGAATATAGAATTTACCGCTGACTTTATGTTCTTCCTCCAACAGCTGGTTATCGTCGGCGTGTGGATTACGAGCGCCCTGTATAGTGCACCCAAGTTTATGTGGATGCAAACAATCACCAACGATCTGGGCAACGGACAGACCGAGACAATTTGTATAATGCACAGGAAGAAATACGACTCGGAGCTTTATGATATGATCAACTTTGGACTGCTGTACGTGACGCCGTTGTGCGTCATGACCGTGAGTATTTTTATATGAGGAGAATTTTTTTGCTCTTGCTATTTATATATATTATTGTTGCTTTATCCCTTAAAGTTACGTTTTTGGAGTTTATTGGAATTTTCTCCTTAAGAATCGATTCCATTTAAAACCCCCGGTAGTAGATTTTGATTGATAGTAGAATCCGGTGTGATAGTAAAGTTTGAAAATTCAAAAGATTGCAACGATACCCAACAGAAGACCACAACTTCGACGAAATTTGCCAGCTTCCGATTCAACCCATACTCACCATACATTTCTCAATATTTATTAACTCAATATCTAACGTCATTAATGCAAAATGTCATCTCTATGACGAAGATTTTCAAATCTATTCCCACAGTCGCCCAGAAGACATTGACGAGGCTATAGCTGCTGTTAACGCTGATCTTACGATGATATCTGACTGGTCGAAATCCCATGGCTTGTTCCTAAATCCATCCAAGACTCAAGCTATCGTAATCGGAAGCAGCTATTTCACCTCGAGGATCGACATGAACTCTTTACCAAGGATTGGCATAGGTGCGGATGAGGTCCCAATCAGCTCCCAGGTTAAAAATCTTGGTGTATACCTCGACCAAAATATTTCGTGGCAGCCACACATTGAGGAAATGCGACTTAAACTCTTTGGTCGCTTTCATGCAATAAGGAAACTCAAAAATTTTCTCCCCGAGGGAAGCAAAATCACAATCTGCCAATCTATTCTCCTCCCCCTCCTTGATTATTCAGATGTTGCCTTTCTCGACATCAAGAAAGATCTAGCCACCAGGGTAGAAAGGCTGCAAAATGTCTGCATTCGATTCATTGAAACCTAAGAAAGTTTGACCATATTACGGAGTACAGAAGGAGACTTCAATCTCTGACTACCCGGGAAAAGAGAGATACGAGAGTCCCAGGTTTGCTCTTCAGAATCCTGAAGGAGGCCGCTTCGAACTATCTTATAAGTAGATTCAAACCTCTATCTTCTCACGGGTGCCTTCTGAGATCTAATGACAACCTACTGCTCTCGATCCCTAGTCACAGTAGTGATTTCTTCTTACACTCCTTCTCTGTACGTGGAGCCCGTCTCTGGAATGCTTTATCCACGCGTATAAGTATGGCACCCAGATTATTTTGCTTCAAACGCAGGCTCAAAGAACACTTGAACCGACGCACATAAACTTTTCCTTATTTTTCCCTATTTTGTCCTCCCTATTGCGTCCCTGCGTCATTATAGGTTTATTGTTTTTTTCTTAAATTTATTGTTTTGTTTTCCTGCTGAATTTAAATGTTGAAAATTTAATTTATTAGTTAATTTTTACCGCATAACATGTTATTCCACTAGGTTAAGGTTAGCTGTAAGATATTGCTTTTAGGCAATAAGGTCGCCCTTTTTGTAAGCAAATGAAGCGTTTAATTATTATTATTATTATTATTATTTGTCGAATGATGAATAAAGACAGATATCAAGTAAACAGATTGCAATCTGAGAGAATCACATTCCAGTCACGCGTCGGAGCTGACACGCATATTTTTTTATATTTACCAAAAATGCCTAATCTTGCAGTTTTATACCAGATTGATTGATTATTGATTGATTAATGACTGCTTGATGATTGATGATGTTTATGGTGATTGTGTGATGGTTATTGATTGATCATGATTGATTGATAATGATCGATTAATGATGTTTGATTGATGATTATTGATTGATGATGATTGATTGATGATGATTAATTAATGATGATTGATTGATGATAGTTCATTGACGATGCTTGATTGAACTTTATTGATGATGATTGATAGTGATTGACGATTTATTATTGATTATTTATTATTGATAGTGATTGATTGATTTATTGATGATTAATGAGAGATGATTGATTTAGTGATGATTGATTTACGATTATTGATTGATGATAATTGATTAGTGATGATTTATATTGATTGATCGATTATTGATTGATAATGATTTATTGACTGTGATTGGTTGATTGTGATTGATTGATGATGATGGATGATGATTGATGATGGTTGATGATGATTGATATACGATAATTGATTAATGATGATTGAATGATTGACGACTGATTGATTTAATGATGATTGATTGATTGATAGTTGATGCTTGATTGATGGTTGGTTGATAGATTATTGAAGATTGATTTATTGATTGATGGATTCATCGATCAATCAATAAATCAATCAATCAATTAAATTACCCCTCCCCCTCCCCCCTTTACCTATTGTATATTCAATGATAATCGCGCTTAATAAGTAAACTCAAGTCGTGCATCTGGGCTGACACGTACATTTTATTTCAATTTATTAAGACGACATCTTTGTGTAAGTCAGATTTATTCCTCGTATTGTTATGATAAAAATCACTATTAGTGGTATATTTGTTTTCTAACGCAGATAATGGTAAGACAGACGTAATAGGCGAAATTCATAATTCTAAAAATAGAGGTTGACACGAAGATCTTTTCAGTAATTCCAACAGAGTTCCTGTTGAAATGTGTGGCCTTTCCCCAAAATATAAGGCCTTATTATGGAATGAAAGTACTTAAATTAAACGGATTTTGCGGCATCAAAACTGAGTAGATTTCCATTTTTTATAATTGCGATTATAACACTCGCTGCCGATACCGATTTGCAATTAAACTTTAAACATTAGTGTTCGGATTATCCTAGCGAATACACTGTGTTTGCGAGCCAAAATAGAAATTGATGAAGAACTTGCCGTGGTTGCATGCTTATTGATAGAAGATAATGAGGAAACAAGTGAAAAAAATGGTTTATAACATATTCAAAGCATTCAAGTTGTAGGATCCCCTATATTATCGTACCTTTCCTGATTGCAATAATAAGAATATCTTTAATAATACATTTTTTCATAGTATATATAGTTTTAAAGATACTGTAAATAGCTACCCTCGCAAAACAAGAAGAAGTTGTTACAAAATAAATTTACCCTTATATTTAAAAATGATATTTACTTAAAAAAACTTTTTCTCAAATTATATAATATTCTTACAAAGTAATTTTTAAAAATTATGACAAAATCTTTTACACAGCTGCGAATCTATTTGGTTAATATATTTTTTCCATTCGGTATTAAAGGAATGTCTCACAACGTTGTATATTAGCCTATAAATACCTACGTAGGTATATTAGCCTATAAATTATTCGGCCAAATAGAACGATATTTCATCGGCTACTCACAGAAACGACCAATCTAGCAGTACGGTCGCTTCCGCTGATACTGCCAGTGTTTGTGGTAACAGCTATCCCAATTTAAGCTCGAATATTCTCGCTACTAGGAAATCGTCTATCTCTTGGTGTCACATTAACAAGAAACACAGCCTTAGAGATCCTGCCCTAGTTCATTTATTATGTAATTATTTAATTTTCAAACAAGGCCCTGATATATTATCCTTCCTATTCATAAACTTTTTTTGTATTATTGAAAAATACCACAGTGACGTGTACGGCATAAAAGCATAAATGCACTGCCTAACCGGTGGCAAAGTGTTGCTACTTTTTTATTATTTTTATACACCATTTTCGCGCTTGCCCAACCGCACTTGGAGGTGTCGACTTCAACGGGCAAATCCGTCACCTCAGGAAGTTTTAACAATATTGATCGTTCTGTCTCCATGAGGTGAGCGTAGAAGACTTAGGGATGAAACAAACCACTTGCTTGTTACGCTACTCGCCTGTAAGAGACGAGTAGCCTTACCGCTAGATACCGGGTCTCCGGGCAACCCAGCGGGCACCCGGTGTCTAGCAGTGTCTAGCTTACTTCCAGTTTTGGCCAGATTTTTCCGGCCTTCTGACTCGTTTGAGGTCGCTTTCGTGGTCCTCTTCCTTACGTAGCAGTGATTCGGTGTCTACCGAATCTATCGCGGACCACGGCGTCTATTGCTCGGCTGTTCACCCGGTATCGGTTAGCCGATTGGTCGTTTCAAGAGCGGTTGCCGTAAGCTTAACAACCACCCCGCTCTATAGGAAACAAAGCCGTTTCCAGAATTCCCTGGTTATCAGTCCTAATGCACAGTCGATTGGCTGACGTCGCAAGGTGAGCCAACCGTTCAAAAGCGCTCGAAGGACGATTCCCAAGGGAACTGGCCAGCAGGCACAAATCCTACCCGGGCTCGCACTTCTGCTTGGAGGCTACCGGATGAGTGCTGTGAGTTGGGCCGACCCTAAACACATGGATCATAATGGCATTAATGCACTGGGCCCAGTAGCTCTCTAAACCCAACCGCAGTATTATACTGTCATCCCCCCCCCCCCTCGCGGAACGGCTCAGGACAAGCCACAAAAGATAAGAAGAAGTAAGTTCGCCCAACTCCAAGCACTCGGCCGCGCTTCCGACGCTCGTAGCGTTCGCTGCGGTAAAGGCACTTACTAAAGATGCTGGTGATTACACATACATTTACATCAACATTCTTATATATACACACTCGAATTTCGGCAGTGTTGATGTTGATGTGCTGATCAATAGGCACTGTTGTGTTTTCACTGCATCATTACTGCGTCCTTTAAAAGAAAAAGGTAATAGAGCTACCATTTCTTTTTCGAAAAGCTTTTTCTTGTTCGGTCGTTTCTCCGTTCCATTAAGATTTAAAATATTAAACAACCTTGACAAATCCTGTCGACAGTATTAAAAATGCACGACAATCTTTGAAAAGATACGAGTATAGGTGAAACAAAAAGACCCTCCGCGTTCTCCATTAATATGTATTTCCTACTGTGAAAAGCCGAACGTTGAGTAAACGATTTGCTTCTGTCTATACGTCTATCTTGTAAGGAAATCTTGTAAATGTCTTTGTAAGAAAATATTGGTCGATTCCGAAAAAATCAACGAGAAAACCCAAAAAAACATAAGCGGCGCTTTCTCCTAACCCCAAGTCAAAATTTGGCACGACATACAGTCTGGGCATAAAGATGACAAATCAATTCGAAGTGGGAGGAAAGTATTTTGATGTGGCAACACTAACCCTTATGCCAGATGTTTTATTTTCATCTTGGTTCTGTTCATCAAATTGCTTTCATTTTGTCATTTATTCTTGTTGTTTATATTCTTTTGCGTTAAAAATAAAAATAAACACGTGTGGCACTCGGGGACTGCCGCGGTAAAGCTATTGCATAGCATTTTTAACAACTTATGCAATTATAATTATTTATTTATTTTATTTGTTTTATTTTTTCTGATATCAGATGACTGCGCTCTATCGGAAAACGTTGAAATTATTCCGAATCATTTGCTGCTGCGGAAGCAAATGATTCGGAATAATTTAAAGGTCTTCCGATAGAGCGCCGCGCACGAATTTTTTATTCGATAAAGCAAAAAAACCGGATTATTCGAAAAAAAACGTAAATAAAAAGATAGATAGTAATTAAATTATCTTTAAAATGGTGCAGGTTTCATAATAATACGCCAGATAGTATTTGCGTAGTAGTCGTTTTTGTGTTCGGTTAGACCTAATTTCACAAATTAATTACACTACGTAATATAAACAAAATCTAGAATATTCAAAGCTGAGAATATTAGGAAAATGTTCTTGTTTAGCGTATATTTTTTTAATCGTAAGCAGTGCTCGTTTAGACGTAATTATCAGTTTAAAATCATTAATTTTCGTTAAGAAATTTCTTCATTCGGTCGCCGCGCTGGCCTAGTAGGCCCGCGATAAAAGCTATGCAATAGCTTAAAAAACCTATTCGAAGCGGAGCTAGAGAAGTCATTTTCAGTGGATCAAAATGTACTTATAGGTACATTTGGAGGTTATGTTTTGTCTGACATTTCGTATTGTTGGTATTTCGTAACCACAAATTGTCTCAATCCTAGTCGAAGTTAATGATTATTTAACGGAGGCACGAATAACGTATTTTTTTTTTAATTCAAGCTCACAATAATTCAAACGTCAATGGTACGTGATAGAAACAGTAAATGAGCAGAAATACTAGTCTGAGTACAATACGCCTCTTGGGAGATGGTACTGAGATATGCCCCTAGATTATTTGTCTTTGTATTCTCACATTATTGTGTTGCAATATAAATATTTTTTCCCAAAATGTAAGGTCTACTATTTCTGGCCAGACTGTACGTGGGTGCTACCTTAACTCCAAACTCAATGCATGCCACTGAAAATAAGAAATCATATATATTGAACTATGGCAAATTCATTTTAATTAAACTTTAAAAACAATATTTTGGCTTAGTTTGATGTATATTTTCCATGTATCAAGAAACACTTACAAATCATGTTGCATTTTCTAGTCAAACTATCTCTATAGTATCTTAGAGGCAAAAGAATACTTACGGAAACTTCGATTATGATTTTTTAAAAATACGATGATTACCCACACTTGTAAGATACTTCTTTTTCTCAAAATTAATTAAGGAAGTCATTGATTGGTCGATATACTGAAACACCTTTAATCCTTTGAAATGATAAACGGAAGAAGAAATCTGGATAAAGAAGAATATCTCGGGCCAGTATAAGCTTAAGTAATAATATTGTATCGTTTATTTCCCCCGAAAAAACATAACGAGAAACGTGACGTCATTCGTATACTTCCAATTAGATAATTGTCTTACATTTACAAATATACCTAGTAATAGGAAAGAATATACGAGGTCTGTCCATTAAATACGCGACCTGCATTGCTCGGGTGGGTTTGAGTTGAAGTTCATGTGAGAGCACTGGCTGCTTGGCTACAGGATGAGCCACTGAAGCGTTAGTAATCACCAGACCATCGAGGCAAGCGTACCGCTCGAACCGGAATTTGTTTGTGTGTGTTGTATGCTCTTGTCGACGATGGCGATTGACGAACAACGAGTCAACATCAAATTTCTGTTGATATTTATGAAAAAATCTAGAGAAATTCATGAAATGTTAAAGGCTGTTTATGGAGATCAGAAACTGAAGAAAACTGCCCTTTTAAAGTGGAGCAGGCGTTTTAGTGAGGGCCGTGATGACTGCAAGGATGATGCAAGTCCAGGACGACCGTCGACTTTCTGTGTTGATGAAAACATTGAACATGTTCAGTCTCTTGTGCTTTTCGATCGTCGATTTGTTCGGATGATTGCTGATGAACTATATTTAAGGAAATCATCTGTGCACACGATTTTAACATAACATTTGGATTTGAGAAAATTGTGAGGAGGTGCTGACATTCAGCACTGATTCGCCGCCAGTTTCTGACCCGTAATGGGATTAAGGTGATTAATTACCCTCCCTATCACCAGATTTAGTCTCCTGCGACTTTTTTTTTTGTTCTCTATATAAAAGTTTCATGCGGGACGGCACTGGGACGACGTGGAGACTATAAAACGTGAAACGACGAAGCAGCTGAAGAGCCTGACTCCTGAAGACTTCTAGGAATGTTTCGAACAATGGGAACGGAGGTGGGACAAGTGCATTCCTACAAATGGGGAGTACCTATATTGAAGGGGATAAGATTAATCTACCTTAAATTTTGGAAAATATTTTTTTCTTTAAATCAGTTTGCGTATTGATTGGACATACCTCATATATACGTAAATCTCTCTGGATAGCTTTCAAACTCTTTGTTCACATTTTTAAGGTATCCAGACAAGTTAGAACAGAATGTTTGTATTATCAAAGATGATATTATATTACATTTATCCTTGTGAAAGCTGTGAAAGACTTTGTCTATTTGGGCTTCATGATATGCAACGACGGAAACTGCGAAAAGGAGGTCTCGCGCAGAAGTCAGATGGCAAGATCGTCCATGAGCAAGCTAGAAAGGCTGTGGAATAATCGGGGTCTAAGTACTCGGACTAAGGTCAGGCTGGTTTGAGCTCTGGTTTTCTCGATCTTTCTATATGCATCGGAGACATGGAACTTGAAGGCTCGGATGCGCATCAAAATCGATGCAATGGAGATGTGGTGTTGGCGTATAATGCTAGGAATCCCATGGACAGGACGTCACACCAACAAATATGTCCTGGAAGAACTCGGCATCCAAGTGAGGCTCTCCACCGTATGCATGAGAAGGGTCCCACAGTACCTACTTTGGTCGTGTTGCCAGGAGAAACCCAGAGAATCTGGAGAAAATGCTTTCCGGGGGTCAAGTGGAGGGAAAAGGAAGCAGAGGCAGATCACCGGCCAGATGGAACGACCTTATCAAAGAAGTTACAAAAGGGTCAATACAATATGCGACCCGTTATGCAGAAGACAGGTCGAAGTGGAGGAGCCTCGTAGGCAAACTGTTGTCTAGTGGCCACGATCCTCAGTAATGAGGGAGCGATGGAGAAAAGAAGAAAGATATCCTTGTATAGCACTCTAACTGTAAACCTCTATCATTGAATACATTAATTTTCTTTCATCAGGTCCTCTATACGTTAATCGCAGTTGGATTATGGAGAAGTGCTAATACGCTTCAGACGCAGTTAAGACCTGGTCAGTCGCATCAGTGTCAGTCGCATCAATGTTTGAAGATTGGCGAACATAGGAGTCATAACAATGTTCAGAGTGAAATACAGGTAATTTGAGATATTTTGTTAACCTTTGTTTATTGAAACGTATTGAGATCCTTTCTAAAAAAATACAGCAATATTTCAATTTCCCATTCTTTGCCCTAATGGCGACTTTAGGGTCTTTACGCCTCCTTCGTATTTAAATAGCCTAATTAAGTCTTCCTTTATCTTACACACCCTTCTTCCAGTTATAATAACTGTTCTTTCTAAGAACCCTCTTAGCCCTCTTTTGGATGAGCCTTCATTTCGATTGCACAACTTTAATTAATAAACTTTTAATTCAGTCGAATTCTTTGAAGTGAAATTGAAACTAAAATGTGATTGCGGAAAAGTGCTCCATGGAATTATATATAAAAATGACGAAAAGGTCGTATGTTAAAATTTAAGATTTAATTAAACATTGATTACTGGTCCATGTGAACTATAAAGTGAGTTATGCTAGAAGCGTATTTTTCTAACAATCGCTTTTGTATATTTGTAGCTACTTCTTTCAATGAGTGAGTTGTCTAATAGAATACTACTTGCACATTAATTATTCAAAGAGAACCAACAATGAATGATCAATCCAAAAATGGGCAAACCATGAGTATTTTCTAAACTACGGATCAACAGAGGTCTCCTGGTAGTTGATAGTATGACCATGTTTGCATATAGACTATAAAAAACCTGAATTTAAATTCTATTGGTCTCCGAACGAATCAAGCTATCGTTTATTATGGTAGACGCTGATCATAGCAAACGTCCAATTTAAATTGTATGAATTCTTTCCCCAAAGACTTTAGCTAGATTTTTAGTATTTCATTAACATTTCTATATTTCATAGGTCCAGCATGATGAGAACGGTAAGATTATCACAAAAGAAAACCCTGGGGGCAGCACCACAACAAACACCGTACACTGGCGCCACAGAGGTCATTCAAGACACTGCCATCTCAGCCACCTATCGCAGAATGTCCTAAGAGCTCGAAGAGGAGTCATTAGGATGCTTATCGTCGTGGTGCTGACTTTCGCCCTTTGCAACCTTCCGCTGCACGCTAGAAAAATGTGGCAGAACTGGTCATACGGGTACAAAGGCGACAGCAATTTCAGCACACTGTTCACGCCGTTGACCTTTTTGATATCATACTTCAACTCTGGCATAAACCCTCTACTGTATGCGTTTCTTTCGAGGAATTTCCGCAAGGGCATGAAAGAGCTGCTCTTCTGCAGCTGTCAGCGTAGCAACAAAATGAACCTGAACAAGGCGTATCATAACCAAGGTGGCCCTTTGATCCAAGGGTCTATATTGAGGCGGAGCTCGACAAGGTCAACGAGGGCCAATTGTAGCACGGTGACCACGGCGCCGAATGGGCACGGAGACACCTGAAAATTACACAGGCGTCACTTCGCCTGCAAAATGGAACCAATGAACATATCTTGAGCTCCACCGACGCGAGCGGAAGCTACTCCTCCAGGAGTAAAGTTGCTTACGACTAAAAACGGAAGTGAAAAGTTGAAGCATATTAAGGGACTTTTATACGTAGCTTTTAAGAAACATAGTTATTAAAACATATCTCGGCGCCATAACGTATTATGACTATTTTTATTAAATATTCATATTATTTATTAAATTCTATGTTAAAATTAGGAAATCACATTAGTTGATATATACGATAGTCTATTACGATATTGATTCAATGACATGAGAGTTGATGATTAAAAAAAAGGAGTTTTATTAGATTAACATCATTTATTTATTTCTAATTATGAGTAGTCCTAATAATTGCGAGAACGAGGCTATTTATTCATTAGTCGCAGTTGAGGAATTTTTAGTAGTTAAACTTCAATCTAATAATTCTGAGGGGTAGAAAAATTGTTTGAATTTAGAAGTTTATCAAAACCACATCAATGCAGAGCTCTAAAATCCCATACTTTGTAGCTATCTAGTAAGTTAATTATTATTGATTGAAGCATTTTAATGTATGTATCTTTTGCTTTATTGGTTGGTTACCAATTGTTTTATGACCAATTGAAATAAAGTATTTGAAGGTAAACTTGAAATTTATTTATTGATTGAGCGAAAGGCTTACAACGAGAAACGTAGAGCTTCGCCAGTGATCGGATCGGCATAGAGACGAGCAATTCCTATAAATTTTAAGTATATTTTTTTTAAAATATCATAAAAATAATGAAGTATGGTGGTAATGAAAATTACCTACCAATTGCCTCATAAGAAGCTTTTAAAATATTCTATTTTCCGCTTCTTTGAAAAAAGATCTCATCTGAGCAAAATCTTCAATGAAGCCATAACCCCCCCCCCCCTTCCTCCTTCCCAGTCGCCCGACTGAGCCCGTTCTTCTTCCGCCATGTGCGCTCTATTCGGACATGCTTTTTACTCGAAAGTAATTTATAACGCCGAAAGGATATTTGTTAACGCTGTTTGTTTATCGAATTAAATAAAATAAAATAATAGTCAATGGATCGGGCGGGGACGTGGGTGGATTTTTGTATTCTTACGCGATTGAGTCGGGAATAATAAGTAAAGGGGTAATTTTGCTGATTTAAAAAAAAACATCATTGTCATAGTTTCTTTATTTAAGTTTAAAATAAAGCGATAGCATTTTAAATTCAGCAAAGTACCCGACCCGGCTGGATAAGTAAATAAACAAAATATCGAACCTCTTTGTCCCCTAATAACTATATAATCATATTTTTTAATCTATAAGTGCCAGCAATCAACTGGCAATCAATAGGACTGCGAAATGTCATGTCGAGCTGTAAATCTGGCCGATTTAATCGACGGTGACCTATGATACAGACAGACAGACACAGATGGACAACAGTCAGACAGCGAATTCTCACCAATGGAATTTCGTTTGTACACTTCGGTAGTAATCCCCAATTATTTAGAGACATTGAAAATAATTTTCGAAAATGCAGACACATTGTTGATTATTTTACTATCAACTGTAATAACTGAATCAACCGCTAAAATTAACCAAAAAAAAATGTGCTCGATTGCGTTTCTTCGTAAACTAATATCGGAAAATGGTTAATGCGTTCAAGCGGAATGCAAAATGAACGATCGTATCTTATCCCCCACAAAAACTATCTGCCGAACATAGATACATCTGAATTAGTTTGAAAAAAGTTCGTCCGGTCTTATGTAGATTGTTATGATGTAATACATTTTATTCGATTGGTAGTTTTATGCTGGAAAAGTGACAATCATTCATTTCATGTTCCGCTCTAATGTATTGGCATATCGCGGACATGCAAGCCAATCGGAAATGTTCATGCGAACTAATTCCGATTTTAGTCCACGAAGAAACGCAATCGGACCTTTTGGGCCCGATTGCGTTTCTTCATGAACTAAACTTGGAACCTATTTCTCCCCAACGAGTCAGCAATACCTACTTCAGAACAGAATATGAAATATTCTATCGTCGATGATTTCTATCACCGAAACTACTATGTCGAAGTTTTAGACGTCCGAATAAATTTAAACACATTTCGTGCGGTCTTAGATTTAGCTGATTTATCTTCGGTGGGTAGTTTTAATGCGTAAAAGTTTCAATCGTTCATTTCACATTCCGCTCTGACGTAGTTTCTAGATTTCTAATTAGTTTCACTAATTTCCGATTTTAGTTCAAGAAGAAACGCAATCGAGCCCAAACAGGTGTGTGAACAGGTACGTAGATGAGTTACATCTCTGTGAAAATTACGGATATATTGGTATTTTTGTCCAATTATAGATCCGTTGTAAACGGAATCCTTATCTGTATTTAGCCGTTTCGGCTCAGTATTCTATATTGCGGCGCCCGTACAAAATTCTTGTGACGTCATAGCGCGATTCGCGCGTACATCCGCCCGTTTTAGAAATTGAATTCTAAGGACGTAATAAAAATGTTCATAAGTTTGTTATCATTCATCCATGTCGAACCAAACCTACACCGGCTTACTCAGAAAAAGAGTATACGGTTAAAGTACAAAATTGAATTTCAGCTTTCATGGGAATACTCCATTAGAGTGAAATATTATAAAAACGTAGTTAACATCTTAATCCTTATCGTAGCCAGACATAAAGTTTTATATTTTCTTTCCATTGCTTTGCACGCGTTAATCTGGATACTAATATAATACTTAACTGCAGATATTTTTTTGCTGAATTATATTTCAATGAAACGTGATATTTAATTTACAGACGTGTGTGAACAATGCGATATTAAAATATGTAAACAATCTAGTTCTATGTCTTTATAGATTTATTATGTATGAACAGTGGGCTCGCGTATTTCTTTTGTAGACCATCAGGATCACTGTTCTTTATTATTCCCCTAAAATTTTCCTACAGTGGCCCGTATTCCGTTTCTCGCGGGCTTAAACTAAGCTGGTGCTAAAAATTAAGAACTTAAGCACCTTCGTTATTTTGTTGGTATTCCGTTTCATCAAAATTAAGAACCGGTCTTAAATTTTAAAATTTCCGGTTTGTCTATGGCCGTTCTAAAGCGGGGTCTTAGTTTTGACAGCTCGCCGCCTGGTCAGTCGCCCGATCGCTCGCCGCCGCGCCGTTTCGTGTTTGTGTGTCGATTCGCGTTTTCGTTTGTTTTGATATAAAATGGCAAACAATAATAAAAAGAATGTGCCTAAACAAGAATATACAGGGCGATTTATCATAACTTACAAAAAAATATATAGGATTTTCAGAGCAAGATATAGATATGAATAAACGATTACTTACGATAATCTGCGCTCATCATCCCTTCTTTGATTTAAAAGCCAATGCTAAACAAATATCTTTGAAAATTGCGACGCGAAAAGTCTTCGAAATCACAAGCAAAAACAAGTTACACGGCTGTCAGACGAAGACTGATCGATTTTAGACCGTTCTTAGATAAGACCCCGAACAACACCCATCCGCCATGACAGTTGTAGAAACGGAATACCAAAAAGGGTCTCGACGGTGCTTAACGTCAATTTAAGAACCTGATGATCTCTATATAAGCACGCGCCAGTTAGGAGCCATGAAAGGGAAAACCAAAACGTCACTTCAAAATTAAGCGTCGTTTTAGCGCTTTTTTAGACCCCAACTTTAGGCATCTGCGAGATACGGAATTAGAGCCAATGGCTGCCGCTCTCTTAGGAAAATTTGATCGTTATAAAATCCTGGATTGCGGGTTCGCTCGCAGTCATTGTCAAACCTAACTGTTTTAGGAAAAGTACGTTTACACTCATTTTGGCATACACTTTGAGTAACGCCAGAGACAAAATTAAATTTTTGGAATTAGGAGTGTAATTGCACAATAACTTCGCTTTCAATAGATCTTTTTCAGTACGATCTTCAAATGGGGATTTCACTGTGTTCATTTTCTTTAAAGTTTGATTTCTATTAGTCAAACATATGTCTGAAGCTTTTCGGTATTATCGAGTTCACAAGCATGATTGGTATTTAACCTGCACGATACAAAAAAGATTAGATGCATATTGTATTTTATTCAGTAACGAATAAATACATACAAATATGTCTTAAGTAAGGAATGACAAAATGCCGCAAGTGTGAAAGGAAGAAATAAGCGAAACGAGGCCAATCAAGATGCGTACGTGGTTTGCGAGAGGTTTTGCTTTAGATGGAGTTTGGTGGCTGGCGTTGACAACATTTCGCTTCACGATCCTTTTACTGCCACACTTTCCACAGCGACACGACTGTAGGAGATACATTCTAAAAGTTGCCTGGTAACATTTGCTTTCTCCTCGCTCTACTATTAGTAACGCTAACCTGTGAGAAGGAGAAGCTGCCATAACACTGAATGTTGCTCGACGTCTTCCACAGCTTTTTAATCTTATATGAGCACATCTAACTTTATCGCTCAAAATTAAAATTATGGCTATGGGGTTATTTCAGTAAACATACCAGCTATTTCAGTAAATAGGCCAAACGAAGCAGCCAGGCTGTGTTAGTTGATGCGTTTATTTTTTTATATACTTGTGCTATGCATTTCGATATAGTTTTTAAATGCCCTTATATCCCTTATGCCCTACCTCTAATAGCCCTTTCCTGCTAGTCAAAATATTTAAATATAAATTCTTGGTTGTCAGAATGGATACTCATTGAAATATTTGATCGCTAAATATCATTTGTTAACTTTAAAATCAATAAAGTATCTCAATCATCTCGATATTCCTCTCATGAATTGAATTTCTCTTATTTTAAGTGCTATATATATATTTCAGTCCATGTGGCGATATTTCAACTTAGCCGCATATTGCTTTAAAGGCATAGTATAAAAATATCAAATTAACCAGACCTCATAAAATACCATCATGTAATTTTCATTTGGTTAAATCTGGAAGAATCACGGCTAAAACTGCTATGCTATGCTGCTATAACAGCAATATGCTTTAAAGGCATATTGCCTTTAAAGCAAAATGCCTTTAAAGGCATATTGCTTTAAAGGCATATTCCTTTAAAGCAATATGCCTTTAAAGCATATTGCTTTAAAGGCATAGTTTAAAAACATCAAATTAACCAGACCTCATAAAATACCATCATGTAATATTCATTTGGCTAAAACTGAAAAAATCCATGATGTTTGTTTAAATTTTGGTTAATACTACATTTAAGTAGTTCTTAGGGATCTTAAATATACAATGTTATAAGCGTATTTCAGCACGTAGAAAAATCTATGGAATATTTTTTTAACGTGATCAAGACTCTGAAATATCATCCGATATCAGATATTTTTTAATGTCACGGTAGCATTAAACATTTCTTCTTTTTAAAATTAGGATTATAAAATAATTTTCATTATAGTAACTTGATATACGGCAAGCTGTCACTAAAATTATTCGGTAATATGTAAAAACAAGACTGAAAATGATCCGATTGTGAAAATAGTAATAATTTTTTGCGAAATTCTATATTTTAAGAAATAAATGAAACTACGCAAGAAAGAAAAAATGTCTCAAGAAATAAAGATATAATTAATTACGTTAATTAGTTTATCGCCAAGGAACGAATTTTATGCTTAGGCCTATACTTTTACTGTAACTTCTCAATTGTAAATATTTTGGAATTTAAATATTCTATGTAACGTGGCCAATCCTATAATGTGAAGAATTGTAATTTACCAACAATGTTAATGCTTTTTCTGCATTTTTTCTAGAAGAATCTCAACGATAAACGCTATCACGTAGTTGTCTAAAAACGAAAAATTTATATGTAGGTGTTGTATAAAACATCAAATGATATTGTATTAAAAACATAGGATTATTGCCACATTACTGGTAAAATATGTGAAAATAATATTTTATTAACTATATTTTGAAGTAGAATTAAAAATAAAGATATTTATTTCGACGCTTTGTTTTATTTTAGCCAATTCTCGGACAATGTAACCTGTTTTATTTGAAGATATGTTCATTAGCGTTACTGTTTGCAGTGCAGTGCAGGGATTATAAATATGAGAGATGTTTCGAGATTACTACACATTATTTTGCAGTTAGATCGATATAAATGTTAAAAATCCGTTTCGTATACCTGAATATAATACCATCTATAATCACAACACGTCGCAAAAACACTTTTTTCTCAAGTTTACTGAACAAAAAAATATGAATTTATGCGAAAGTTTAGGCTATTAAATTGATATTTTTTTTCAAATATAAACGGTACCAATGAAGACAAAAACAAAATTGAAATGCCCCGAAATTTTGATATATGTATGTCTAATTATACGCCCCTTCATCTAATAATAATAATCCACTTATTGTTTTTAATTAACGATTAAATAGTACAAACCGGTGAGCTTACTGCCATATTGGGTAATATCTTGCAATCTAAAATCTATATAATTACTATAATGACTATGCTCTGTCGACCGTCTTTTATTATATTACTGATTGGGAAACCGTTATCGACACTTATAGATGCCATTACTGTAACGACCTGTCTACTCGGTGAATGACAAATAGCCTCAATAACATGACGCAACCCAAGCAGTGTCTATATCTATGAGAGGAGAGGCTACGAAAAGTATGAGGTGGCAATCGAATTCGAAACGTATGGCGTGGTGATAGACTGCATGCTCTGTATCATTAACTCTTTAACTCGGGAATAACAACTTAGATCAATGTGTTTAAAATAACATATTGTATTTCGAAGCAACGCCTCTTTATGACCAATACACTCTAATATAGGCTCCTATACATATAATTTGACACCAATGCAATCTTTTACCTGGGTAAATCGTCTTTTCCAGACGCCTGGCCACTTTTAGAGAAAATATGACAGTTATTCAGGCTAGCCAAAGACATAAAAGACACCTTTATGAATGGGGATATTAATAAATAAAATCTAATTAAACCAAAGTGACCGATATCGGAGTAATTTATAAAGTATTCTATATGATTCCTTCTTATTTATATAAAAGGTCTACTACAGATTTAAATTTATAGATATTTAAAATATAATTTAATCTCTACTAATACCATATCAAAAAAATATATATTCAAAGGTATTTGTAATCGTGTATAATGTCAATTAAATTCAATTTATTTTATTGTGATTGTGGTGTAGTAATATAGAGTTTTACAATTTATTCAGTGCCGCACAATCTGCCTTTTAGGCGTACAATATTTTTGTTACACTCAATAATAAATATTAAAAAAACAGATATTATAATTATTGCACAAAATCAGTTAGGTTAGGTATCAAACAGTTAAATTGTGTAGGTATAAAAATTACTTTACTAGGGTGTCTAGTAGGAAAGTACAAATTTTAATTTTGAATTACTCGATAACGGTTCATGCGAGGAAGAGGGGAGGGGTGTCGATCGACGCGCCAGATGCGCGGGTTTTGCAGTCACGATGGAACTTTGGATCGGAGGCCAAAGTGCTTTTGCGATCAAAGTTTATTTCAAGAGTGGCGATTCGTATTCTGCAGCCCTTCGAAAGTTTTGTTCTCACTACAATATACGCCGACCAAAAGCAGGTCCAAATGTTAATCGAATGAAAAGTGGGTAAATATAATAAGTTCCGTGAAACGGATTCTGCCCTCAACCAACCAATTCCAGGACTGGCGCCTACTGTTTCAACTGAAGAAAACGTAGATCGAGTGCGTGATTCAGTTCTTGCTGATCCACGATGTTCTGTAAGAAAGCACTTCGCAACTTTGGATATCCCTAAGTCGACGCTTTACGTAATTATGAAAAACATTCATTCTCTTATAAAATAAAATTAGCGCAAGCTTCGAAAGAAAATGATTATGCTTTATGTAAAATCTGTACTGAAAGGATGTTGGAAGTTTTTCCTACTCAGTGCAGGCATAATAACGTAATCTTTAGCGATGGGACCCATTTTCACTTGGAAGGGTATGTGAACAAGTAAAAATGCAGATATTGGGCCCGGCGAACCCGAAAGAGAGACATCAAAACAGTTATAGGTACAGCCCAAAGGAGACGGTATGGTGTGCAATGTCCGCCAGCAGCGTAATGGTCGGTTTTTCTTTGAGATCCAAAATGGTTAAGCAATCAATGTAAATTCAGAACGATACGGGCACGTGATCAACACGTTTTTTGTTCCTATTGTGGAAAGAGATCCCTGATATACCAGATCCAGTGGTTTCAACAGGATGGGGCCACTGCCCATACTGCAAGGGATTCGATGGAGACTGTGCAAGCACTTTCTCCCCAAAAAGTGATATCGGGATTTGGAGACATACGCTGGTCACCAAGGTCACCCAACCTCAATCAGTGTGATATTTTTCTGTGAGGTTATTTAAAATCAAAAGTTTATTTCAACAAACCTCGAACAAGTAAAGCCCTGAAAGAAAATATACGACGAGAAATCGACAACATTTCTCCGGAGCTCTGCAAGAAATTGTTTCAAAATTTGCGCGCTCGATTAGAGGAGTGCGTGCGAATTTCATTCAAAAAATAAAACCCGAGTATTTTATGTATAATTTCAAGTAAATAAATATTTTGAAACTATTCGCTTTATTTATTCGATATGCTTTTAAATTTGAATTCTCCTACTGGACACACCGTAATACAATTAAAATTTAACGGGAAAATAAACAACGGTAAATATTAACTCAGTATAAAATATCGTTACTCTTTAACTTTAAAAATTAGTCGATTGTAAGCCATTTGATTAAATAATAATTATGACGTATATGAAATAATTGTAATTAGATAATGATATAAAAGTACTGAGAGCCGCCTATTCCCATAAGTGTAATTACTTTTGCAAAACTATTACAAAACTTTTGCAAACTAGTTTAATTCCTTTTAATTCCTTTGTCAAATTATTAGAAATGGATTCACAATATTTCTAATATCCTATTTTTTACATATGTTAAATTTAAGTAGTGAATATTTTTCCTAATCTTTGTATTAGGGATTTTTATGTTTAAAATTAATTATATATTTTTTAACTTAGTAAAAATAATTTGACAAAACAATATTTGATCCCACAATAATTTGACTTTTTATATCTGATCCCATAATGACTGCATGATAAGAAAATACGCCTAAATGCTATTTAATAACAATGAAAGTTTATAAAAAAATATGAAAAATGCTTTTGGAAAGTTTGTCTTTTTTAATAAATCAAGCCTGTTACATATTTACAGTAATTAAAATTTGAAACAAGTTGTTTGGCCAGCAGGTATATTTATCATACAATAAATAGCTGTAGCTTTTACTTCGATTACGTCGCTCAGGCGTTTTATAAATTTTGTTTTGACGCTTTGTTTACATTACCTTACTTATTAATTAAAATGTCGCCTCGATAAGTAATCCGCTTCAGACACAATAGAACCTGCCTTAAAATCTAATTAACGAAGTTTTACAAACTTTTGTATTATACACTGACTTCATAAATTTACTTAATAAGTTTTCTTATTGTTTTATCACTCATCATTAAACAATCTAGTTTGACTTTTAACTTATAAATTAACAGGGGCTCTCGTGGTATTTTATATTATATATTTGTGGAATTATATATTTTTTTATTATTCACAGAGAGAATCAAAAACTATTTCACAATAACCGTATTGCGACGTAGTCAATATGCAACTACTCAAAAATAACATTAGTATTAAATACAACCCCTTTTTCAGGTAAAGACGAGAACGGCATTTTGTGAAAATTTCACCATTGTCCACTCTTCTAATTGTTTCCCAACCCAGGTAGGTTGTAGAAATGTCTAATAAAGTTTTATGACTCTTCCGATGAATGAACAAGCCCGACAAAAAAAGGAATGGGCTCACTTAATTACCTTCAAAAATACGACACCTCTTTTATTTTGTGGTTAACTGTTCGAAGACTTTTTCACAGTAGTGTATATTCAACCTTGGCTTGACCGAGAGCAAGGACCGCCGAATATGTGGCGTGGCGAAGAACCTGAATACAGCATACACATCGTTGGTCGCTGCCCAGGCCTCGCCGCTAAAAGACACAGTTTACTGGGACGAGCCTTTCTCGAACCTAGCGATCTGCCCAACTTGAAGGTCAGTGATCTACTTGGACTGGTAAGAAGTACCGCGCTACTAGCAGACACCTGACCCAACCACAAAATGGGTAGTTACAAAAGATCTTATAGATCCAGGTAACATCTAAAGCTGGAACTCCATTTACTACTACTACTACGATTATGGCAGTATTTTATCGTATTTTATCTTTTACTATTTTAGGCATAACACGTATTTTCAGTCTTCCACAATTAATTAATATCTTGAATTCATATGTAACACGTAGGTACTTAAATATTTTCTGCCTTTATTTATTTTGAGCAATATGGATAATTGCCTTTAGCCGAAAGTAAAAGTTTTTCGCGTTATATGTGCTTCGTCTGAGAAGTTTTGTAACTCTTTCTGAATTATTTAACCTTTACAACTTCATCTACGCCGCCTGAGCCACGTCTGCTTCAACTAAGCTGATTCATTTGAAGTAAAAGCCTGCATTTATAGCCATTCAAGCCGATTTGCTCAATTGAAATAATTGGTGGCTGTAGTAACATTTCTCGATGAAAAATCTTCTTGATTGAGCTAAATTTTAATTTACAGTCTTTATTTAAATTTAATTCTATTACCGTTCTATCCTATATCCGCCAGTGTATTTACTTATTAGATCGGTATGAGTCAGGCGATCAAGCAATATTCATTTATCGCGGATTTACTTTTGAAAATTTTCATTTTGTGTAATATACAACTAGCGAACCCATCACCCCAGAAGATTATAACGATATGTGATAATTCCTTTATCCTGGACTGAGCGTAGAGACTTAGGGAGAACACAGTCCACTGTCTAGCTACGCCAACTCACCTGCCAGAATCCAACGCCTCACGCGAGGCACTGTGAATCGTACAGCGCACCGGCTCGCCTCCGTCCCCCAGTTTGATCATGGGTTCGAGGTTGCTTGAGCGGCCCCTACCTGACTTGAGAGTTTATTCAGTTTGAATATTTTTCGGACCATAGTGCACCAACCGCCCAATTCCGCTCGAGGTATTCCCCGAATCCGCGATCTTCTGATCCCAATCGCCTCCGACCGTAGGATTACAGCCGTGGCAGAAGCGCACAGCGGCCCTGACGGGGTAAGCCCCTCTACCAGACGAGAGTTGAACTCTAAGTTGGGCAGACCTGATGACATAGAGTTTGGCCGACAAAGCCATTAGGAAGTCGTAATTCTATCTAGATACAGGCCTATGTTGACCTAGTTAGATGAGTTTTAGGCAGGTGCCAAACACGATGTGACGGTTTCTCTGAACTGTTTATGTTTGATTCTTGAACTTGTTTGGTATAATTAGTCGTAACCATTGTAATAAGTACTTATAAAAAATAAAAAAATTGTCTACCTTTCAATTTTTATAATTTGTGCTGGTTGAATACTTAGGACAAACAGGTTGAGCACAACGCTAGAATACATAGGCTGTGAAGGTCCATCCCTGCTGATAACCTACCTGAAGGGTAGATCCTCCAGAAATTAAACCCTGTAATCCTGGAAAGCTACTTTCGCTGAAATACTAACATGACACGAGATACAACCATGTCTACCCATTTCTGAAAACGAGATAAAAGCTACTTACTGAATTTTTGTAAACTTGAAAGTAAAAATAACCTGTTTATTGCTAAAAATGTCATACTTGATTCTAGTGTAATAAAAGCCCTACCTGCTACCGAAGATTACACTTCAGTTCAATTCAGTTCATAATAATTTTTTTTTATATTCGAGGCATTACGCCAACGCTGGATCTATGTGGTTACAGATTTACAAGTATTTACAAGTTTTTATGGGAGAGAAATTCTAGCTCAAAAACCACCCCAATGTGCTTCTAACTACCTCTTGACGAACGGGATCGATGCTAATAGAGTCTCGAACAAAATTATACTATAAGTGATTGAATTTCCCTCCAAGTGATTATTTTTTCTGGATTGTGGTTCATATTAGATATTTATCTGCTGCATGAAGAACTCTCTGCTCCAATGACTTTTCTGAACATGTGATTCTGAATCCTGAAACTCCATTGTTGAATCATATTTCGACTGACTGATGATTCTGCTACTTTGGTCGACGTACCGACGTTTTTATTATTTTTGAAGTGTCAATGCCAACTTCTGTTTGTCTCACCTGTGTGGTACACACTGGGCCTGTGCCTGTGTGGTACACACTGTACGAGCGTTGTTAGTCCTATGGGTTGGATTAAATGAATACATCCCTTTAACCCCCCGTAGTTTGAGTGACTAGAAATTACAGTCTACTAAAAAACATTATCGAGTTTTGTAGATATTTTGAGTAAGTTTGTGTCTCTTTTCGCCTAAAGCGGATTCCCCATAACCTTCCAGGATTATTGTTATTGTGTGTTAAATTAATCAGATGGCATCAAGGAAAATCATTCCTTCGAGTTGCGAACAAATACCAGTTAAAATATTTGAGGCCCCATTTTAGAATTGTATTAAAACAATACAAGATTTATTCCGGCGTGGAGGATTTTTCGCCGGATTAGGTTCTTTGAAAGGACATTCTAAATCATTTATATTACGAATGACAGAGAATAATAAAAATTCCCACTAACAAAATTTTCAAGAACTTTAATTATTTATTTATGTTTTAGTTAAATCATTAATTAATTTGGTTTTCATCTCTTTCAAAAATATTTTTTTCTTTGTATGAATTTATTCTCACAACGAAGCTTCTAATTTTATTCATTTATTTTTAAATTCGACTCTCTCATTTATTCCCTTTTCTCTGATAAAAAGAAGCCCCAAGTTTATAATAACAAAACCCAAGGAGGATTTATAACTGTATTTCAAATTAGTTGCTCAACCCGGCGTATAATCCCACCGAGTTTGTGTTTGCGGATAGTTAACAACTCATTTCAAGTTATTACTTCAAAATTCAAAAACTCATCGACTGCACATCGAATTGCGTTTCTTGAAAACATTACATTCAAAAAACGTATTTCAAATTTGATTGAAAACAGGTCTGTAAGTTCCTAATTTTGCGCCGTAATGCTTAACTCCCCGTTTGTTTACGATCGAAAATGTATTGTATATTCAAATTGAATTCTTTATTTAAAAACGATAACTTATCTTCTTACGCAATGAATCCGCACCGCCCATATTCCCGAAAGATCAACTGCTAGATCATTTCTTCATATTCTCCGCTTTTGATTTTCCCAAACCCACTTACTCCTCTTTGATCTAGTTGTTCACACAATTCACAAACCGAAAATAGTCATTAGGAAATAAGGATTCCCAATTATTAGGGTTTCGTACTTATTGCTTTTTAGAGTTTTCTCTCTTCTTTCCTGTCACCTATGATTACGTATCCTCTCAAAGTGTTACTGAATTTTTTTCACCTTCATTATCCTTTGAGCCAGCTTTACTTCTTAAAAAAAAGTATTTCTCATCTCTTCTAATATTTTCTATTTATAGAAAAGACACATAAATCATTACGCCAATATAGATAGTGAGCTTTAATATAGAAATAATGACAACATACACAAATAATAGGATGCTGTCTCGTTTTACCTATTAGCGTTGCCGCTTACGAGTTCAAAGGAAATAGATGACATCCTCACACCAAACAACGCTTCGTCTTTTTAAATATAATACAAATTTCTTGCACTACTACTGTTTCTCAGTCGGTTGGATGATCCTTAAGGCGCCATCACCTTAACTTGAGGTTCCATTTTTTTCTGGATGTTTCCATTCGGAATAAAAAAATATTCATTGGAATTATTTTCTTCTTCTGGTTATCGTGATATATATTTGGTGAATATTGCATTTTATTTAGTAGCTTTCCTTAAAAAAAAAATATGACTTTAATATTAGTTTGCCACACTCAAACTATACTTCCTGATGTGCGATTCTACGCTTTTGACATACGTGACATGGATCTTACGTAAATAACACATAGTGTAAAAAAGTCGTTAAAATAGTCGACTCGGATCGCGACCTAAGGTAACCGATCAATTTGAACATCTATCACTACTTTTTAAATCAGAGGAATTCGTCCTGTCAGCCGACTCGCCGAATATATCCTAGCAGGTTGAGATATATTAGAGTTGCTTAAAAGATTTTTAGAAACAGTTTTACGTTTCTTGGATAGGTCATTCAAGGGATACCTAATAATATTAGGTAAATAAATAAAATACAAACGGAGCTGCCATGGAATTCACCGACCAAAAATCGGGCCCATCATATATAATTATTACACTTCTGGGAGGTGAAGGATGGATTTTGGACTTACGACCGGCGGTGGTAGGTTTAGGACAGCTGTCTTGCCACATGTGAGCGTTCACCTTACCACCCATTCACTCCGCCTTCGAAGCCATAGAATTTGAGATGCAGAAATCGCGGTTTTAGATAATTTTTCTAGAAAGGAGTTGATTATTTTCCTGGAGAGACCAAGATCTTTAAAAAGGTGAAACAAAGATTTAGCTGGCAGGCCACGAGCGCCTACTTCCACCGCGTGAAGGTGAACAGTGAAGCCGTTCCGGGTGACGGCATTTGCGAGGTCATGGTATTTATTTAATTTGTACTCGTGGTCTTTTGGGATATTTGATTCCCATGGAACAGTTAACTCTACGATAAGGACCATCTTCCGAGATAGAGAGTAAAGAGTTATATCTGGACGCAGGGCTGTGCATCCGAGACTTTCAGGGAATTTATACTGCTTAGAGACCGAATCGACCTCCATAATCCAATTTGAAGCTTTCTCGATTATTGAGAAAGGTTTTGCAGTGAGATGTTTTTTGCCTTTAGAGCCAACCCGCACAAACTGTATTGGGGGTTTGGAGGATACTGTCAAACCCTTGTTGGCACGAGCCACTGAGAGGCTAAGTACCTCGCGAATAACAGCAAGGACTTTGTCGTGGCGGTAAGTGTACCGTCCTTGATCCAAGGCCACCTTGCAGCCAGCTAGAATATGTCTAGCTGTGCAAGGGGTGTTGCTACAAAGGGGACATGAACTATCCTCGGCATAGCTCCAACGAGCGAGGTTACTGGGGTCTGAAAGTGTATGCTGAAAGGCATTTAAATAAAATTTCAGCATCTCTGGCGTCCAGTCATACAACATTACTTTCCAGTGCATTGGAGGAGGAATGCAAAAGTCTCCAATTGTTGTCCAATCATTCTGGCATTGAAGGCCAATAGCGTGAGCCATACTATTGCTGTCGTAATCTCCCCGCAAGAGAGACTTCTTCAAGTCCACATCGCTTATGGTTGTACTGCCATACCCCAGACCAGTGCCATTCTGGCTGATTCCAGTAAGGAACTTTTTGTGGAAGTCAACGCGGGCTTGTAGATCATTTGACTCACTACGGCCACTTACTACGTGCTTCGATATTGCCGGATCCTTGGAATTGCTTAGAATTGAATTTTTGGTTATTCTTGAGTTGGCCTAGAGCAGAGAGGGCAGTTTTAGAGCTAGCCCAAAATTGTGTTTGGACCTGAAGAGAGTCGAGGGGTCAGCTGGTTTGGCTAAGGACAACCAAGATTTTAAACTAGCTGTCACCAGTGCATCCAGACGAGACAGTTGGGTTTTGGTGAAATCGTAAATAAGAAAGGGCCATGACAAATGTGAAGTTAGATAGTTGTCATAGATCCAAGCCTTACGAGGGCAAGAAATTAGCAGTGCATCTATCTTTTCCAGGCAACTACTGAAATGTTCTATAACATGATCGCCAAAGAGGTCTTTTCCCTGGCAGGTGATTTTCCTGCCAAGAAATTTGAAGTGGTTATTTGGGTCTATAAAGGAGATAATAGCGCCCTTATAGACCAATTTTGGGTCGTAGGACGTAAATTTTGTGCCTATGCGGGCGAGTCCAAGGCAAAAACATTTGGAGGGCTTCACTTTTATACAGCCTGACCAGTCGCAGAAAAGCTCCACTTTCTGTAATAGCAGGGAAAGCTGCTTGGGGCTTCTGGTGATGAAAGTTAGGTCGTCGGCAAAAGCGAGGCACGACGATGTGTATTGGCCGTCTGTTTTAAAACGGTAACCCCACTTCTTGTCGAACTGGGTCAGGCTTTCCAGCAGTATATTGAAAACGATATTGAATATCGTCGGAGAAAGGCAACAGCCCTGAAACAGTCCAATTGAATATGATATAGAGCGGGTAGTCCATTCTTGTGTTTTGACATGGAACGTCAGACAGTTGTAGTAGGAGGCTACAATGCCACGCACCACAGGTGGGAAGTTGTACCAGCGGAGCGCAAAGTGGAGGAGACTGTGCCGAACTGACCCAAAGGCATTCTCTAGGTCGAGCCAGCATACATTGATTTGGCGTTCGTGCTGTCTCGCATCCTTAATGGCAGCAGCCAAGAGAGAATTGTGCTCGAGGCAGCCTGAGACGCCACGCATGAAGCCTTTTTGTACTGACACTCCAAGGTACTCGTTCCGGTGCATGAATTCGCTCATCCTCATGTGAACTATGCCAAAAAAGATTTTGGCCACAGTATCTGTCAGAGCAATGGGCCGAGCGTCCTTTGATCCGGTGCAAACTGGGACCTTCGGAATTAAGATGACTGTCGCTCGGCCGAAATTCTGTGGGACTACACCGCTATTCCATATATGTCGGAAGATGGATCCTAAATATTGCAGAAGGCAGGGGCACTTTTTATACACTAAGTAGGGAATACCATCGGGACCTGGAGTAGAGCCCGACGGCTTCCTTTTTATTTGATTTAAAATCTCATCTAGAGATGGGGGTTGAGAGGCGAAAGCTACTGTAGGCAGGTGCGGAGGTTTAATGTCCGGAGGAGGGCTGTACGTATGGAGCCGCATTCGATCTTCATAAGTGGTCGAAAAGTATTCCGTGGCCATTTCTTCCGGGATTTGGATTGTGCCCTTAGCGGCCGACAAAACCTTTTTGCTGTAGTTAAAACGGTTTTTGTCGAACCGGGATTCCTCTTTGGACTTGAGAAATGCTTCTTTGCGCTTGTTGTTTTGCGTTGCTACGCTCTGTATCAGTTTGAGTATAGAGCGGTACGCGCGCGAGAAGTTGTGGCAGAGGGCCTTATCTCCGGCTTTGTTGGCTTCACGTAGCTGGCGACGAAGTAGCCGCTTCTGCCTACGGAGCTTTGCTTTGAATGCGTTTTCTCTGTGAACCGGGTCAACATGGGTAGATTTTGGGTAAACACCCGAGAAGTATTCATGGACCGCCACCTGGAAGGACGACAGTTGAACACTGGCAGGGGCATTACGGTTCACAGAGTGGTCAAGGATTGAAGTTAAATTACTATTGTGAAATTCCCAATCCTCTTTTGCAAGTGAAGGGAATTTTAGAGAAGGGAAAGATATGATTGGCGCAGGTCGTGGAGACCGGTCGGGTGACAAACTGCGGGTAGATGTGGAGTCTAGGGACGTGTGAGGTTCGACTCTGTCCGTGACTCCTTGCGACGGTTTAAGACACTGCCGTGCAGCGTCGCTATCATCATGCCCAGCAATGTGCTTGTTTAGCCACGCCAGACGTTTATATTTCTTTTGACAGTAAGGGCAAACAAGGTTCGGTATTTTCACCATGTCGTTTTGTGGGGTTTCGTCTGAGGTAGCGGGAATTCTCCCCCCCCCCCCCTGATAGGCCGCTTGGGGGCATAATTTGTTTTTTTCCTTTTTTGCTTTAGTATAATCGGATCTGGCTTGCAAGGCCATCGATCCGATGCGTTCATTCACGCCGTCCACCGTCTCTCCGGCTGTCACAACTCTTTCGTTGTTTGTCATCCTGATAAACAGTATTACTAATAAACTAATATTATAAAGAGGTAAAGTTTGTGACGTTGTAGGAAGTAATCTCTGGATCTACTAAACCGATTTTGAAAATTCTTTTACCAATAGAAAGCCACGTTATTTGTGAGTGTCATAGACTATATATTAATCAGAAAAATGGAAATGCTTTTTCGTGGTAGTCGGATTTCCAAAGTAAGACGGAAAAATCGGTCGATCGAAAATGTTTCTAACGAAGAGATATATGATTAAGTTCTAGAGAAAAGTTGTAGAGCTTAATAATGCATACAAAAAACGTCAGCGACAGCATACGTCTAACTTTTATATTTAAGTAACAAACAGTAGTATTTTATATTAAAAAAAATAAAGACTTTTCCCTTTTACTGCATATAATTTCACGTTTGCTGCATAAATGGTTAAAGAGATAAGACACACACAAATAAGACACTCACAAGAAGACACTCACAAAATACGGTAATATAGTCAAATTGGCATGCAAATACATACATACATATGCAGTAAAAATATAACCCTTCTTTTGGCAGTCAGGAAATAAATCATAGCACTCAGTACTAACCAAACCACACTCATAATTTCATCACAAGTAAAAAGTTTTACCGTCCAACGAAGTGGGCACGGGTCAGCTAGTCCTATAATAAACCTATAATGAAAACAAAGCGCGTCAAACCACTATTTATCCAAATGAAAGGACTGGCGCTAAAATAAAATGTTTGTGAGCAGCCAGCAACTTTATTGACTGGCGAAAATATGACAATCTGAATTTACAGAATTTCAAACGAAAATGCAATCAACCATCCTGTCAGCAAATTTTCTCACCGATTAAAAAGGCATTTAAAAATCAAGCTTTTATTAAAATACTCTGTCCCGAGCCAACCCTGGGTGCAGCCAGCCATTTCAAAATTTAGCGTTTGTGCTGTTGTCCGTTGAGGAATCCTCTCGCTCAGGGTACAGCAGCCCTATCGCGGTGAAACTTAGGACGGGCTATCATAATTGAATGTATATACAAAATTTCATTTCTGTGCTGTTGACCGTTGAGGAGTCCCATCGTTGGAAGCTAACCCCGAGTGCAGCAGCCCTATCGCGGAGAATGCGTATACAAAATTGTGTATCTGTGCTGTTGACCGTGGAAGAGTAGCTTCGTCGAGAGCCGATCCTGGGTGAAGAATCAGGTCATGCTAACGATTAAAAATGCATTGTCATCGAAACTTAACCAAAATGTAAAATGTCCACTTCATAGGATAAGAGGAAGTGGTTTTAATTCAGGTTGCAAGGTTTGTCTAAAATAAACTAACATACTAACAAACATTGCAAGTTAAATAAAAGCTTGTAAAAAGAGTTTCTTTTTAAATCCCTTACATGTTTTCATCTTCTTTTCTAATCAAATAGAAAGGGCGATGGCGTTGTGTTGTTAATAAATACAAATTGCTGATGCTAAAAACACGAATATAATTAAATGTTATACGCACCATTTAATGTTATCTTATCCATTTTGAAGCTCTTTATGAATTTCTGAGTAATCCCAAAGGCCACATTACCGAAATGAGCAGCATTTTCAGTTACAAGCGTGCGAAAATATTTCAGAATTCCTCGGAAGAATATTTATTCATAAAAGCAGTATTTTCATATTAATAGACAATTTCCCGAACATGATGGTGCAACATTATCAAATTGCAATATATAAAAAATATATCGATTAAATACTGAAAATAAGTAAGAGACGAAATGATCATTCAACGGATTATGGGATTATTTGGTGTCTACAAGAATGTATGATCGAATACAACTATAATTTACGGGTTGAATTTTTAATTAGTGACATCCGTAGTAAGTGAATCAGTATATTCCTCCACGATAGCGCCCAAACGCTTCATGCGATTAATCTGTGATTTGGCATGCAGGTCTAATTTGATCATGGCAAGAGTTAAAAAGAAGGCAAGAGCTGTGGTTGAAACCGGTCTACCAGGGGGTGTGCTAGTCGTTCTTCAATCTCGAAGTATTGGACTTACAGACTTGATATTCGGAACCCAGATGCGTCGTGGGGTCGCAACCGCATTGTTAAATTTTGATTGCAATATCTCTTATACAAGGGATACGTTTATTTAAAAAATCCGCCGTATTTAAGAAAATAGTCATATTGGTCCATTTTAATAACACGAAAATACTACAAAAATATCACAAATATACTACATTTGCTATAGTAATGACACAATCACTATCGTTCGAGGGCGGTGGTGGGTATTGGTGGATGGGAAGTGGGAAGTTAGCAGGGTGGGCAGGGGAAGACGTTAGTGGGGGGTGGCAGGGAGGGGAAGGGGGAGGCCAGTCCGTTTGCCGGAAAAGTTTTGGGGTGACAACCGATTTTTTCCATGCCGTCAGTGGACACTCGTTTTGTTATCCTGCTGTGATGGATTTCCTGTTGATCCTATCTTAATTAAATCTACCGCCCACTTTGTTATACCCACGAAGGGCTTACGGTTCGAATTATTCACGCGCCAAATATAACGCTTGTGGAATAAATTTCCCGAAAGCTCCCAGAAATTATATAATCGTGGTGCCCAGCACGGAAAACCTAACGAAAATATTTTATTAACCTCTTACGCACTTGGGTATGTTTTTCCTGGATTGTGCCACGTTGAAACCACAGTATATTTATTATTCCGCTCCTTTGTAGCTCTAGTTACTATTTCTTCGTATTTATGGTTTGTCTGTGTTCGGATACTAACTATTAGACATACTTGAGCAACATCACGCCGAACACCGCATCGGGCGACGATACTAAATAGAGACGCACTATAGACCGGGATATAGTGACACAAAATTCAAAGTCATCTGTTACAAGTATGGCTATCATTCAGGAGTCAAATTAGGTAACTATAGATTTAAAAAAGGGTCATAGCGCTGGTTGTCGGAGTGTAATCGCAGGGTAATTAATTAAACTTGTCGGGAAAAATACGTGTTTCAAACGATTTGTTACCCAAAGATTTTTGTACTTTTCGGTTGTCGATAAATAATGAATCTGCAACAGCTAAATATTATCAAATATTAACAAACCTTATCAAATATAACAATATTATACTGTTTTCTACAATATTTCTTTACAATTTTTTTATATTATACAATTTTATATAGGTTTACCTTATTTTGATAACATTATACAATCTTTTTTATAAATTCCGATTCACCTTATCGCATAGGGATTAAAAAGATATCCGCACGCTGGGTACTTTGAATGCTAACGGACGCCCAGAAAAAAACTAGACTGAAGATTTCGTAACGCTCTTTGCGTTTGTTATAACACGATCCTGACCGTTTTATGGCTCGATTCATACCTATGGACGAAACATGGCTATTAAGATCCGGAAACAAAACAACAGTCCCTGACCTAAACATAGCCATCGTCTTTAACTACTAAGAAATTCAAGGCCATTTTATATGCCGGTAAGATCACAGGTTTTTCTGCGATAGTCGAGGGGCTACTATAATGGGTGCTGTATATGCTGAACAAATAAAAAAATGCCTAACGAAATACCTAAAAAACGTAGAGGCCAACTCACTAAAATTGTTTTGTTTCACCAAGATCACGCCTCAGAACACAAATATGGCTGCCATTGAAGAAGCTGGCTTTGAAGTACTGAAACACCCTCCACACCCTTAGCTGATCTTGTCCCTAGATCCGCTATGGGTGTTGAAAAAAAATGAAGATGAAGGCGCGCTAGTAACAGTGCAGGAATTTTTAGGTGATCGGGAGGAAAAGATTTTTAGGAAGGATAATTTCTATTTTAAAAAAAAGATATATGAAGTGTATGAACCTAACAGGTGACAATGTCAAACAATAAAAGGGCGTTCAATAAAAGTTTAGTTCATCATACTAACTTTTTTTTAACTACATACTTTTTTTTAACGCTGTCGTATGAGCGAGCGCGAGTCACGCACACAAACGCGAACACGTTAATGTATTGGATAGCGTAGATTTATCCGCTGTACGAATGCTCCCCGTGTACGAAGCCTACCTGCTCTCCCCAAGTATATGTGTAATTGTGTGTCTTGTTATTGCATTCGGTCGCCAGAATTGTAATGCTATTCCGTTAATGTAATCCCAACGAAAAATGATGACCCAGACAGGAATCAAACCCGGAGACTTAAAAATTGTATGATCAAGCGGCCTAATCAATTCTCCACCTTGTATATTGGCGACTGTCATTACAATCATGGTTTAAACATATTCGTTACGAAGTAGACATATGTACGTTTTCTGTATCCTATATACGTGTACTACCATACAGGAACCTTTCTTATCAGCATAGGATATTATTCTTCAAAGATTACGTTTACACAGCGAATGAAGGTATAATGTGAATATTATTGGGCCGAGTACATTGCCCTGTGGGATACCGAAAGTCAGTGTTTTCTGGTAACTTTTCAATTTACCATGCTTTACAGTATGGATTATGGATCCCTTTCGAGATAGTCGCGGAATTATCTCCATGCGCCTTTACTTATATCCTTATCCTATTAGCCTTTTTAAGAGAATTTTGTAATGTACGGTATCAAAGCCCTTCGCCAGTTATTAGTGGCCTTCGCCACTGTTTCAAATATTCCCATGTTCCTAAAGTCCGCGGTCTACCCTACCGCTGGCGCCTGTACTATAATGGCATTGCTGAAAGGCTGCTGAAATGGTTCCCAGTTGCATTGCATCAAGTTGCACAACGTTTCTACAGAAGTCGAGTACAGTCTCGAAAAAAAAGATTAGAAATAAATTGAACGCGGAAAAAATATTATCACCCGACTGAAATGATAATCTATCATTTCAGTCAGATGAATTTCGTGTCGGTATTCTATTGAAGTTATTATGTTATTACGCTAGCACCAGCCCGACCCCGCAACACAAGGCTAACACTGATGTAACAAGAAGTGAACCTAAAAAAAATAAAAACAGGTTTCGCATAAAATCAACTTTATCCTGAAATACGAATAAACTATTTGTTCGTATGTTATGTCTTTCTCTCTGTCTGTGACATCGGAACCTCATGAACTCCTTGTTAATATCTTTTATTCATCAATGGGAAAAGCAGTTAAGATTTCTTCACCCATGGTATAAATGAGAGCTGCCATACGTAGGACGACTGAAAAATAATATTTTTAAGCATACAGTCCACAACATTTTACTGCTTCTTTGAATTAAAAATAAAAACCATTTACCGTACGAGTATTTGAAATTGTACTAGGCGTTCTCGAGTTACAGTGACAAGCTTAAGAGGCTATAACACAAGAAAGCTTTTACGAATTCGGAAATTCTTTCCCCAATTCCGTTTCTCGCAGGCTAAAACTAAGCTGGTGCTAAAAATTAAGAAATTAAGCACCTTCCTTATTTATTTGGTATTTTGTTTTATCAAAATTAAGAACCGGTCTCAAATCCTAACATTTCCGTTTTGTCTATGGCCGTTCTAAAGCGGGGTCTTAATATTGACAGCTAGGTCAGTCGACCGATCGCTCGCCGCCGCGCCGTTTCGGGTTTGTGTGTTGATTCGCGTTTTCGTTTGTTTTCAAATAAAATGAAACAATAATAAGGAGAATGTGTCTTAACAGGAATATACAGAGCGATTTATCATATGCTACAAAAAAAATACGCAGGATTTTCAGGGCAAGATATACATAGATAAATGAATAAACGATTACTTACGATAATCTGCGCTCCTCATCCATTCTTCGATTTAAAATTATATAAGTATCAACTTACATAATTTTATCATAATTTTATCATATTACATAATTTTTCAAATATTTGAAAGTATCAACAAATTAGAAAAAATATTTGTTCACATTTTGCTGTCTAGGTATTTACAAAGTTGTATTTCAAATAGAGGTTTTCCCCCTCTCAAATGGTATTTTCAAAACGTATTTCCGATAAGTGACCTTATTAAAATATCAAAAACGATCAATTAAACAAGTGTACCGATTATTTTCAAACTTAATAACAAGAAATATAATGGAAAATATATCGAGTTCATTTGAAACTCAATATTTATGTACCGTTTCATATTGGGAGATGGGACTTGAGGAAATATATACCAAATTTATTTGGTCTCAGTATGCAGTGTTTCCATATAAATTCCTCTATTATCTGTTCTTTTTTGACAGACTGTACATAGCCCCACTTAATGTCGTCCTAGATTAAATAACTCAGTGGCACCCGTAAGCAGATTCTACTTTGTCATTTAATATCGGGACAAACTATATAAACGCCAACTTACTGTGGTAGAAAAAAAATATTTTTTTAAGTTTTAATTTAATTAGTTGACGTGAATTTCTCGCATATTCACTCAAAACTTCATTTATACGGAAAACATTATTTACATAGAAAATATTACTTATTCATTTACATATTTTCATATTCACACTCATTAAATTTTCAGTATTCTTTAATTTCGCATCCATATTAATATAAAAATATTTCATATTCATTTACACAGAAAATATCATTCCCAAATTCCGAAAACAAAATGGTAAACTAATGAATAGTGGCTTTGTGATTAATCGTAGTCGTTATCTAAGAGGATATAAATAGAAGAGTCGCTACTCCTATACAAATGAGATATGCGGCATTCAACAGCTTTGAACTAATGTTAATTAGTTGACATTAGTTAATTAGTTGGGACACGTTTCTCCAAAAATATGCAGCCTGGATGGTCTGGCCAGGATCTTGTATGTCTTGGTGTATGGTGGGGGGTTGACAGCTGTGGGCAGGGTAGGAGAGGGTCTTCACCCTGAGCGTTTCATAGTCTTATGTAAGATTCCCTCTGAGCCCTAAAGGACGAGATTGGCTCGGCATATTGTCACAGTGTCCTCCGACCCGGTGGTAGAAGGATTGTCCAGTAAATTTAAACTCACCGTTTCCAGGGACGCCCGATTGTTCATGGTCGCAGACTAGACAATCTAAAATATGCACAATCTTCGGGGAGGCTCCTTCTGTGTTCATTTTATATTATACTAGATGACCCGGTGAACTTCGTACCACTTAAAATTTATTTGATTGTAACTTCATAAGAGTTTATTAATCCTAATGAAACTTCCAAATCTAATTCATTGAAATCTATAATATGGCCGAATCATGTACGGTTTGAGTTTCGTTTGGTGATTAAATTAAAGTCGTTTGTGATTGAAATAAATTCAATGTATTTAATTTACATGATAATGTATAGGTAAATGTAGTTCATATTCAACACAAAACATTCTGGTAAAATATGTTTTTCGTTTTGTTTTCCGGCGCGTAAATAAAAAAAATTATGGCTTTCCGACCGATGGCTTGGCGAACACGGGACATACAGTTGTCCACGCGCGAAATACGGAAATTCCAAGTTAATTCCGCAAACTTCCAACACGCGTCATTTGTCATCGTAGAGGCCAGACGCGCGGGGAATCTAAATTCCGCTTTCCAGAATTACGAACTGTACGACGAAGTGTACAACTGTAGATTGTCTTTCGTATGTTGCAAAGGAAAAGATTAGCCAAATCGCCTCTTTGCTGCTGACATAGCGACACGTCTGATACTGAGATACACCTCGTTTGAATTCCTCACAGCGAAAACAGCCATATCGCTTTATGTTACGTATTTGCATATGTAATTTATCGAGTTGATGAAGTTGCAGTATTCCACATTCATTTGCGCTTTAAAAGCCTCGGACAATAAGGCACAATCTAACGATTGACCACATTTATATCTTGCCCTTTGACCTTCACAACTGCAGATCGCCCATTGCCCGCAAGTGATCGGCGACGATACAATGGGTATCCGTCATTGCCTGTGATGGTGTTAGCAATCAGGTCTCTTGGGTAACGCCTGGAACAGTTACTATCGAGAATACAGGGCGAGATGTTATTATAAAC
>OX155951.1:22612607-22613905 GCA_944548615.1 Micropterix aruncella | reverse complement strand
CGAACACCAGGGCTGACGTCTGTTCCCCATTCGGCGCGCGGACGGTACGATCCTCGCAACTATCGTACTGGTACGATACGAGACTCGGTTGATATGGATAAGCGGCAGTTCAATTATCACGTTCAAGTATTCAATTATCACGCCCGTCTCGAAGGGCGAGAAGGTGGACGTAGCACGATGTGGCGGTAGTCAATGTCGGCAATCCGCAGCGCAGATCACAACCGCCGCTGTAGAATTCATCCACCGAAGAATAAGGCCGCTGTAGAATTAATCCACCGTAGAATAAGGCCGTTTTCAAAATCCTCAGCGGATCCCTGCAGCCGTAGAAAGGCTTCATTACAATATGATCGCGCCAAGAACGAAAACGGATCATCGAAAGGAACAGGGACTATCGCCTCAGTCCAGTCGTTGATTTCCGATACATCGTCAAACGATCCAAATAAAGTCACTTAATAGTTCTAACATCGAGCAACTCACCAGGTAATAGTCCTAAATCACACACAGACTCCCCGGGATCTCGTTCGGAATCAAGTCGGATTCAAAATGACCCAAATTATCTTTTGGCTGGTAGACCGCCAAACTTTTGGTGGGCCCGCAAGGAAACCCCTTATCGATACGCGCGAGTTTTTAAAATCAAATTCGACATTTGAATTGCGTTATATTAAATATTTAAATCATGTGATAATAAAATTGATTTTTATTTATAGTGAAAACTAGGATGAAATACCCATATTGCACTATCCTTAATTTAAAATCCGGAATCCAAAATCGTAAAGGAACCAACGACCTTCGACTGCTGTCAATCTACATTCCACAATTCCATCAGAGAATAATTAAAATATTCTGAATGTAAATTTATGAGCTAACAAAATAATTAGGAATTATGACCAAAAGACTAATCAAAAACTATAACTAAATAATTAACCACTATTGGGCGATATTCCGAACATCGTACAGTCTCCTTTGTTTCTGACAACGATTCTTATCGGATTCTCAACACGTCGTGCCATCGATCGCTGAAGTGAATGAATATTGTGGAAGGAAATTGTGAAAGCAAATCGGAAAACGCGAAAGTGCGTTACACCTCCCCAACGTCCTTTAAAAAAAAACGAAGGACACTTCGATTTTTTTCTCCAGCCACGTCGTATCTTTCAATTTAAGGTGAGTGACAACTTTGACAGGCCTGTCTAACCTCAAAACATTAAAAGAGAGAAAACTTCACCTGTTCTAATAACTTACGCCCGTATAAGCTAATTTTTGACTAACTAACGTAAAAGTAAACGCGCGTACACATTCCG
>OX155951.1:22442607-22607607 GCA_944548615.1 Micropterix aruncella | reverse complement strand
TCGATAAAATTATTGGCATACTGCCAGTGCTCATACAAAAATACCTTACTAAATAAGTTCCCGGTAGCACGTAGTGGTTAGCCCGCCTGATCATGCATTGCCGGTTTGAATCGTTTCTTTCCGTTGGGATAAAATTAATAGGATCTCATTCGAGATATGTCGATCGAATGCAATTACGGCATACACACAATACATGTATTTAATAGTAGGCTGTTGTAAATATAGTCGTAAGGCAATCCCATCAAATCTGTCCTGAAATGTCAATATAAAGGTTGTTAGATAGCTAAAGTGTGCATAGTTTTGGTCAGGAATTCGACAAAAATATGCACGACATCCAAAACATTAAATTTAAAACTCTTCCCATGGGAAACCTGAGAGAGTTTGTAAAGCTATTCCAACAAGCACAAAAGCCATATAAGAAGGGCTGTAAAAACATTCGGATTAACTCTCATCTATGTAAAATTGAAATTTAAAGCAATTTGGCTTATATTACCTTTTTATCGTAGAAATTTGACGTGTAACGGTTTACTCCGCTTTAACGAGCGAGTAATGGCTTCGCGACATTGCTGTATAAGAGCTTATTCAGCTATGTTATACAGCGTTTTAGCTAAATAAGCCTTTTTGTCGCTAAATAAGCGTTTTAGCTAAATAAGCCTTTTTATAACTGACAGCTGTTATAGGATGGGGCGGTTGTTCTAAGACCATTCTTTACCCCTTAGATATTGCACAAAAGTCGATTTTAAAGATTCTCATGCGAAAGCCGTATCGATATCCTTCGGAAGATCTTTTCAAGGAGTATAATGTGTTGGATACCAAGCAACTATATTTAAAAGCCACACTCTCCTATACTAAGTTTAACCAAATAAATATTTTTTCTCAAAGTACCATAAGAACGAGGTATTCCAAAGACCGCAATATAATAGTACCCAGAAGGAATACTGCTTTTGGTCAGCGCTCCTATACATTCATAGCCCCAAGGTTTTTCAATGCTCTTCCTGGTGATATAAAATCGACGCAAAATAAGACCCACTTTAAAAGGCTACTTACAAAATGGCTTATAAAAGAGGGACGACAAAAATCACAAAAATATTGGACATTATATATTAATATACTAATTCGAACACATTAATATTTAGAATTTTATGTTATACTATATTTTATATCATATTAAAATTAATTTTCATTATTGTATTTAATATTATTATTTTTAAATATATCTGTATGTGTATGTATGTATGTATATATGTGTATATATATTCTTAATCTTAGTTACATGTTTGTTTTCTACTCCTAATTTTAAGTATTTAATAGTTTTTAAGGTAGTTGTTGCATGTTTATTCTTTTGTGATCAAATAATTATTTTATTACGACAATTAATTTTTTTTTTTTTTGTTACAAAAATATTTTGTTTTTGTAATAATCACAATTATTAACAAGCAAGCACAAAATTAAACGTTCACCTTAGAACAGGTCCCGGCCTAGTTAGGTGGCGTTGTCACTGGACTTTGCTATGTATTCATTTTCTGCTATTTATTCAATGTTTAAAATATTTAATGCATAGTTCCTAAGATAAAATTGTTTTAAATTATTCTTGAATTACTTAAATAAATAAATAAATAAATTAAGAATTCTATTTTAACAGCGTTGTAATAAATAGGATAAAAACGAATTAACCTTGTGCCATTTGTAGCGGCTGACGTTTCAGCGGTGTTGCAACTGCTTTTGACCAGGGTAGGCTGAAATACTATCAATCGACTTCTACGGGTAGGCGGCAAACTACTGCAGTTACTTCTAATGTTGGTAGGGCGGCGAGTTCGACGCGCGCGGGAATTTTGAAAATCCACCGTGCACACAACACTCACTGTATCTTTTGTGTTACGTCCTTGCACTCAGCGATAGGCATCGAGAATATTTTAAGAAGAGGGTACCCAAGTACCGAATTAAGATACGGAACTCAAAATTTAATCAGTATTGCGGCGGGACCCAGAAGCATACTAATGAAAGAACTTGTTAAATCGGGCGCAGCGATTTCGATTAATCTCGCTGACAATTACACATCCAGATATCCAGACAGATAAGCATACCATTTTATCAACTTTTTGTTTTTTTTACTTTTTAGACTATTTTAACCCTTCGAGTAACGGCATAATTTCATGGCAGACCGCGGCAATTTATTGGATTATCTTGCAATATTGCCGCGCTCGACAAAAAGTACTATAACTATGTAAATACTATAGCAATCATAAAAAAATAATTGTGCAATGATCGCATTGAAATTTTGTATAATATTGAAGTCTCATTTTATAAAACTATTATATAATTATGAGAAAGTCGAAAAAGTGACAAAAACTCGGCATTTCTAACTTGTACTTGTCTTACGTAAAAATACAGTACCCTATTTAGAAATTGTAAATGCTATCATGACTTTTATTAGATTCTCTATCAAAAATTATATTTCGTTTTGCTTATTTACATACAAAAATATTTAGATATTAGCTCATAAAAACCAATAAAATTTTGATGATTCCGCAAAAAAAATCTCGAAAAAAATAACCTCATTAATTTACAAATACGCCGAAAGCTTCATATATTTCAGCGAAAAACAAAGTAATATGTATTTTGTCAACGAATTAGGCAGACATTGTGCATATTTAGAGTTATTTAACGCAAAAAACTCAATAATTAATGACGCCATAAAACGCCGCATCCAATTTTTCAACTCAAAAATACAGGTAAAATTGGAATAAAATGTACATAACATCACTGAATTCGGTTGATAAAGTGTTTTAGAATCAAATTTACTAACATATCTATTCATATTCCAACTGAAAACACTAATAACAACACAAAAAACTTCACAACCCGATGACAGTCGACGGCGGCACATTAGCGACGTCTGACAATTGAATTTTACCATAAATATCCATTAAAATCACGCCGGACGTTATTATAGCGGCCGTCTATGTATATATGGTAATAATAAGACATGTTCGTATGGATTTTAGGACCGTTCGAATAAGAAAATAATATTACTGTGCGCTCCGGGAGCAAGCCGCCAAATATTGGTCGTTACGTAGCCAACGGTGTTCTGACGTGCAACCAAATTTGGTCATTACGTAGCCGAAGGGTAAAGTGTAATTAGGGAAAAAATGCGTGAAAATAGTTTGTAGTTAAGTAGTTTCGGCCTCTTTAAAGTAAACCCATCTTTAATAGGTATTTCGGAGTTCATGCATATAGCTACTTCATTCTAGAGTTTTTTGGTGACTAAGTCACCGGTGCAATATTGTACATTTTGATTAAGCATTTAAAGTTCAAAACCTTCCGCTTCCTCTTTTTCTTGATAACCAAATAGTTTTAGAAATTGATAAGAAAAAGTAATCATTTTTTTTTGTTATTCCAAAATTTTGCCTTATGTGTCAATTTTCTTTGATCATATTTTTGAGCCATTTGGTTGGTTATAACAAGTGGACGATAATAAAAAAGAAATATTATAATTAGTTGTCTATATAATAATATATAAAATTATAATACTTTATAATATTAATAGTTCTTCACACTTCTAAGAAAGTTTTCACACTGTTTATTTTTGGCGCGTACACTTTCTCGCGCGTTGCAAAAGCAGTACGTATCCACATTTTAATAATGGGCTGTTTTTGAAATGCTTTATAAATAAATGTAATGTACACATATTATTAACGATTAATAGTGTTAACATATAATTAGTCATAGTTTTATTGTTATTTGTTGTATTTGTTATATATAAACGCTGTTTGTTAACCGAATAAAATAAAATAAAATAAAATAAAAATAAAATAAATGAAAACATAAAATGCATACGAAAACGAAAACATCCATATATTTAAATTAAAACGTAAAACCCACTTTATCTCAAAAGTAACTTTTTGTCAGCGAGGTTACGTCCTACGACGACGATATCGCAGTATAAACTGTGACGATATGTAGGCGATGCTATAAAAGTGTTAAATATGTTGTTTCGCATCTGAGGTCGGTGGCCAAACACGAGGGAGTATTTCGTAGCACTTCTCAGGTGATAATTAATCAGATTCTCCTTTCAAACCGTTAATCTATGTGTTCAATTCTGATCGTACTTACGATATGTTCTGTAGTTATATACTTTTAATCATTTCAGATAAACTAGTCTTCGTCAGCAGTTGTTTTAAATTAATTGTTTAAATTAAGATTTTATATTTATCGAATGTGAGTCGCTCGTTGGTGTTGTGATTTTATTTAACTGTCATTTCATTTTATGTTAGAACAAAATATAATTTATCTAAATGTAAAAGTTGAAGTTATTAAATATATGTATATAAATATTCGTTAGCGCATTCGTACGAGTTAATTAAAATTCTATATCAATTTACATCACCCAAATTAATTAGAAAGCCGTTTTGAACGTCGTTGGCTTATTATATTCAACTGAAAGAACCAAGATATATTCACAACTTGTAAATGTATCCTTTGCTCTTTAACTGATAACAACGCCACTCGTGCGCGTGAGCGATAACATACTCGACGAAACAGAGCCAGTGGAAACTTTCCTCAGATAGTCTTTGTGACAAATAATGAACGTGACGCGACAAGTACAAGAACCAATAGCATTGGAAATAAATGTCATCAAAGCTCGACGAAATGGAGTGCCAAATGAACACGCATTTAAACATACTATCTAACATAGCAAAAAGCAATGACGTTTAAAATTATTTACTTTATATTGATAAGGAATACAAAATAGGCTGCATAATACAAAGAAAACGAGAAACGATTTTAAATTTAGAAGTAAGTTTGCTGTGTGTGTAAGTGGGTGTCGGTTTATATGTGTTGGTGTGTGTCTGTGATGGAGGGCATATCTGTGTGTGTGTGTGTGTGTTTGTTTGTATGTATAATGTATATCTGTAGGATGTATAATGTATATGCATGTAGTACATGTGAGGGAGCTAATGAGCCCTGCTGCAATTTGGCTACTAAGACCCATGGGTATAGGGTCGGTCAGACGCACAGGTCAACACCCATCCGGCGGCCTCCACGCAGGAGTGCGAGCCCGGGTAGGACTGGCCTGCGCGCCAGTCTCCCTTAGGAGTCAACCTTTGGGCGCTCCTGGATGGTTTGCGCACCATGCGACGTCAGCTAATCGATTGTGGAAACAGTAATGTTTCTTATAGAGCGAGGGTAGTTGTTAACCTCACGGCAACTGCTCTTGAAACGACCATTGGGCCGCCGGATCCCAAGTGAACAGCCGGGCAAAGGATGCCGTGGTCCGCGATATATTTGGTAGACACCGTATCACCGCTACGTAAGGGAGAGGACCGCTCAAGCGACCTTGATCCTGTAACCAGTCAGGAGGTAGGAGTCATCATGATGGTTAATTCCAGACGGAGGTATCCTTCCAAACTGTTAGTCAGGGGGCGAGGCTGTCCGCTAGGTATCTTTCACGGTGCCTCGCAGTAAGGCGTTGGCCTCTGACGGACGAGTGTCGTAACTAGACAGTGGACTGTTATCGTTCCAAGTCTTCTACGCTCACCTTACGGGAGACAGAAAGATCCAATATCGTAAAAAGTTCCTGAGGTGATGGGTTCGCCCGTCGTAGTTGACAGCTTTAGTGCATGTGATAATGCGGGATGCTAACTCAATTCAATCTGATATCCAGCTTTTTCATTCCTTCTTAACAAAGATAATGTCCTGGCTATAAAAAATATGTTTCTGAAATTTAATTAATACAGTGGACGATACACCGGTGGGTGACTCAGATTCCTGAAGGGTTTTCGTTTTCATAGCTACCGTGATAAATCTGATCTCTTTGGAGCCTAAAAATGAGATGAATGGTACTAAATTCGACTTCTAATAATTCCTTATTTAATCACAAACGGAATTTTCCCGACCACCTGGCCAGCGTCGCTTGAATGGTCTATCGACACACTGAATGTGCGACATCTTGATGTGTTCCGTCAGCGCGGTCGCCCCGAATAATGCGCCCTTATAACTATCCCATAGGCTGCTATGATTCTCTAACATATTTTATAACAAATCGCAGTTTAAACAATTCACTATCACAAAAATAATTAAAAGCGAAACAAAATCAATGTGCTGAGACAATAATAGCACGTATGTATTTAATACTAGCTGTTGCCCACGGATTCGCTTCGCGTGAAGTTTCGTATCGATTTGTTAAATTAAGAAGGGTTGCGTCAATTTTCCAATTTTTAGATACTACGTTTAGATATATAATGCAAGACGTCCCCCCTCAGATGCACGCTACCTATATCGTAGACAAGCATCTTCCACTGAACGCCTGCTAGGTATTTCGGGGTGCTTTCACGCGTTAGTAATTTCATGACATCTCTATAAATATACCACCTAAATCTTACAGTAAATGGCTAATATTATCTTTATTAACCACCCTTGATAATAAATAAATTTATTTTGATCAGTATTCTTATTTGATTGCTAATGTCTTCAACAAATACTGCCTTCTTATTTTTCTTATTTTTGAGACATAAAAGCAGTTATTATAGCTTAAATATAAAAGTTAGATATACGCTATTGCTGACCTTTTTTATAGTTCTCTCTGAGGTCAATGTTTATGTCATACATTGTTTTCACATATACCAACTCACCAGGTCATTTTTCTCCGACTTGATTTACAAATATCATGGTTGCGTATTAAAAACCAACATTTATCACAATTTATAGCTTATAGCTTTCATCGATACTGGAGTTTTCCAATAGCCAAAGAATTTTAAATATCGGATGAGTAGTTTCGAAGATTACCCCTTACATACCAATTTAGAAACCTACAAACATAAAACCTTACAAACTTACAAATATTACATCTTTATAAATAATATTAGTATAGATATGTAACAATTTTTTTTCTTTAAATACTTATGTAAATATTTATTATATTTATGTATCTATTTATTATATGTGTATCTATTCATGGTATAACTACAAACATAACATGCACTTATTATGTAAAAAACTGATTTATCTTTATATATTTTAATTAAATCCTCTTTATCTTTTATATTTTATCATATTGTAAAGTTGTTATTTTTTAACCGCTCAAAAGCCAGCCTTCGCGCGCAAAAAATTAATTGCGCCGCAACTTTTTGGTCGATTTTCTAAGTAAATACTAACAACATCGTTTTTAATTAATTCCTTCGTGTTACCTAGTAAGTAATCTTTTTAGTCGCGTATATTATATATTTATATAATAATATATATAGGGGCTGGCCGAAACAGTTACGCGCACCTGTCAAACGACGCTAAGTGCCTATAGGCACTGTAGGCGTTCGACGGGTTAATGAAAGGAAGAAAGATAAAAGAAGAAAGTTAATGAAAGGAGAAAGATAGTTTGATAAATCCCTGAATAATTTAGAGACGCTCAGCTAAATTGATATAGATTTTGTCGCACGTAAAATAGATACTAGTAGGTGGGTATGTAGGTACGAGTATAACGAATAAGTTATGAGTTCGTAGTCGACATCGAAAGGGTGTTGCTGTAACTTTCGGATTGAAGTCGTAGGCGCGACAGGCCCATTAGTGGGCGTGGGAACATAAAGTGAAATAGCTTTCGCGGTCGTATGAATGAACATATTAAAATAAAGCTTCGTTTCGACATTGCTCGATATAGGCGGTCACGGGCGTGGCTTATTTTATAAACGTCAAATAAATTGTTGTAAGTTACCCTTCGCTTACTTTACAAGGTCATTTCGACAGGCATCGTATATTTCACTTTGCCTCACTCACCTATTCAGGTGGCTGAAAATAATTACGTGACACTTTGCCTCACTCACCTATTCAGGTGGCTGAAAATAACTACGTGAAAGGTAAAAATACCCCCAAAACAACCAATCACTCAGAATCGACTCTGTAAGGATTGACGTGGGACAAGTTAAATCTTCGTGTTGAATTATGTATTTACACAAATAAATACAGTTCATAGTGGCCAGTGTAAAAACCAAACAGAAATTACATAGGTAAAGTTACATTTATACAAAAATGGAAAGTTAGTTTGAGCTCATACGTTTTATATTTTTTGCGATGGCCCACACGACGTCACTTTCGATGCCTTATATTATATTGACAATACTTAAAGCAGATCGATTCGATGCGGCCAAAAGCCATCTCGGACCGGAAACAAAGTATAAACTTTATCGATACAAATAAAAGCGAAACCTACATAAAAGTTGCCTTCAGAAGAAATTTAGGGTCCATTTTCGAGAATAATACTAAACGAATCCCAGAATGCGTTGTCGAACAAAGAACCGGAAGCCATTTTTGATTTATCGTGTAAAGGCAGTAACTAGGCTTAGTGATAAGTTTAAGAATACATGTTGTGATAAAAAAACTTCCTCTTGTATATTTGTCTTCTCTTTGAATATTTTCATTTACATAAATATTTAGAGAATTAGGCAACGTCCTTTCTAATAACTTCCTAAAAATGGTTTACATGGCCCTATGTCAGGGTTTATGGGTGCACGGAATAATAGCGTGGGGAGCATGTGCAAAATCTGTCTTGGATCCTCTAGTGAAAGCCCAAAAGCGTTTGTTGAGGGTAGTCAATAGAAGGCCCCCACGATATGATTCTAACATGCTTTTCCAAGAAAGTAAGGTGTTAGACACACGCCAGCTGTTTGTGAAACAGTCATTTATATTTTTCCATCGAACCCTAGATAAACGACCACGAATCCAGCAACACAGAACTACAAGAGCATTTTCAGGCTTGAATTATACCGTTCCCCGAGTTAATTCATCATTTGCCCAAAGCAATTAAACTTTATCGCACCCAAAATATTCAACCGTATTGATGACGACATAAAAAAGTTGAAAGTAACTTTTTATTAAAAAAAAAAAGGACAGAGAATGATCTTCTGCAAATCATCTCTTAAAAATAATATACCTGCATAAATGTGATATAAGATAATAAACATAATGTAACATATATGTGTAAGTATGTATATGTATATATGTATATATGTGTATATGTATATGTGTGTGTGTGTATATGTGTCCTACGTCAGTTATGCTTCTCCACCCAAGTCTGAAAATAAAACGTATGCCCAGATACAGGCTATACTAGGCCTAGTTGGGCATTCGCTGAGCATGGTCATGTGAATGTGGGTCGTCGTTTACTTCGCACCATTACTTGGTATGACCATTTTGTGAATTTCGCATGTTATGTTAAAATAAAATTAAAATATATATTTTTTTCATTACCTTGCATACTAGGGCAAACCAAAGTAATCGATAATCTAATACTTTGTCATAATTTATAACTACAGGTCAAATTGGCATCTGAATAGATAACTAGTTGGCAACTGGTATTTTATTGATCTTTATGCAGAAAAAGAAAACATTTAGGCAATAGAAGTTGATTCTTCAAAATTCGTCACAAATGTCGAAGATGTTTATGTTGGGATTATATACCATTAAAGCATGTTTTATTTACATTGTTAAGCACCTAGTTTAACAACAATATATCGTTAGTATTAAGAATTCCGTCACGGACGTGCCTCCTTTACAACAGTACCATCTGCCTGCAGGTCGACCAAAAACAGCTGTAACACAAGAAAAAGTCGCTTCTGTACGAAGTAGATTTGTTTGTTTGTTTGTTTATTTATACTCTTTATTGTGAAAATGTCACAATGGGCGGGTTTATTGTCATATGACAATCTCTTACAACCAACCCTACTACGACGTGTTATATAAATGAGTGCGTGTAACATGTCTGTAAGTGTGTGTCTTGTTATAACATTCGATCGACAGAATTAAAAATGCAATTCCGTTAATTTGATCCCAACGGAAAATGGTGACCCAGCCGGGAATCGAGCCCGGGACCTTACAATGTAAGATCAGGCGACCTACCTACTATGCCACCGGGCCCGTGTGAGTTTTCCAGGTAGTTAAATGAAGACATTTCTCTCAAAGTCAAGTTCAAATTAATTTTAATAGTTATAATATAATTAACAGTAGTCAAAACCTAACTAAGCTGCCACATGTTCTAAGGTAAACAACTCATTGTCATTTTGAGAAATCTTTTAAACAATATCTTACTTATTTGTAATAAAAAGTGTCTTACTTACCTACACTCGAAACAAAATGAAATAATATTATCAATAAACTAATGCAAGTAATTTAAAATATAATAAAATTAAATTAAAAAAAAAACTAAAATAAAAGTAAAAATAGACATACACAAAAAATATTTAAAAAATCGTCAAGAATATTTCAGAATATAATAAAAGTAATAAATTACCATCAAATAAAATTATAGAAAAAAAAAGAACACACGGAAACAATATAATATAATAAGTCACTGTGCTACATTATTCTAGTTTGTTTCAAATTTAACTCATTTATATACCTACTTATACCTGTTATTTTTAATCTCTAATTATCTAAAGAAACATTCAATGTATGCAATGTGCAATTTAGAAGATATGCACATAATCTATTTTTATATGTTAAATCTGTATGAATATTTTTAATATATTTAATTTTTATATGTAGATTGTTGTGTAATTCGGGAGCAAGATAAGAGTAGCTGGATTTGACAAAAGCGGATCGCTAGAGAGGTATTGCAAAGTTAGCTGAGCTGGATCTTTTGTTGAGCTGAAATTTGGCATGCAGGCATCATTTGGTCATGGCATGAGCTGAAAAGATTGTGGTTGAAATCCGTCCCCCAGGGTTGACTCCCGACGAGGGAACTCCTCAACGGTCAACACCAGAGACATAAAATGTTGTGTACGCATTCAATTGTGATAGCAACTTCCAAGTTTCACCATGAAATGGCTGATGTACCCTGGGTTGGCTCCGGACGAGAAAACTACTCAACAAAATTCGAAAAGTCGAAAAGTCGAAAATGTGGAAAAAGTAGGAAAAGTCGGAAAAGTAGTAAAAGTCGGAAAATTCGGAAACTCGGAAAAGTCGTACAAGGCGAAAAAGTCGAAAAAGTCGATGTCGATTTCGATTTTCGAGGGTAAAAGGGTGGCGCTAGGTTGGAGGTGGGAAGGGGGTTGTGATAGGATTTATGATATTAATATTCAGATGAATTAAATTCCTGGCTACTTGACAGGAAAGTCTTGGGGTGACACAATCGATGTTTTTTATGTCGTAAGTATATTATTAAATTACATACACACTAATATTCTACAAAATATTATTTACAAATTTGGTACACACGAATATTCTACTTTATCACAGGTGAAAACTGAGAACAAACTAAATGTCAACAATTAGTATCACTAAGCTGAAGCTCGTGATAGAATCTAGATACATAAACATATTAAGTAACTGTTCAGTAATAGGTTAGCCACGTCAACAAACCCACTCCGCTGATGTAGCAGAAAGGCGCAGCTGCCTATCATACGAAATCCATTTGCCTCTTTCATACACCTACGTAGCTAGCTCATTTAGCTAGAAAGAAAACACGTCCGAACACGGGAACTTTTATTAAAAAAATGGCGCCGAACGTCGCCAAACTTAAAATTTGAATAGACATAGCGAATTACTACGTTTAAACCGCTGAACATGTCAGTATGCAATATAAGTATCCGAAAGTAGCGTATAACACTGACACATTTATCTCTTTCAAGCACCCACACGCGACATTATTATGTTAGAAAGAGGACCACATGAAATTAGTTTCAATATAGGTGATTAAGAAAGAGTACTAATGAACTATTGATTATTGTCATCGTTGTGATAATCCGAATTTAATTTAATCTTGTCTTTTATAATAAGTCCAAGTATAATCGAGTTTTACTTTACGAAAGAAAACACTTACCCTACTTATTATATAGGATAAGTCGCATTTTGATCATCTTACCACACAACTTGTTGGAGGCCAAGGACATTGAAAAGCATACATGCCGAACGCATCGATGACCCTTAGTGCACTTGTGGAACGAGTAATAAAACTGCAGAAAATGTCATTTGGAAAATCTGATTCTGGAGAATGGGAGGCGCCTTATGTTTGGTGGAATGAGTGGATGTGTATTTCCTTTGTGTTATGAGGACTTAGTGGGGAATGAAACTGACTTCGCCCAATTACTCTTTTTTGTGAAAGCTTGGACAAATAAAAGAGCTAATGTAGATGTTTCTTGATTATATTAATACTGATTCTTGATTCTTGTTTCTTGTTTCTCGGAGGATTGCTCTGATGAGTGTCTTGTAGATGATTTCCTATATCCTACCGCATAGCATACGGGATTTTATTTGTGGTTCGAGTCCAAAGTAACGCATCTTAATCGCTACTAAACGTAATTCCTCTTCATTTTCAGGTCAGTCCATGTTGCTGCTATGTCCAATGCTAAAATGCGTCCTTAACCCCTCAAATGAATGGCGATTAGCTCGGGTTGCCTACGGCAAAATGTATATAAATTTATATTTACATTTACATTTACATAGAGCGGGGTTTACTATAGAGCTATAGCATTACTATATAGCGGATTACTATAAAGTGGCGCACATTTACATTTATATTTACATTTATATAAATTTATATACATTTTGTATACATTTTGCCAAGGCATCCCTTAAGGGACGCCTCACATTTGAGGGGTTAAGAGCTCGTTGGAAATGCACATATAAATATCATCTGCATAAGCTAAAGTCAAAAAATCAAAATGACATTGACCTTTTGAAGATGGTTTTAGTAGTACTGATGCCAGAATCTCGTAGTGGCTTCTCAAGAGATAAATTAGAAAAATATATACGCCAACAAAAAAAATATTTATAAAACCTAGTACCTACTTCTAATGGTTTATTATTTCTTCCCAATATTAGGAATTAATATTGAGAGAAACCATAAACAAGAATCCCATGAAACAATTGTAGTAAAAAATTATTTAAATAATAAAGTCTCCTATTTTATTTTTTATATGCAAGTGTTATATATAACTATGTTATCTGTATTTAAATTTTATATTTAATAATGTACATTTTTGTATATATCAAATACTAATTATATATATCAAATGTCATAATTTGATAAACTAATGAATAATTTGTTATAGTCATAGTTTGTATATCATTAGAGAACTGAAATTTGAGCAACCTCCCGCACATATATAAAAATAAAACAAAGAATATCAGTCATACAATATTGTACAAATATGGTAGCAGTTTGTTAGCCTTTGAAGTGTATTATTCCTCCAGTAATGAGTTTCGTCCGCCGTAATATAACGAGCACGTATCTTTGAAATTGTTGATATGAATCTCCGCCTTGCTTAATCATATCAGATGGTTCCGTCTACATAACAATATCATGGTAATAGCAAGCATTCTCGTGCGTAATAATATATCTGCTCTATCTTGTAGTAATATTATTTAATCTTTGAGCATATGTCTTTAAATGTATCTATCACCCTTGAATCTTTTACCTTCTTGCCTTTGAATAAATATCCACATGAACATAACAGATCCCACTGTTAAGACATTTAGCGTATCGCAACAATTTATACCAGAAGTTGTTAAACATCTTCGATTTAAATATGTTCGTTAATGTTGGGTTTCATTACGGATAGTAACAATAATTAAATATCTCTTTCTAATATTAGTGATACTGATTTATTTATGACGAGGTGCTATATCAGACAAATACTAGAAAACTCTAACAACACATAGAATACCTACACCTAAAACAATATAACGTTGTAATACGCGGGAATACGCATGTTTCAACAAGGATTACGTATATAACGCGGACTATGGTGAATACGTATGTTTTTTTTTATTTATTTACATATAAGTACAATTAAGAAAATGCCGTTGTATGCTTCTAAAGTTATATACATATCCGTCTGAGCCCAGGTTACATAGCGCATACATTAAACGCAAATTATTTGCTTTCTATTATGCTAAGCAAAGAGCAGCTAAGCCCGCCTTGCTAGGCACCCCTGTGTTTTAAGGCGAGCTCTTTTCGGGAGTCCCACTAGAGTGCTACGGTTGTGTCAAAGAAAAATTTAAGATAACATTTTTTAAAATTATTTTTATTTATAATTATTACTAATATTATTATTATTTTTTTTTATTTTGTGTACTCATTTTTTCAGTATTTTAACCAATTATCTAAACCGCAGACTAAAATCTACAAGCACCAATCCCTTCTTTTGCCGTATAGGGGTGACTGTTGCATCGTATTCATACGAGCTCCGCTCGTTTCACTGTAAAAATTGCTGTTCATAATGCAGGTAGGCAGATAGTTTCGTAGAGAACGCAACTGAAATGATTGTCTAGTGATTAACGACTTTAGGGGATCGCAGCTAGCGATTTTCTAACAACGTAACCATACGGCTAACACTTTTTAAATAATAAAAGTTATAGAGTTACTAAATTAAACTAAAAGTTAGATACATAGGTACATTTTATAATAGCAGCCGTAGAAATAATTATATTAAAAGATTTAAATGATATTCCCCTTGTGTATTCCGCAAATACTCTGATATACTGTGCGTCAATCTGGAAGAACAGCGCTAACGTGCACAAGGTGGATGTGTGGCTCAAACAAGCCATGCGGGTAAATAGCGAAGCGGGTAAATAGCAAGCCATGCGAGTAAATAGCGAAGCGGTTAAAGCGACCCCTGACCAGTGGCTACCAGTTCTGGCCAATTTAACTCCACCCAAAAAGAGATGCCAAATTGCTACAGCTCGCGAGTTCGACTAATATCACAGAAAGCTCTACAAACATCTATACAGTCAACATAATTTATTTTCTGTATTCGGTATTATTTAAGGTTGAAAATATTCTTTTTTGTAAAATTATTTTTTATAGATACGACCATTATGCTTAAAGCCCTTGATATGTATTGAACCAAGCTATTAGTACGTAGTGAATACGTACTTCTACATAAATATACACTACACGAATAACTAACTAAATGATGAAATAACGTATCACCAATAACTTTTAATTTTAGAAGATTGGATTAACAAGATTTAATTTAAACGATCGCAAATTATATTTTAGGAATAGAAGTTTTGTGACCTCTTCATGCTAGCTATTTCTTTTAGAGCCATATATTTGACCTGATCCACCAAAAGGAACAGCCGAAAAATTGTTCGGAGGGCTTCAATTAGCTTTCTCTCCGCCAGAACGCGAGGGCTCTAACCATTCTGTCCGTTATAATCATTAATTGTTACCCTCTCTTTTTGCAAGTGTTGATCGATGTTTCTTATCATCTTCTGTGAACCATTTGGCAGTGTTGCCCTTGAGACCCGTTATACCAAATGAAACACCCGATTCTTTATAAACATTTAAATTTTGTGCTAAATTTTATATTTATAAGAGAATAATTGATATACGGGATACCTGCGGATATTCTTTTTTAAATATCCGCATCCACATCCACCGATCTCATAAATTGAACATCCATAGAGGCCTGCACACTACTCCTTATAAATATCCGACAGAGCGGAACGCACTGCGATAGGAAATAATTATTATCGTTCTGAGGAGGAATACTTCCCTATTTGATATTTTATTTCTCATGCACTCGACGCAATACAATAATTGCATTTTTTAAAATATCCAAATAAAATGTGTGAAAATAAACTGGTTTTCTTTAATAACGAATTTCACAAATTTGTTTCCACTCCCTACTGGAAAAACAGGGCCATGATATATTTACATTATGACCACTCAGAATATAAATAATTTATTGTTAATTAATTAACTTAATTGTAAATATACCACTTTTATATTTCACGTTGAATATGATGTTAATAATTTCCACCAGAGAGAAAAAAAACATAATTACATTAACAAAAACATTAAATGTTCTTAGCGAGTAAGTGGAGCACGAGCAACCATCACAATATTTAATACCTAATTATGGTAATGCAGGCATGTCGTATGATTGTATATGCGCAAATGGACTACCTAATAACGCCAGTTGCACGTCTTGAGCGGTGATATTGGACATGGCGGGCGAAATTGGCTTGGGGAAAGGTTGAATAAATTAATTCTGTCTAGTGCGTACCCGTATCGTGGAATATCCGTAAGTCGTGTATACGAAAAGTAAATAACATTACTCTGCCCTGTTTGATATTAGGAGCTCTCGCGTTTTCAGAGACGTTGAAAAATTACATTCCAGAAAAGGTAAAATACATTGTGAATTTAAATGTCGTAGATCATAAATATAAATACCAAGGGCCACTGTTTGGAGATCTATTTTTTGGCCGGAAATACAATTGTCTTGTGGACACAAAGGCGTCGACCGGACGTCCGCCTTATTCGCACCCCGGACAGTATTGGATGTAACTCCACCGATTATAGTCTGGGCAACCACTTCGGAGAAGAAGAAGTCGTCACGAAGAAAACCCAATATTGACGATTACCAAATACAGGATGAGTTTTAATTCAGTTTTTATTTAGTAGTGGGTTAATCAGTACCACGAACTAAGCAGCAACTTTTAATAAGACATTTTGGAAACAACCAAATAACATTTTTTTTTCTGAACCTTATTTCTCCTTTTTGAAAAATAGTATAAAAGCGATGAGTCAGATGCGCTGTCTAGCGCAAAACTTTCAAATAAAATAAAAAAAAAACAAAAAAACATTATTCAAAAAATCTACCGCTGGGCAACTGCCGTTTAGCGGGGATTGACGTGAGCCGGGTCCATTGACCTGGCTTTAAAGAGTGTCGCATCGTATGGCTGAGCGGCCCGCGGTAGGTATCTGATGATGGTGAGTAGTATTCTTAGGGCTTATGGTGAGTTTCCATAAGTCTAGAGGAAGTCTAGAGGACACCATATGTTAGGACACCATAAGTCTAGAGGACTTAAGGTGAGTAGTCTATGTCATTTTTCGGCCTTTATAATGCGGCTAAAATAGCACCAGGGTATCATTTCTCGAATGATCACTCCCCCCAAGACAGCGGCGGAATCAACCCGGTACTACTCTCACGAGTTGGGTCAACGGGTCCGACCATTTTGGGTACCTCTTCCTTCCTTCCTCATATCGAGACGAGCAAGCATCAGTCTGAACTCCTACAGACTCGAGCCGTGTCGAGTACAAGATACTCTGAGCACAAACTATAATCCTTATCCATGCACCCTCGTAACTTCAGGCAGATAGCCACCGCATTCACGTCAACCCCTAACATATTCGGGTAACGTTAACAAACAGGCAATATAAATCACTATAAATTCCTTCTGATACAATAAATATCTTCTAGTATACATTCATCGACTTTCAATACGGAGATAACTCGCAAGTTGACACCACCTCCTCACAGCAAACAACTTGGAGTCTAGTGAGGGGTGGGCCGTTACAACCGCAAGCGTTGAATCCGGAAGATGCAGCTAGGAATTCTCCAAGCCTACGACCAGTCAGAAGAACCTCGAGATGACGGTAAGATCCTGTAACGGTGATCCCCATCATCCGAAAATGAAATGATACAATATATGACCGTGACATATTTGAATTAACTATTTGAATATATATTTAACCTTATTATTTAACCAAGCACTAGTGTAAATATACATCAAACCAGGTTTTATTTTATTATCACATATGGCCCGATTGCGGTTCTTTGTGAACTAAAACTAAAATTAGTCCAAGCGAACGAGACATAGCAATATGTTAGAACGAAATATGCAACGAACGATCGTCGATAAATACATACTACCTGCCGAACTTATACTCGTCCGAATAAATTCGAGCATATTTCGTGCGGTGTAAGATTTGACCTTGACAGGCAGTTTTAATGCGAAAAAGTGACAACCGGTCATCTCACACTCCGCTCTAGTGTATTGCCCTATCTCGTTCACACGGACTACTTTCCGATTTTAGTTCACGAAGAAACGCAATCGAGCCCATTATTATGTCAAAATATGAAATAACCAAATCTGTTCATTCACTCTAACTCGAGCCAGAAAGTGAAGACATTTTGGCGTCGTGTGTTTTATATACCTAATTGCAAGACATAGTTGTCATTTCGGGTAAAGTGCGTGAACAAATTTGAACGTGCAATTATTTCATTTTGAGTTGACTTTTACCAACACTCTGGAATTCCGGGCTACGAGAAATGTCGTAAAACTTCAACCACTGTAAACGAAAGTGCGGGGTAAACTGAAAGTAACCAGAGCGCTTTTAATTATACCTCAGCGGCGCCTGTGTTATACAGCGGTGGGGAAATTGGAGTAGTTTTGAAGACGCGCTAAGACAGTGCAGAATATTACGCGGTTGGTTGCGGCGGCAATAAATTATTATAAGTTATGTATTAGATCCTTACTTACAAAGTTAGCTTTCTACAAATAAAATTGAAGCAAAGCATTGTGTGTGGAAAATATATATTTGATTAATAGAAATATTGAAACCTAATTTGATATTTTATTGGGTGTGTATTAAAGCAGAACTCTCAAGGATAAGAATGCTCTGAAAGCGATTTTCACTACCTCTTCGGAGTTGTTTTTTTTTTTCGTATAAAACTCCACACCCGAAAAAGGAGGAAATCTTTCAATGCAAAATCTAGCAAATACGGCGGGTGGCGAAAAGTCTCCAGTCGCATCTCTTGCAACTTTGAAACTGCTTGCTTGAGTGTGACAGTGCTTTTTTGTGCAGAAGCAGTGGCGAACAGCAATTAACCAGGATCGGTTGCCCGCGTTCTCTTGGTTGTGGGAGTTTTCGCACATAATAGCCACCCGAGTATAGGTACTCGGGCGCAGTCCTTAAGTGGTTAAGGGAAAGTGAGGATTGAGCAATTGCTCGTGTTGATAAAACCTAAAAACAGTAAATCTGGGTATTCGGGACCAGGGGGCACTTGAGGCTGGGAGCTTGGTAGGGGTTTGGGAGGGGATTAGCCCTGGCTTCATACTCCATCTCTTCCTGCTGCAGGTGGGGGCTCGTCGGCTGCTTCGACCGATGACGCCCGGTTCGAGTTATCCTCCACCGTTGACTGCTGCCGAGCGGTCGGCGGCGCCGGTTTCTGTCTCCACGACAAGGGTTCATGTGGGGAGGCGGCTGGATGGGGCTTTGTTTGGTTTGGTTTCATCGGCGCCAGAATTTGGGGCGGCAGCGGAGGCGCGGCGGTCCAGGCGCGCGGTGCGGCATCTCGCAGCGCAGCTCGCGGAGCGGCGGGGAGCACTGCCACTTCCACGTTGACTGGCTGATTTCCGCCAAGAAGCACGGGCATCTCCTGCAGTCTGAAACAAGTGGCAAAAATCCATCGTATTTATGCATCCACGAGCGTGAGAGAGACGTACTTATAGTGAGTGAGTGGAATTTTCACGCGCATATGGAATTGTGGGAGCGAGATATAAGATGTCAATTTCATTAATGAGACACACGAATTTGTAATCGGGATCGCATTTTCAAATCGATACCGTATGCTTTACCACACATCATTGTATCTAGTACGCTATTTATTCTAGTAATAGGTAAGTATTTGCCAGAATTTATTAGCGGATTTCACTGCGACCAGCGAAATAGCCGTAAAATTCTATCCTACCGCTGTGTTTCTTTGAGTTAAATCTGGTTTGTTTGTTTTACCTTTTTTCTTTTTTTTTCTTATTCTCACAAGGCATAAAAGCGGACCCAGAGAAACTAAAAGCGATTACAGATTTGCCAAATCCGACGAATGTCGCTAAAGTTAAGAGCTTTATTTAGGGTTTACTTTTATAGGGGTTTATCTCGGATGTGGTGATGTTACTGGCCCCGTTGACGGATTTGGCAAAGAGGGATTACGAGTTTATATGGAGAGAAACTCAAGTCAATGCATACGCTTCAGTGAAGATAATACTTACGTCAAGACGGTACTAACGCGTTACGATCCGCATATAAAATTTAAAATGATAACGGACGCATTATCTGCGGAATAGAGGCCTAATTGATACACATATATTATGATTCGGGCTTCGTAAGACCGATTGCATTTAAATCGTGGAAATGTTACTTGTAAAGGAAATAGGAAAAAAAGAAAATAGTAAAACCTAAAACTAAACTAAAAATGTAAAACCGTACAAGTAAACTACCGTTACTTTCAAAACGCTTAGTTACTTTCAAAAATCTCGGATTGGTTTGTATATGGCCGCTCTCATCAACTCAACCATAAGTTAGATATAAATTATTAGCGAAAGAATTTTTGAAATCAGACAATTAATAATAAGCTCTCTAATCAATTCAAATAATCAGCATTTCCAATTGAAAAATAACCCAGATTGGCGCAAAAAAAAACAGAATTTAACCATTTATTCTGAAGTTATAGCCTCTCAGGTTTATTTTTGTATCTCAATAGCCTGTAGTCCGATTTTAAAAATCTTCTGTAATCGATTTTCTTCTTAAGTCGAAGAATCAGTAAAAAGTTGGTGAATGTTGGTGAAAACGGTACGGCCTAACTTATAGAAGCATAGAAAATGCTCTTTCTATGAGGTTCATATAAAATGGGCGATGTAACCACAAACAAATATAATCTTTTTTGAAAGCAAGAGGAGGGTAGTTAAGCAAAGAATGCGTTTTTTTTAGATCTTTGGAATTTAAATTGAAAGTGTAATGAATTCAATTCTAAATATAGAAGAAGGTGTGCAGGTATATGAAACAATGAATGTTTTAATTTAGGAGTTATTTACAGTATTCCTGTATAGCTCGAATACTGATTTAGTTCAAGATGCTGATGATGTTTGCCAAGGGGAGGATAACTGACAACTAACACTACGCATTGTTTTAAATTTAAGTAGGGCATTTAATTCTGTAGATTATGACAAAAAAAATCCTGATTAGAATCTCTTAATTTTTCACTTCCTCTGGTCAACTGGTTCACGTCGATTTTTATAGGTTTGTGAAGGGTAGTGTGTGAAAGGTTTTAATGAATAAATCTTCAATATTCTACCACAAGTACCGGTGTAGAATGTTCTACCGGTGTACTACAAGGTATGATCTTATCACCACTTTTCTTCTCGATTCTCACTTTCATCTCCTTCTCTAACTCCTATCTTGAAAAATATCATATTTACACAAACGACGTACAGATATATTTACGCTTTTCAGCTAATTGATTTTGAAACAGCAATTTCTTCAATTAACGCCGACTTGTATACCTTATAGTGGTGGTCTAAATACTATGGCTTGGCCCTAAATCCCTCTAAACACAAGCGATCTTCGTCGGTCGCAGTTTCTACACCTGGAGGATTAAAAATATTCATTGAGACAGAGGATCTTCCGTTTAGCATTCAAGTGAAGAAACTTGGTCTCCAGTTTGATTATAATCTATCCTAACAGCACCATATTAGGGACCTGAAAGGAAGAACTTCAACAGATGTCTTTCGCTGAAAAGACGTTAATATTTTCTCCCGAAAAAAAGTTGAGATAATCTGACAATCTTTGCTTCTTCCACTCCTTAGCTGTGGTGACCCCGCTTTCATCGATCTGATAGAAGATCTGGCCACCTAGGTGGAAATGTTACAGAACGTTCTTATTCGCTTCATTTATGGCCTCAGAAAATAAGACCATATCACGGAATATCGAAGTAGACTGCAGTGGTTTACCACCAAGGACACGAGACAGGCTAGAACTCTTTGCCTGTTATATAGAATCCTTACGAATACCGTACCGCTTTATCTCTTGCTCGCTATATCGGCACACGGCCGTTCCCGTTGGTCAAAGGGCAATAACCTGTTATCTATCCCTGGTCACAGCAGCGATTTTTTCTCTTACTCCTTCGCCTTAAAAGCTGCATGACTGGAATGCTCTACCAAATAATGTCAGAACAGCCTTCAGCATCACCACGTTCAGGGCAGTCATAAGGAGCGCGTAAGCCTAAAACCATAAAATAACCAACCCTCTTCCTCCTCTCTCGCATCCCTTTTCTTTCATCGTCTCCTTCCTTCTCTCTGGGGCTTTATTCAATTTTAGTTATTTGTTTTTCGTTCGTCATCATAATTTTTATTTTAGTTAGCTCTTCCTTTTTCGTTTAATTAATATTATTTTATCATTTTAATTTTTATTTTGTGTAGCCAAAGCAAAAGTTGTAAAATAAAATTTAGTTGTAGGTTACCTGATATATATTGCCGCGAGGCAATAGGCTCGCTTATTGTACTAAAAAAAGAAAGTTTTATTATTTTATCATTAGTATTGTTCCTTAAATCAGTTAAAAAAAAATTCAAAAACAAAAGTGATAAAATCATGCTATCCCATCGGAAAGCTACATATAAGTAAAAAACAGCATTTATGTTACACTACAAGGATAGAACTACCATATATTGTGAAAAATTTTGCTCCACTTGATATAATTGAAATCATTGGGACTAGTATAGTATCATAATATTCACCCATCTAGCTTATCTATACCTACTAATATTTGTTAGGGCCTAAGTTTATTGTAAACAAACTTTAATTTAAATAGTCTAAATAATCAAATCAATTAAATTTGCCATCGCGCAGTAGACGCGATACATCGAACATCTTACCGTATATAGGCGACAAGTCGCGCACGTCCCTAATTAATTTTAAATCGAGTAATGTAGAATATTTTTATATAGAGAAGAGAAATCTTCCTTTTGTTTTTTGGCTGGCAACCACCGAAGAGGACGGTCGACAAGGAGCGGCCGCTCCGCCGCGGAGCGCAAATTTTTTAAATCCGGAACCCTTCATAATTTTATTTGTTTATATAAATAAAACCGGAAACATTTAGCACCTGCTCTCCCATACCTACTACACCCTTTCACCATTTTAATAAACAATTAACATTTCTTTCCCCAAACGGATTAATTACTTACAACAGTACATTTAATAAAGCCTGAATATAAAAACAAATATACAGCCCGTCGGAAAGGATGCTTATAGACCAAGATAGAACAAGAGTTTAGTTTTTTTTGCAACTCCCCTTTATTTATTCTATTTTTATTCAAGAAAGTAGCTACAAAAAGTAGCAACATTTCTAATTTATTTGTTTCTTTTGTTCGTTTTTCAATCATGGAATTTCATGTATAAGGCTGCACAATATGAGCACTGCCATTATTTATAATATTTTTTCTTGTTCTTTGTTTTATTACTACATTATAATATGTAAGTATACACGTTAGGCAGCACAGTTTAGGTGCATACTCCTAATTTTAATTTAATACCATATGTTGAATAGATTTTAAAATACCTTATTGCGATAAATATTATACCAAAACGTGTACCTACGCGTCTCACAACACTTGTAATTATAATAACTTAAGTTTTTTTTGTTATGTACCAATCTTTCTTATCCCGCTTAAAATGTAGCATACAGACAGAACATAAGCACCAGTTTTTGACCCCAATCACATAGGAAATTTAAGAAGTCGGAAAATACATTTATTTTCTTAAAGAATAAAAACAAAGTTTCGAACTGAATTGTAAAGCGAAGATATGATAACAGACACATGGTTACATATACTAGAGCCTCTCCTTCTCTCACCACCTATCCTAGTATTCCAGTAAAAAACTGAGCTAGATAATTGAACGAGATGATGCCGCATGACTTTTCACGTTCCAGACAATATTTGGAAAATTGGACTTAACCAACCAGACGTGTCCAGTGACATTCGGCAAGGCGGGAAGCAAACCTCAAACATCGAGCCAAGCTGCAAAATACCATAATGAAGGCAATGCTGACCGAATAAACCAGCCCATAAATCCACGGACCATAATTCTGCCAGCCAACCAGTATGGACATCCGAAGCCAGGATACCTACTCCAGTCTAGAGGTAAAGATACATTTTCCTATCTCTATATGACAACCAGGACGGCATTCACGATAGACGACATCCGATAGGCGAGGACCGCAGGAGCGTTCCCTATCAATAGGAACATTATCACTAAACCAGGTGGACCAGGATGCGAAGTCACACAAACCAGACCGCAAGTAACCTCCACATATACTATTACCATCAACATGCAAATAAGGACGCTTTAAGTGCCATTTTAACATCAGCGTAGTGTGTACCCAGTGAAGTGAAGTAGTGTTCTCTGGAATGGACAGGGCATTTAGGCACGAAAATCACCTTCCTTATTACACCCGCTAGCCACAACGCACCGGACTTTTCAAACAAGCGACGTGTAAAAATCTGAATTTCTTCCGTGCACACAGACTTGAAACAGCTAGTGTAGCACCATGATCTCATCCCAAGTAGAAGCTCTGCAAAAATTTTCCACCGGACTTTTTAAACAAGCAAAGTGACGCAATTTGCCAAGCAGCAGCCCACTTATTATGTTCTTCGAGTTGCCTCGATTAAGATCATCACGACACAACATCAGAAAACTAGGCAACCTACTAATGCTCGCCTATTTTTTCCGCAATTCCAAGGTACGGCTCATCAATCGACCACCACGAGACACGCTGTGTGTCTTACCCAAGGCCCTACGACGCGCATACGTCGATCTCCAAGCAGCGACCCCACCGAGAGAGCGACGCAGCAACCAGACGATACGCCACGCCCTACGCGCCAGGAGAAGATCAACCCGTCAATCATGTTAACCCTGTTACGGACAGGCGACATTTTTTTCACGGCTGAATTCTTTCCCTATTTTCACTTCCTGACTTTCTTAACTCCAATCCTGATATGAGTGAGCGTCATGTACTGCAGTCAAAGAAATTCTTATGCACTTTTTGGGTTCAAAAATACTTGTCAAAAAATCATTTTCTCTCGTTTGGGAGTTATTTTTTTTTTTTTATTATTTTCAAAATATCATGATTTGTATCAACCCTTGCAAACAGGGCAAATTTCTTCATTACCATTATGTATTTATTCTTATTTTTTCACTGTTACCAATATTTATTATATTAGCGGCTACGCATCGTAGCATGTAGGGGTTAGGGTACAACACCTCGTAGCATTATATTTTTAACATTATTTGCTTATGTGGATCACCGGGGACGGTGATTAGGTCTCTATCCGGCAATGTTAGGGCCTAAGTTTATTGTAAACAAACTTTAATTTAAATAGTCTAAATAATCAAATCAATTAAATTTGTCATCGCGCAGTAGACGCGATACATCGAACATCTTAACGTATATAGGCGACAAGTCGCGCACGTCCCTAATTAATTTTAAATCGAGTAATGTAGAATATTTTTATATAGAGAAGAGAAATCTTCCTTTTTTTTTTGGCTGGCAACCACCGAAGAGGACGGTCGACAAGGAGCGGCCGCTCCGCCGCTGGCGGAGCGGGCCGGCTACCGCCCAGTTAATTATTCATTTGTGCCATCAGTCGTTAGTCGACACAGTCTAAATTTTGTGAACTTTAAAATCTATAACTAAACTCAGTTCAACATCCGGGCAGGACCTCAACGGATTCCATACCTTATACAGGCAAGTCTTCTATCTGTACCTAACCATTAGCTTCCCCTCATAAAGTCAGATTTTAAAAATAATAAATTTAAATTAAAAAGATTGTTTTAAAGCCAAATCCCCTGTAAATTACCGTTGCCATATCTTCGTTGGCGAATAAATTAGAGTCACATAAAATCAAAATTTATTAAATTGAGTACGTCGAAATAGAGGTAGGTAGTGCGTAGGATGTGCTATAATTCCCGGTGTCTAAGCATCGCATTCCGCCTTCTCGCCTCAATCGATTTCTCTAGTACCATTTAAATATTGATTCGGAAATAACAATTTAAAATTTAAAATCGTATCCGGGGAGCAGGTGATAAAATCCAGAAGCAACCTTCCAATACTCCCGAGGGTAGCAGTGTGTTCCTCCTCTATTCCAGAACCCGAAGAACCCCAGTACCTGTCCAAAATCCCACTTCGCCGAATTTAGTCCTGAAAAATTGAAAGCCGTAACGTTCAATTCCCATGAATCTAATCTTAGAATATTGCTAATTTATATTACTCGGATTCGCCATATGCTATGGCTTAGCTTCTTTCTTATAATTAAATAAAATATATTTTTTCTGTTAAAATAAACCTTTCATTTGAGTTAATAATCATTATTGAGCGGATTGAAGAAATTAAGACGGTAGCTAAAAATACCGCCGGGTCAGAGCGGGCTATAGTCTCGTAGGTACCCGACTAACACAGGACAGAGTAATGTTTCAGGGCAAGGGATAAATAAAAGAATAATTTTATAAAAGAAAGTTTAAAATCATATAATTAATTTTATCATTTAGCGGAGAAAGGAACCGCAGTACTTTATTAATTATTTGCAGCAATCCGCTGGTTTATAGCGTACTTAAATTCAAATTAGCATTTCTCGTTTTTTAAAATATAATTATCTAGTAATCATTTCCAATATCCTCATTAGACGATTTAGCCATTGATTGTGGTAAGGCGGCGGACGGCCAGCGAGGGCGAGCGCTCCAAGCGGGCGCGATCGACACGCGCCGGCGCAGCACCTCGTCGGTACGCCGATAGAGGGCGCGGTGGATAAATCATAATATTCGATCTCGTCGCCGTCGCGCGATAAAATTGATATCGCTTCTTCTTCTTTTAGTCCTCTCACAAGTTATATCGAAATTCAGCTTATAATAAAACGCAACTAGGATTTTGACCGTCCATTCACTTTGAATGCTCTCGACATTTGGACGACGTCAACACGGGATTTTAACCACCCCTGAGCACGACCGAGCTGCCGTGGTATCCTTGGCGTCGCTCCACTCCCACGCACAAAGGTAACTTCCCAGGCGGAGGGAGGCCCTTTGAATTTGTTTATGTGGTCTAACATCTATTTCTCGCATGTGTAGCTGGCGCCTCTACAAATAAATACACTTTTATCGTTACACAAGCACTCTTCAAAGACAACTTTATATTCTATTTTATTTAGACACATAACATATTATAAAGATATAAAGTTTGTGAGGTTGTTGGAAGTAATCTATGGATCTACCAAACCGATTTTAAAAATTCTTTCACCAAAACAAAGCCACGTTATTTGTGAGTATCATAGGCTATATATTAATCCGAAAAATAAAAAGACTTTTTCGTGGTAGTCGGATTTGCAAAGTAAGTCGAAGAAAAAATGGTCGAACGAAAACCTTTCTAACTAACGCTGCCTTAACGATGAGAGATATATGATTAAGTTCTAGAGAAAAGTTGTAGATCTTGATAATGCCTACAAAAAGTCAGAGACAGCATATATCTGAATTTTATATTTAAGTCACAAAAAGTAGTTTTTATATTAAAAAAATAATTTAAACTGTTAGGTCATGTTTATTGGTCATATTATCAACAATTATGAATTCATATCAAAATAAGTAAATTTATCATGTTTAAGACTTTTCCCTTTTACTGCATAAATGGTTAAAGAGATAAGACACACAAATAAGACACTCACAAGAAGACACTTACAAATAACGGTAATATAGTAAAATTGGCATTCAAATACATACATACATATGCAGTAAAAATATAACCCTTCTTTTGGCAGTAAGGAAATAAATCTTAGCACTCAATACTAACCGAACCACACTCATAATTTCATCACAAGTAAAAAGTTTTACCGCCCAACGAAGTGGGCACGGGTCAGCTAGTAGCAAATAAATGTAATGAGTGCATTGAAGATGCTACGATTTAATTGCAGGGTTTCAAATGAAGGGGCTTTGATATTTGAAAGCGAATGAGTCGTTAAAAAGAGTAGGTAATAAAATAGTGGCTTGCTACAAGTAGCACCGGGCAATGTAGTATTTGGAGCAATGGAGCTGAGAAGCACCGTTGGCCAAAATTAATAATTCCCCTCTCTATTACACAAATGTATGCATCTCTGTAATCGACAGATATGCCCGACAATTTATTGATAATTTATTATCATGTGGGAGAATTGATATTAGTCCAGTAGAAGCAAATGTAACAAATTTCAACTAAATTGTCTCTTGTGTTATGCGATCTAATTTAAAATAATTAGAGTTAAGCTATAGTGTTGTCCAATCTCATACCCCTAGAATAATAATATACGCATTGTATAATACGTGCTAGAAGTCTTATATTCTCTTTACTGAACAACATGCCATACTGTGGCATATTTCTCAACTTTTGTTACATTATAATAATAGCACATAGAAACGATTTCATGTAAGGATTCTAGGGTCTATGTAGAGTGTATTTCAATTGGATTATAGAGTAACTGAAAAAAACAACATTATTAAAGGACTTACTACGATTTGAAAACCAGTATTTTATTACGAAACGGAACTTGTAGATGGCACTCATAGTTCCTTATCTTTAATATCGCTACTTTCGTGGCATAACCGCATGAAAGCGCGCTGTAGATGGCGCTGTAAGCACGACTATACGGTATGAAATAATAATATAATAACAAACGAATTTGTTAATCATAGCTCTTATTATTTTATTATTATTTAACTAAAGATGTAAATTTTTTATTTAGTATATACAGGTTCCATTACGTAATAATTAAGCACGGTAATGTTAAGATATACGAATGCCATATATTGATAGCATTCTATATCGCCTTATTATAAATGTGATATAATCAACATATTTAAAATAATATGATAGATAGCACTTTTTTTTTCATTGGGTGCCTTTCCAACTAAAGTACGGGCCAAAGGAACGTTCCGATAGGGTAATAAACCGAGCTGTCCACAAGGATGCGGCTAACGTCGATATTGCTTATCGATGAATTACGCTTGCTCGATGAAACAGTATTATACATCTGCATTTATTATAGTACCGATTGCTATATATATTCATATTTTCGGTTTAAGTATTATTTTATAATTAGAGTAATTAAATAATGACCTAATTTATGTGATGTGAGTTATTAAATTAGTACTTAATAGATAACTGATTATCATAGCATTGCTTATCATAGGTCATTATTAATTTCTAAACAGTCATTAGTAAAATGTTATCGTGGCATTTTGTAATAATGAGTCCCACATATGTATATTATAAAATGCTGCGCGGATAAAACATCATTACTTGCCTATCAGTTGAGCAATGGAGACCATATTTTCTAACCTGGAGCTATTGAAGTTGAAGGGTGATATTAACGTGCAGACTCGGTGCTTTAGACATAACATTTTGTCATTTTTTGACGAACTGAAAAATGACCGGACAAAAGTTTCGCTGCTCAATCTCAATAATATAATAATCTGATAGATAATCTGCGAAGGTTACGACACGCATCCCTACAAGCAGGTAGTAAAAGGGACGGGGCCGGCCTAATGATTTATTGCCTCACCGGAACGTTCCTTTGGCCCGGCCAGCTCTGCATATTTTTTTTGTCCTATCCATATGAAGCTGAGTACTTAGGGAAATAGTGCAGTTGTTTCCTATTCCCTTCTGCACCAGAACTTTCAGAGAGTATTTGACTCTCCAGGTCACTGAAGCATCTTTCAGATAGTTGCCCTACTGGTTGTTAGGTTATACCGCTTAAGCTCGGTCGTTATTGCCTCGTTTGTTGTCTAGCAGGGAACACTGCGACGACCCCTGGGTCACCGCCGCCAGCTATTCTGAAGAGAACCACTAATAATAAAGGTTATTAATTATAAGTGATAATTATAATATTATAATTATCAATATTAGTGATATTAATAGAAACACTAATAATTAATGGTAGTAATAATTGAATGTTATTATTGTTATCGTTAGTTAGATTATTGGGTATTTATAATCGATCAGTTGGGCGTTGTCGACTACAAAAGGCGAACCCATCACCCGAAGCTGGTATAAAAATATATGATCGTTCTTTAGGACGTGGAATGAGCGTAGACGTATTAAACAATGACAATACACTATCTGGCTACTCCAACCAGCCCGCGAGAGACCAACCCTTACCGCCCGGCACCGGGTAGTTAACCCAGCGGGTAGACCAAGCGCCCTCGCTCCCAGTTATGGCCAGATTTCTTATATTTCCGAGGACTTATATTTATATGTGTATATATCTAATATATCAGAAACTAAGTAGATTGATTCATCGATTTTAATTTAGTTAAGTTTAAGTTTTATTTTATTTATGTTTTTAAATTTTATTCATGTAGCAGATAAGACTTGCCCTCTCGCCTTAAAATAATTTAACGATATTAGTAGCACCTCAACAAAGGTGAAGTGAGGAAATACCTAGTGAGGTGGTAAACCAATATATCAAAGACATGAAATACGTACGCTTATCGTAAAATGATTTTGTGTTAGGATAAGATTTTTTTTTTGTAATTTGGATTATGGAAATAAATAAATAAATAAACAAGGTATTAATTGCCTAACTCTAGTGGTTATTATTATTTAGAAATTATAGTGAAATAAAAAAATCGGAAACATACATAAATGAAACCTGAAAAGTTACACTCCTTTATTGTTGGCAGTCGTGTAAAAAGGCGTTCATTGAAAAAGGACTCTGCCCAGCACATTTTTAAAAAAAAATATTGAAAATTTCGTCACGTATCGATAATTGTATAAACTGGCTGGAGGCTTGATTACACAAGTCTCGAAAGTGGCAACAAAAAGACTTCGCTCTCAAATAGAGACTCGCTGTTAATTTCACCCATCTAATTTAGTTTACTGAGCTTCTAAGATTGCACGGTGTACGTGATTTATCGTCTGCGTCTGGAGACAGGTCGATCAGACTCCCACTTTTTAGGGGAGCTGTCGCTTATAGCAGGTATGCACGAATAGGATGGTTAAATATTTGTCAAGAATTTCATTGTTTTTCGATTAAATCGCATTTTAATGGGCGGAGAGGTTGAATATTTTATTAAGTGGAATAATAAATTGATTTCGAAGACATTTTTAGCATAGTGCACATATAGCCCAGTAACTTTGTTATAGTTATAGGTGGCCAAAGTTGCATCATGTGGGGGTAGTTAGTTTCGTTTCTTTTTTCTTGTATGGAATGTGCCTGAGATGCAAAATCCAAGCTTATGACCTCGGCAACCCACCGAAACACTTGAATATCTCAAAACTGCTATGTTTTGCACTTATTCAGTTTCTTTCCATTTCGAACACGAAGAACCACGTTTTCGACCAAAAAACTATTCTGTATATTTTTAAACTACATTAAATTTGCTATAATTTCAGATGAGAAAGGGCTCGGTATCCCTAATACTTCCTAAAATACAGCTCTTCAAAATTTGGCAAAATCTTTAAACTTGAAAATTTTAAGCTAATTTTCATATTTCATAATATACAATTGTTTTTATATCTTCAATAACCTGTCTAAGTCAGTGAAAAAAACATTTATTCAATTTAACATTTTGAAGGAGGTGGGAGAGGAGGTTGAAGGGTGTGATGGGTGGAGGGAAGTCACTGTTCACAACCAAACGACTAATATTGAAATACAAAATTATGATTTACTAGGTAAGGAACGCAAGTTATAATGTACTAGGTTACTGGACTAATATGTATAAAAATATTAATTACAAACTCGAATAAACTTCGTTATGTCTTTTGCATTTAATATTCAGGAGTTTACCCTTTTTTTTTAGAGACTCCGTAAGATAAAATCCTTCGATAAATTCCAAACATGTTTCATCTAAATTACAGGCATATTTCATTTTTAATAATATTTTTCCTTTTATGTTTCCGGGTATTTGGGTTGTCCTTATTTAATTTGAATTATTAAAAGTCAATCTTCAAAGGCTCTCTAGACGATCAAGCATGCTTGTCAAGCATCGCGTCGAAATATGCATTTTTTATATTTAACAAGAATGCCTAATTTTGTAGTTTATACCAGAGAATCACGTCATTCATCAATCAATTACGTCTAATTAACCTGACTCCCTGGTATACAACTACAAAATTATGCATTTTTGGTAAATATCAAAAAATATATTTGCATATATCCTGCGGTTTACGATCCCCTCCCAGCCCGCGACGCGATGCTTGACAAGCATGGTTGATCGTATGGAGAGCCCCTTACATTGTATTTTATGCCTAGGAAAGAATTTAAATTAAATGAAAGTTTTCTACCCTTGTCATTGTAGGGTTAATAAAGGGCCCCAATTCAGGCCCAATAAAAGGCAATAAAAAGCCACAATTGGCCGGATTTCTCCGTCCTTCCGTCTGGTCACAGGTCCGAAGTCGCTTACGCGGCCTCTACTTGATGTTAGCGGTAATTCAGTTCGAATTTATTGCTCACCGTGGCGTCCTTTGCCAATCTTTTACGCGGGATCGGGTGGCCAACGAGTCGTTTCAAGAGTGGGTGCATTTGAGATTATTGATTTTTTGATAAACTGGCAAAATAAACTTACTGGGTGGGATGTTTTGTGACCGGGGATAAAAACCCTTAAATGTATTTGCATTCTTTATTACCTATATGCTAATAACTTTTCTTTATGTGTGATATTATATATAATGCATACAACCAGTGTCGAGACGCATAAGCCAGACACACACCTTCAATCCTTAGGTTTCAGCAAATTTTACTATCTAATATTGCTATATCTTTACAAGCCGAGCTATCCTTATTATTACCACATCAACTAATAAAAGAAATGATTAAAAGAGTCGTGATTAACAATCAAAACCAACGTTTATTTCGTAGCATATCTATTCAGCTACATAAATACCGACCGCCTCTTCCCGTTCAGCCGTTCAGTTTATTGGGCTCCGCACTAATAGCCCCTTCTGTCTGTGGGGAGGATTTTTCTAGACTCGACGGGAACTTCCTTGGAAGAGACATCATAGGTACATACTGCGCTCGCGCTCAAAAATCTACTTCGCAATGCGTTTCAAAATCAAATGAACAATCGATAGTACGACGCACCCTGGATACTAGACGCTTTAGTGAAAGAAGTTTTTTCCAACACATAAATTTGGCACACCCTTAAATTGCCGCCCAGGGCAGGTACCGCCGCACCCTAGATCCGGGGATGACATCAGGGCATACATATAACATCGTTTTCAGACCTCTCCAGTTATTCACAGGATTGCACAGTCGATTGGCTGACGCCGCAAGTTGTGCAAACCGCCCAGCAGCGTCCGAAGGTCATACCCAAAGGAAATGATCCACCTGCCGTGGCAGGTGATAACCGGTGGTAACAGATGGCAACAGAGTCCTTTCCAGAAAGTTTACAACTCATTATGTTAAACCACGAAACAAGTGAAAAATAATGTAACTTTCAAAAGTAAAGTGAAAACCTGGCTCCTAGAGATCTAATTACTACTATAGGGTGAATATTAAAAATACATATATTTCATTTTTTTTCAATATTACACATTATTTTCTCATACATATTATATATTACAATGTAGTGTTAAGACTCTGCTTATATAATTGTATATATTATTATCTATTTTTCTATTTAAATTTATTGAACATATTGCAAGTTTATATAAAAAAAAATGTTTTGATTGCATACATATTTTTTCTAGTTTTTTTTCTACATTTTATTTTTAGTTTTAATCTGTGTAAAAACACATTTGTTAGACTAAATCCTTTGTTAAATTTTTAAAATCTATGAAAATTAGAATCCAATGCGTCAGTTCGCGTGTCAACTAACAAATGTTAACTCTGCACAGCCAGATACAGACCTTCTAGGTCTAGTTGGTTGTGCGATTTCGCCTCATTTCGGATATGCTAGCATATTTATATGCAAGAAGCTATGTTTTTTCTCTATACTAATGTTTATTTTTAACGATTCTGCATATAGACACATTACTTAATAAAATAAATAAATAAAATAAAAATAAATCATCAGAATTTTTATAACTTATCATCAGCATCTTTATATATTTCGTTAAATATAATAAAATGCTCTTATTAATTTGGCATATTAAGCCAACAACAACATAAATTGTATAATTATGAACTAAGAAATAAAATGTATGAGCTACGAGCTCATAAATTTGGTAAATATGTCATTCTTTGTAAATTTAATGCAGATATGATTATAGCATAAAAATATTTAGTAGTGGAATAGACGGACGAGTTATTGGAATTAAGCCAATTTTGGCGTTGTGTCTGGCAAAGCGTAGATAACGAGCATGAAAGCTTAATTCTCATTGACAGATAACATAAAATATCTCCTCTTCTCTGATAATTCAAAGCATCAAATTTCAGTTCGCTTTGAAATTGAACGGCTAATTTCTCATATATCTTCACCCTGGCTCAAAGGTTGTATGGCTACTTTAGAAGATTTGATTAATCGTTCCAGTAGACTATATTCATATTGCAGGAGTAGGAGAATCTAAATCAATATTCATATATTTGAATAATCAAATAAATGAAATGTCAACACATGATATTGTTAAAGTAAAACATTGAGACGTTACCATGAAGAGACTATACGCTCAAAATAAGAAGGCTTTAACCAAAAATGATCCACCGACAATAAGAAAAATGAAAGAGGAGAGCTCCCTAAAAAAGATATTTCTGGAAAAATAATGGCAAAACAGTGACACGATTCCGTTAAGACATGACATGATAATATATGGGGCATAATGCTGTATGACCGTTTCTGGCATGTCGATCGTCGTTGCCGACTTTACAAATCTGGCAAAATTATACACGCTGCACCTCTGTACTAAACTCACTGCCTTGACATAGCATTATTGAACCGTCACTGTGGTGCAGTGAGAATCCTCCTGCCAATACTTTTGAATGCCATGATACCATAAGTAGCCGAAATATCATCACCTTTAAAACCGTGAAAGCAGTGTGTAACACTATTGCGGTAGCTCAATTTTGCCAAGCAATGAGCATGCTACGATTTATGCAATTATTTAATTCCAGTACTGTAATACCGTGTCACAAAGCAAACCGCAAAATTATCCCTCCATTACCAGTACTTCACCTTCAATAATCCAACCAACTTGATCCAAGATGATCCATCTTGAAATCATCTTGAACCATCTTGCAATACTTTCAACAACGATACTACAATGATTATATTGTTGGCGTTCGACCGATCGACATTGCATTTTAAATAGACGAGCTAGTCATCTATTAACACGTGACAAAATGCACTCATACATAGAAGTCATAGCCTATCCGTAGTTATGAGTGAGCTGATTGGCAGCTATCAGTTGGGTCTTTAGGCGTGAGAACTTAAAAGTTGCATTTTAACTTCTTGATCATTCTCGCTAGACCATTGGCAATTATCTGTCACTTTAGTGACACCCTTAATTATGGCATTTCGAAGTGAGAATGTGCTGAGTGGTAATGCCATGGTATTATCATCGTATCGTTGCGTGGAATTGTGTTACGTCTACTCAAAAAATAACTTTGCATGTCTTACCGAAGTAATCGAGGTAAGAAAACTACATTTAAATCCGTAATAACATACGGATTTAAGTGTAGTTTTGTATAATATATTTCATTATGTTTAATATGTTTCGTATATATTTATGTTTGTATATGTTTTGTATATAATATTGTTTGTATATATTTTGTATAATACGTATGTAGTTTTAGTTTTTCCGTTTAACCGTTGCGGGTGATAGAATTTTGGTGCACTTTGAGTGCATAGTTGTATGTTAATTAATTCATAATAAACAGCAACTATAGTGATAACTACATAGATACTTTTCTACATCTGGCTGGGACGGACGCGTCAGACTAATTGCTGAATTGTAAATTAAAAGACTTAATGAGGAGACAAAGTCTTTGAAGCAAGTATTCAGCTCTCCGCTAAATTTGCATAATTCATTTGTCGCAATTAACTGTTCTTAAAGTGGATAATAGGACTACTTATCTTCTTGCCACAGATTTACTCTTATTTGCACTTCTCTCTATTTAACAATACATTTTTTTTATTAGGTGAAATTTCACCATCGTTAAATGTTTCGATGTCTTGTCGATGTTATCAAGATTAAATGTTATCAACGTCGTTGTTATCAACATCAATTACTGTTGCATTTTTTCAGTGAGCGGAATCATTTCAGCTCACTGAAATCTCAGTCTTTTAATTTACATAATTCAATTAATTAATGTTATCATAAATTTATCAATTAATTTAATTAATTTTACATAATTTACACAATTTAATTAGGTACATACTTTGTCTCCTCATAAGCTATGAAGCTTAAATTTTGCTTTATCAATATTATACTCGTACATGAGTAGAAATCTACATACTACTTACTCAATTGAAATCGCTTTATGAGTTATTACATTCAAGTACCTGCAGTTGGGGACTGAGCTAAATGTAAGCGACGGCTTAGGTGCGGGGACCGGCGTTCGGTCTTCCCTCAACAGACATTAGTGATGTGACGTCACTCGACCGGTGCTACTCGACAGTAATAAGTATAGGTATAGACGCTAACAAAAGAACGCGTGTTCTGCGGACGTCGGTCACCGCACCTCAGTCACCGCTTACATTTATCTCAGTCCCCAACAGTAGTTATGTAGACTAAATAATCTGACCTGAATAGTCTTTCAGTAAAGTATGAATGCAATTTCTGAAAGAGCGAGCCAATATTCGAAGTTTATCTGTCTACAGATTGCGGAAGTGACTCGCGAGACTGTAATATTTATGACAAGCGATTTAAAATATAGTTTTGCACTCGATGGTGTAGGTTTTTTTTTCTCAGCGTATAAGGTATAGAAGATTATTAAATAGAAAGATCGTCCGACCGTGAGTTGTCGCAACGGAAAAACCACCGATCGATGGCACTAACATTCCAGCGGCTAAGCCTATAACCAACTATTCGTGTAACATTTGTAATTGAGGATTTGTAATTATACCTCTTATTTTTGTTATGCAATGTGTTGTTTTGGCGCTACCGCATGTACCCCCCCCCCCCTCTAACCCCCCCCCCCCCCCCCCCTTTACACAACTTCAACGAAATTGGATATATATTGTATAATATATATCCCGGCCGACTTCTCGCCAGTTGCTCTGTGATAGTTTCTATATATGAGTTCGCCTAGTGTTCCATAACAACAAGTATTGTACGTGTGTTACACGCGTGTATACCGGACACTATTTATTGTAACCTAAAATTTGAACGACTTTTTCAAACTATGAGGTAATACGCGAGTACTTCCGTTGAAATCTATTTGCGATTTTTTTACCAATAGTAAATCAGACATTGCGTAATTTCTGTAATTTATCTAATTATATTTTCTTCACTTTACATAATTTTAAAATTAACACCATACAACTTACATCATTAATGACATTTACGTGAAAATATTAAAGAACATGTTGCAAACAGATTGCTCGCTCTATTTTAAAATAATTTTTAGGACAAAAATAATATTATAAAGATACGTAGATAGGCCTATTTTTACACGGCTGCCCAAAAGTTATCAAATTTGTCGGCAGTTATCAAATTTGTTTCACTTAGGATAACCCTTCGTTCCCGCTGTACTATGCGCGGTGGTGCGTGTCAGGGCCCGGCGCAGCGTCAGTAAAGTGAAAGACAGTATGTTATCTCGTTGACGATTTAATTAGTACTGTTGAGCGAGCAAGGCGCTCAAACGTTCAATATTTACGACGATAAAAATATATTAATCTGACACGGCATTTATACGCAGTGGCAACAATACTGCGGCAGCAAGTTTGAATAGTTATCTGGCGGGGCAAACGAAATATTACATTGTGCGTGTTGTAGTCGCCACGTTAGAATCGTTTTGTTTTCCCGGGTCATGGGGACGTGCCGCTACGCCTTGCTATCGTATAAGGGGAAAGCAGCGTATTTTATTTAAATCGCTGTGTTTCGCGGTGCGTGTTGACATTCATCATTTGACAGTTTATTTTTTTTTCTTCCTCTTTGCGTCGGTTAGGAATAGATCTGGTAGGCCTAGTAGCGAAGAGAAATATTTGGAATATTAATTTAGCAAAATAAATTATACTAAGTGTTTAATTATTACACTCCACAAAATATTGCCGATTTTTAAATGACCGTTTTTGGTTCTTACAAATTTATTCAAATCCAACATTTCGGAAAATTATAAAACTACGCAATTGTGCACGGAAAAAATACGTTATGTATTAATGACGAAACCCTGATTTTTTATTCCACCATGACTTTTAAGCGCTTGAACCGATTTAGAAGCGTGTGATATTGTTAGAATTTTTATGTTATCCCGAGTGTCATACGGTACCTACCTATGACAGTCCAAATGTCAAACAATACTTGTCTAAATGTCTAAATGTCAATAAATTACCATAAATATCGCGTGTTTAGTGTCAAATGAAAGGTCTGATTAAGTATATTCTGAAAATATACATCTATCTATTTGGATAAATACATAAACCACAAAATATTTATTAAAAAACCGTAAAACAATATTATAAGAACCTACTTATATAATAATTGTATGTCGTTCATAATTGTAAATAATTGTAAATAGTTCGCGTTCTGTACCGTGAGTCGTGTTTTTTATTCTTTTTAATATATTTACTTGTTATATGTGGTAATTATTGCTCGTAAGTGCACATCTGCACGCCATATACTGATGCTCCCGCGGGCCTTCCCCCATTAGTTATTAAAAAAAATATAATAACTTAAATGGAAAATTGTAAAATTATTCACAGTCGCGATAATATCCAAAAATAGAGGAATAAAACAGTATGAAGAAATTGAAATACAGTGACTTGTTTAGTATTTTTGTATAGCATTATTCATTATCAGTTTTGAGGATAAGAACTAATAATGGCATAAACTGTATGTGCTCACCTTGAAGCTTAATAAAGGTAGAACGATGACTTATTAGGGAAATATGCCTGTGTATATTTTTCTTTTACTCATATTCGGGGCGATTGCAACTCATTCGGTATTCAGAAACATATAAAAAAAACACTGTTATTGTTTAAAAAAGAGTAAACATTTAATGATTATTCATTGTATTAATTCTTTATTAAAAGATTAATTCCAATAATAACAACGTTTGCCCGGGCGCTGAATTACATACCGATTTTTTCCCCGAATGCTGCATTTTCTGCTTTTATGCATGACGCCAGCAAAGTTGTGAAAACTAACATTTTCTAAACTATTTATCTTCAAAAGAACCAATCTTCGTCTTTTCTCATCATTGTTTCGAGGTCGTTAAAGTGCGATGGGGATAGTTTCGAGTAGAAAAAGGAACGTTGCACATTACACCAGGGTAGGCGCTAATGGAAACAGATCTATAATGCGCCCTACACACGATGAGGCCCGGCCGGAGAGGCCTGGACTGAAGGCGCGGCCGGATTTGGCCGGACGTGAGTAGGGGCGTCCGGTCCGACCTGCGAACTCCACGGCCATCCGGCCAGCGTTGCTAACCCGTACGGTAATTTTGGGGGCATACGGTAATTTCGTCGTCGGTACGGTATATGGTAATGACCTGTCGGTATACGGTAATTCGACCACCTTAGGGAGAGGTTATGTTGAAAGAATAATACTAGAGTTTTTCCACTTTTACAGTATTTTATTTTAATTCAGACATCAGCATTACCTTTCTCAATGGCGCGTGACTGCAGTGGTCAAGCTGGTTGCAGAAATTTCAGGGCATCGTTATCTATAATATTTTACCTGTGTCTTTTCTTATCAAAAAACGGCATTTCTCTGAATGTACGGTATTTTTTGTCGAAAAACGGTGATATTTACCCCAGTAGTACGGTAGCTTTTGGGAGTCAAGTTGGCAACGCTGCATCCGGCCATCGAACGAAATTTCATTCGATGAGAGGGCGCCTCCGGTCGCGCCTTCCGGCCGGGATTTCCTGCTACACACGTCGAGTTTGGACTGACAGGTTTGACCGGACAGTCCGGGCCTCTCCGGCCGCCTCATCGTGTGTAGGGCTCATAAGCGGTGCATTGGCGGCCTGCCTGGATCGCGGAAACCAGGGCCGAATTTAGATCATATTATTAGAAAGTTGTTAAATTTCACAAAGTTTGTCTCGGGAATTAAGTATATTCTAGGGCAGGGGGATTTAAGGCATATCGTCTACCGGCAACTTACTGATAAACATTGTTTCCTTGATTGCTTCCCTTTTGCCTGTGTACGTGCATGTTATTTTAGGGGCAGCACGATGTTTGAGTATGCAACTATGCAGCAAGTTGATCCAGCTCGCGGAGAGTTGAGAATCGGATCTGAAAAATAAGGTCTTATATCCATAGTCGTTAAAAATAATGTCTGATGATAACCAGCATAACACCCACCTCGTAGTCTATCAAGGTAAAGTCTAAGGAATACTCAATGAATTAGAGCTATTCTGAGGACGAAATTTGGTAAAGAATTATTATAACGTGTATCAACCAGGTTTTTAAGTTGCGTTTCCGATATTTTCGAAAAAATAATGTTTCAAAGTTCCAGAATGAAATTTAAAATATGTATTAGTAATATATGAGTAAATACCCATCTAAGAAATAATCGTAAATTGTATATAAATCAAATATTGAATTAAATAACAAACGATAAGATAGAATTTATTTATAGTCTCGGCCAATAACTGTACTATTTCGCGCCTTGTTTGTAAATCTGATAGTCCCGAATTGTAACTGTATATCTCTCAGTTGAGTATTTGTATATTTTTTCTGGATGGGGTCCCCCTTTATTTATGACCGGTTTCTTCATCTCATAATCTCATGAGTATTTATGAATACGTGCCACTCTCACAAATTTCATACTGTCGGTTTTGCTGGCCGCAGTAACGTGATATAAATGGTAGGATTTTCTTATGATCCGTTTTTAGTTCTCCTTTCTCTGATTGTGTCTTACCTATTCGAATTTTCTAGATATTCAGCTTCATTTCGATTATTTATTCGTCAGGAAGAGTTGCCTTACTTCAGCTTCAGTTTTCATCATTCGTCAATCTACCTTTACTACTTTTTTAAAATTCAGCTTCAGGCTTTCCTTGTTTTTTTTTTCAATTTTCTTTAGGGTAGGATACTTGGATGTGGCGACTACAACGGACGAACCGTGGGGTGATCGTAGAGGACTTGGGGACGATACAAATCTACCATCCAGCAAAGCCAACAAACCCGACACACATAGTCCACCGCCTTACGACGATACACTGGATAGGTGGAGCAGCGGGCAGCCTCGCCCCTGACTACCAGTTTTGGCAGGATATCTTCATCAAGAATTAAATTAATAATTAGGATACCTTCGACCTCCCGACTGGTTACGGGTCCGAAGTCGCTTGCGCGGCCTCTATCTGCCGTATATTCAGCGGTGATTCAGTTTGAATCTATCGCGGACCATTGGCATATTTTGCCAGGCTCTGAATTCAGGATCAAGTAACAAATTGGTCATTTCAAGAGTGGTTAACGACAGGTCCGCTGCTTAGGAGACAGAGTGCACAGCTAATTGGCTAACGCCGCACGGTTCGCAAACCGTCAAGGCGCCGGATGGCAATCTCCCGGGAGAAACCGATCCACCAGCCGTGAGGTCTGAGGCACGAGAGGGTAGGACAATGGTATTATTATATCCAATATGCTTCAGTAATTGGTTAAAATTCGATATGTAATACTTTTGAAAAATATCGACCATGATTCCAGGCCATGTCACCAAGTCCAAATTTTCATCTAATTAACGCTGATTACTTACTAATCAAAGAATAAAGTCACTCATCACAGTATGAAGATCTTCCCACTCTCATTAAATTGTTTTTTTTTCGTCACATTTACTGATTCGGCTCTGATGGGAATTTTCAGTCAGAACCAACACCTTTGGGAGGTGATAGACACCCTGCACCACTCTTGCTGCAGGGTGTCTGAACAAATTTATCGTATTTCCCGCTCGAGCAAGGGAGACGTGAGCCCGTGAGGCTAATATCGCGTAGCTTTTGGCAGCATTCCACATTTTACCGCAGGAGAATGCATCGAATAAACATTGAAAAGGGATGTAACTGCATTTTTAAAAAAAATGTAAATTCTGGTGCTATATCCTGACATGAATGCAATTTTTGTTTCACGTTTTTCTTGATTAGTTTGACACAAAAAGTGTTTGTGTGAAACTAATCAAGATAAAAAAAATATTTCAACATTTTTTCAGCAAAAAGTTTTTAGATGCTATGAAACAAAGGCGTAAACCAAAAAAAAATATATACTTGCAACTCAATTTTTTACCCAAAATAACCTGCTGTGCGAATAATATCTTCTAAAATCCAAAAACATATTTTTTCGGATAAAAAAACTAAATAGAAAAATAACTATTTTCTTTTTCAGTGCTTTATACCGAGTCACTCCCTGGATGATGCCGGCATGGAAAATGACATTAAAATCGTAAAATGACTCAGGGATTTCAAATTAAATATCAATAACATCATTTCTATTATAAAATCAAAGCAATAGTCTTGTTTATCTTAACATAGAGTGAATCTAAACTTTTAATTTACCCATATCGTTAATTTGTCCATAGCAGCAAAACAGTATTCAGATCTCAATTATCGATATACTTAAAATATTGTTCTTTCGCCCATCCCTGTGCTTAAAAGATAATACAAAGAGGCGATAACAGCCAATAAGCTAAACTTACGAAGCAAGTAGCACCGTTTCGCTGAAATTTCATTTATCCAGATAAGCTTTAAAATTGTTAGCCGTAGGTGAGTAGGTGAGTCGATACTTCTAGCAGAATTAGATATATCGAAAGCTACAAATAAACTCAGGTATTTTTTAAAACTATTCTTTCACCTGAAATTCGTATTATCTCATAATATTATGAAAATCATTTACTTTTCACTTGTAAATTCTATACTAGGATATGGCATTCAGGTATGGGGACTTAGATTTCCCACGTACGTTAGGAAAGTGGAAAATATTCAAATTCGAATACTGAAACAAATGGCACCAAAAGGCTCAAATAATTACACAGAACTCTACTCCTCAATTGATGTCTTGCCTATAAGTTTCTTTGTATGGTATAAAATTCTGCTTGACAACAACGAAAACGGTTCGTTACGAATACCTGCCGATCATGTACACAGAACTCGGCTACGTGAAAAGGGGTATTTGAAATATAACAAGCAAAACAATTATTACGGCGATAGAACTCTTGAATTCATTGTTCCAAAATTATTTAATCACTTTTCTATAAAATTAGACAACTTAATCAGCAAATACTTACTAAAGAAAACATTGAAACTTATACTACTAAGCAACCTAAATAATGACTTAACCCAGGCGAGCTAATTAAAATAATTTAAATATTATGTAATTTAAATACTATAATAGAGAAATTAAAAACTATATTAGTGTAAATTAGGATAAATATGTAAAAGCATTAACTGTAACAAGTAAAATTTCTATTAGACTAAATTAGCATTAGCATCACTAAGTAGAATAATTAGGGTAAACCAAGCTAACTAAGATAAGTTAGGTTAGGTTAGGACATAAGTATAGATATCTAGTATGAATCATTTTATTAGTGTAATCATTTGTTATTGTAATTGTAAACAAAGTAAGTATACTAGGATAATTAGTATAGGTTAGGTTAGATTAGAAATTAGGTATATTAATTTAGTGGAAAAGCATATTTATAAGTGTATATTCAGCTAGTTATGATAGGAAATATAGGTTAGTTTAGGTTAGGTTAGGAAGTCAATGCATCTACTTAACGTAAAAAGTTATAATAGTTAATAAAAGTATAATAGGTAATAGATAATATAAGTCAGATATAAACACATTATTGTTAGTTACCCACTGAAAAGGCACTTGCCTTAGTGGGGAACTGTGACATGTAATTTGTATCTTTCTATGAATAAAGACTACTATCAAAAACCAAAACCAGATAAGTATGTAGCTAATTAGTAGGTAATGTTCAGTGGAATTAGATTTAATACCAAAAATGCTTTTATTATTGGAATAGTGCCAGGGAGCGTAACACGTCCAAAATGAAATAATTTGTTACATTTAAATAAAACGTGCTTTCATAAAAGGTTAGGAAACTTTATTTTATTATATTATCAGTAGGTATTATTAATCGGTGAATGAAAACATGAAATTATAAATTAATAATACACTGATTTTTAGGCCGAAGTTCTTACATGACACGTCGAGGTTAGTCATTAACCTTTGCAGGCCATCTGGGATTCCGACTACGAAGCTTAGGTTATAGGCATACATTATATACGTTATCGTGGCGTATGATACTTTTGTATGGGCTTTAAGTCTTGCCAGATTAAAAAGAGGGCCATCTATGCGAAAACGAGTTCTAACACCTTCTGAGATGTGTTGCAGAGCATCACGGACTACAACTGCGAAATACAAGGCAAACAGAGTAAGCGCATTGCAAGCACGCAGCCTTGTTTCACGCCCCAGCTTACAGGAAAGAACCCTGTTTGTTCACCGTTGACTGACTCACAGCATTCCATGTCATCATGCAGGAGTCGAATCAGTCTGACAAACTTTTCAGTGCCTCCAACCTTTTCCAGAATCTTCCACAGGGCTCCACGTGGTACGCTGTCAAAGGCCTTCTCTAGGTCAACAAACATTTTCCTGATACCTATACCCTCTGCTGAAAAAGGTACAGCGGTGTTTTTTGAGATTTTTGTACTTCAATAAGTACGGATATTATCCATTTTTGTATCCGACTGCATTTATCACAGGCATGGTTGGCTATAATTCTCTCTGTCTCAGAAGAGAAATGTTGACCATGTCCTATGTTTTGAATCTAATTCGTGGTAAAAGTGATAACCCTAGCTTACTAGCCAAGGTGAGCTTTTTCGTACCAAATAATTATCTTCGTGCTCGATCCCACCATCTTTCCGCGGAGCCGTTCTCGCGCACTAAACTTACGTGCTTTGCGGCGCTTAAATGAAATTTACTCGATTGCACCAGATTTGATATTTTTACCGCCAACCCTCAGTCGTTTAAATAGCAGGCTATTAATTATTTATTCTTATACGATAGCTAGTATTTTAAGTGTCATTCTATTTGTATAGTTACGGTGATATTTTTATTAATTTTACTTTTCAATGCCTTGGTTTTGCTGTAATGTTGATTAGTAATAATCGAATAATAAACAAATAAATAAATAAATAACTGATATCAGCTGTTTTCAAAATAAATGTTCTACATAAAGAGATCTTTCTATTGCTCTATGATTTACAGCTCTTGGAAAAGTGGGTCCAAAATGCCCATTCTCTTATTATAAACTAATTTAACTAACTAAAATTTTTGGAATTGCGACTCCCGTATTAAATGACCCAGTATTACGTGTCTTTCATCTGTCGATTAACTGTCAAACGCGGCGCTTGAATGTAGATAGTGTTCAATATGTGTGACGCTCGGACAAAACAGTGTTGACATCAAAAGAAATATTAAAACTTTATTGATATCACAAGATAGATCTCTTTGCTACTCTACCGCCAGCCCGACGCTCTTATAAGGCTGGCAAGAAGCGAATAGATTTTTAATAAAATAAAATTTCTCCATGTTTTAAAAAAAACGAAAAAAATCTCTATATTTTTCTCTCTTTCTGGCTCTGGTCTGTATTCTTTCGCCAGTCTGTTTTATTAATCAATGGTAAGAGCTAATTAGATTTGGCGGATTTAGAAACTAAGTCTGGGAGCTGCCATATAAACGGACTAAAGAAAAAAACAGAATTTTCGCCGTTTAAATTCATAGTGACAGCATATCTCAATAATGACCCCCTGTGACTCATAGGTTATTGCCAGTCATACAGACAGAAAGACATAGAAAGAGACACTGCCTTTTATAATATGAAAGGATTGAGCTTTAAAGCCAATCGTTTTATATACAGAAAAACATTACTAACCGAAGTTTAAAACATTTTCGGACAACCGGCCCCCAGTTACCTAAATAAACCAAGCAGCCGGGTCGTAATTAGTCTTTTGATGAATAAATATGACGCCTCGTTGAATGTTGCAGCGCTCTCAGGCTCACAAGTCTTTAAGGCGACGACTATTGTCAACGGCTTTGGGCGATTGGGCGGAGCCAACGCGTGATAAGAGAACTGGAATCGCCGCGCGGCCGATAGCGGCTTGTAGAGTGACCACGTACGAAAATAGTGTAGTACGTTCAAGATTCTAAGGTATTAAATAAATAAAAGTACGTAATGTGAAATAATAATCGGATTTGTATTGTAATCATTCTCTTATTGTTAGAAAATTTGGTAAACAAGAATTACGTAATTACGTAAACAAAAACGCCCGCAATTAGCAAAAAAACATAGGATAAAGGTAATAAAAAACATAGGATAATGAACTAGTCGATCCTAGGCATACGAGGAATATGATCATTAGAGACCCCTCTTATATAGTTAGTGCTATACAGGGGCGCAAATAGAAAAGGGATGAGGAAAAAAAACAAGAAACGAAAAATGACGATTTTGAATGAAGTCAATAAAGACGAAGACACGCTTCGTAATCACAGTCCTGGTATAGTTGCTGAATCGGCAAAGGTGTTGTGGCGCTGCGTATATTAAATTGTGCATTTCTATGCTTCTTTTAAATCCTTTTACCAAGATGGTGGATTCCATTCCGGTTGATGGACCTGAAAATGTAATTGACGTAAATGATAAATAAAATTGTTTTAAATATGAAATATATTGTGGTAATAATTGCTATTTCAAATACCAGAATAATTTTTGTAGCAATCATGCTCCTTAGGCGTGACATATTTCTTCGAAGCTTGGGCGCATATGCAGCAGTATTTATTTTTGACAGCCATAAAGAGAATTTTCCCGGTTCTTTTCCCTATTATTGCAGCTGCGCCTGATAAGGCTGAGTAATTTTTCCTATAAGACCTTTTTCCCCAGCAGCCATCGGCTATAACGTCAATAAATGGTATGCCGTTGTCAGTAACTTTATCATCATTAAAAGCCAATCTACGTTCTTCTTTAGCGGCTTGATTCATCGACTGGGTTGTTTCTTTTTCCCAAACTTTGTTTATAGTTTCCAATCTTTTATTAAATATTGTATATGATATTTGGGGCAAGTCCATTGCGGCTAATAATTCATTTAGCTGTGAATGGCCACAACCTATCGCTATTGCGCCCGCAACTGTGTTAATATTTATGTCAGTTTCAGGGTTATTGCAACAAATGACAAAGGTTTCATTAAACATCTTACATTTTAGTTTTAAATTCGAAAGTAGCCCCAATTTACGTTCAGATATTATTTCTATTGATTTCAAACCACAGTCTATACTCCCATGTGAAGATATTTGTTGAAGCTCTTTAAAAAACTGTGTTATATTCAATATTCGCATTCCATTGACTACTTCTCCATTCTCTCTGAAAAGAAAATTCACCTAATAAGAATTCTGTAATTGACATTGTCGGTTTTCTACAAACAAAACTTATGATAGGTACAACAGAAAGCTATGCGCAAGTTATGCTGATGTCACAGTAATAATAATTATGCTTTGACCTGTCAGAGAATGACTTCTCATTTTCTGTACCAATATGCAAGGCTTCCTCCTCAGCAATTGTTGTTTCGTTCACTTCAGATCTACACATAGATAAACAATGATATTAGGTATAGTTATTCTTGCAAAAACAAAGTAAGGGTCGTTTTTCTACGAGTGCTGAGTTTGAATATCAAGCAAACCATGAATGCTATAATGGAATCCTTAGCTAAGTCCAAAATGTCGAAATTTTAATTCGAATTCCGAAATTATCGAAATTTAACCGAAATTCCGAATTTCAAATGTCAAAATGTCAAGTGCGAAATTCGAACTTGAATGTTAAGTTCGTAATTCGAAGTAGAATGTCAAGTTCGAAATTCGAAGTAAAATGTCAAGTTCGAAATTCGAAGTAGAATTTCAAGTTCGAAATTCGTAGTAGAATGTCAAGTTCGAAATTCGAAGTAAAATGTCAACTTCGAAATTCGAAGTAGAATTTCAAGTTTGAAATTCATAGTAGAATGTCAAGTTCGAAATTCAAAGCACAATTTCAAGTTTGAAATTCGAAGTAGCATTTCAAGTTTAAAAACTGACAAATTAAAAAAAATACTGTCTTTACCTACAGCGTTACAAAGTCAGTCAGTGAGTCAGGGATGCGCGTAACTATGTTATAAGTAGGTTTATTATTATTACTACTAAATTTTTGGCTAAAACCCATAATTATCTTTTTGCAACAAAAACAACCCCCTCCAAACAAAGTATAATTTACGTCATACTACGAAAACCCGAATTAAATTTTGTCGCTTTACGAATGAATTTAGTAAACCGATGGTTCAACTTATATTTGTACTTTTACTTGCAGGTTTCATATAGAAATCGGCCCTAAATCGATTTTCAAATTCAATATTCAAGTTTGATATTTGATTTCAAAATAATATTCTGATTCCGACAGTTCTGATAAAACTTTCAAGTTCTGATAAAACATAATTATTGTTCGAATTACACTAAAATCAAAATATTAAATTAGGTATGCATTTACCTGTGAGCATTACCTTTTGATGTAGTTTTGTTTACCTACACTGTTTACCTACTCACCTCGTCTGTGAATTTACATCTTCAGAATTAGTGTTGTTTCGTATTCGCCTAAAATAAAAACAGTAATCACGTCAGTTTATAAAATAAAAGATGTAATTTATTTTATGTGTTAATTATTTAAATTTTTGCACGAATCCTATTCGTGTGGTCACCCCAATTTGACGTCAGGCAAAGAGCATCAGAGTAGACAAATGGTAATAATATACACGTAATAATACACTAAAACACGTTACTTACCTTAATAATCTATTTTTCTCTAATATACTGTGTTTAAGTTTTAAAATTTTTGAGTTTCTGGCCATTTTGTTTTTAATTATCGTAATTTATCTCGTTCGGAGCGCAGCGTCAGCATCCACCCGTGACAGTGGTCGCGGTCATACTGACTCTCGTCGTCGGCGAGGCCCGCTTTATAACTCGCGCACCAATTTTGTTCGAATAAGCAAAATCGGATATTATTCTTTGACTTTTCGAAAAAATTCACAGATAAGAAGATAGATAATTAAATTATCTTTAAAATGGTGCAGGTTTCATAATAATACACTAGATAGTATTTGCGTAATTCTCGTGTTTGTGTTCGGTTAGACCTCATTTCCCAAATTAATTACACTATGTAATATAAACAAAATCTAAAATATTCACAGATTAGAATATTAGGTAAATGCTCTTGTTTAACATATATTTTTTTCGAATCGTAAGCAGTACTCGTTTAGACGTAATTATCAGTTTAAAATCATTAAAGTCGTATATCAGCGCCTTAATAGCATTAAATGTGCAACGCAGTAATAGTAGTCATTTATAAGGAGTTCGTCGACATCAGGTTTAAAATTAAACGGTTAAATTTAAATCATAAAGGATAATATATAAAATGTGAATTGTTAATCACAAGGAAAAGATCAAAGCGCAATATATTCCCATATGCTCTTATTTTTCCAATATTACCATATTCTCAAATTATCTCATTTATTTATTTATTTATTTATTTATTTAACAAATCAACGTTCAACACACACAAAATAAACAAATAACAATCAACACACCAATTCGTTGAGATGATTTGAGAGATGATGATGAGAGATTACATAATTATAAAAAGGCATTAAATATGCAAGCAGAAGCATTAAAAATAGTAAGAGTAAGATAATACATAAAAAATAATCGATCTTATTTTAGGATAACAGGTAGCGCAATGCCCATACCTTGAAGAGATGTGGGATCGCTGTTAAATTGTCCACGTCTGACGCTGCCGAACATAGCGCATTTATGTATCGCAAGGCACGCGTAATCTGAAGACTTCATCGACTTAAGTTGGTTTGCAAAGACGGCTCCGCAAATAGAGTATGTAAGCGAGCTCGATTATAGTTATCCGGAACAAAGAGACAAACCTTCGCTAGCAGGATTATCAACTTTGCCCCGGACCAGCTTGAAAACGTAGGCCATGGTGAGCATTTCTCTACGCAATTTAAGGGAATTATAGCCCAGTATGCCCAGTAAATGATTAGTAAGGTATAAGTAGGAATAATAACCGTATTGCTTGAAATATACAAAGCGTAAAAAACATTTTTGTTTTTTTTTCAGCATGGTGATATAAAGATCCTCATGTGGATTCCATATAACTGCAGTCGTTTCCAATCTACTTCTCACAATTGATTTATGCAATGTGTGCATAACCCGGACATTGTGATAATGCTTTAGGTTCCGAATAACGAAACCTAGTAATTTAAAAGAGGACTTAGATACATCAGTGATTTGCTCCTTGAACTTAAGCCAAGAATCAAAGAGAACTGTAAAAGAGAGAATTTTAAAATGTGATTTTTTTATTGAGATATAGAATACGATTGTCATATATAACTACCAGAATATTGTAAAAAATAGATGTATCTTACAAAAGGGAGATCAGAGAACAAAATATTCCCTAGCTATTTAAAATTAACTCCCGCGTCCTCTGTTCTTGCCTATACTTCTTTTTAATATATTTTCAGTTTTATATGAAAATTGAGTGGGTAGAAAACGTAGACATTTCTATCCGAAAAATACGTTTTCCCCTTCAAAGCAATGAAATTTCCGCTGACGACTGTCACGCCAACGCGCGACCGTCGACAAATTAAGCAAATTGATACTCAGTGCAGCGCAGGGATTATTGAAAATGTAAAGTTTTTGCAACTTTCATTATTATAAATAGAGGAGATAAATTGGCAGTGAGGTTTGATGACCGTCTGGTTGCATGAACCGAAAAACAATTCCCTCGAGAGGACGTCAACCACTCCCACTTTGCGAAAGCGTTCATTAGCGGTGTTGAGGGGAAGGCTCCAATTCACCGCGTCTGGAAATAATTGATTCGTCCTCAGATTAAGACGCAGTTGAAGGATAAATATAATTACTTCGGCCAGATTAATAAGATAAGATATCTATTATTCTCGCGCGGGGAGATCCGTGAAAGATGCAGTTAGCGCCCTATGGGATTGTTTATTTCTCTATCAGAAGAGAAATAGGAAGTCAAAATAACACAATGATGTGCAATTGATGATTGGATAGTATATTTCAGTTCATATAACAGCAAGCGAGGTGTAACTCTACATGGCTAGCACAGCTGCTCTTTCAGACTTCGGCGTATCCTCCTTGTTTCGATTAACAATGCAATATATATATTTTTATTATTTTCATATTTTTTTATTATATATCACTGTATATTAGTACTATCTTTAAAATATTTATATGTAGACTTGTTTCAACAACCTGTAAATATTTTAGAGCAATAAATTGAAATTGAAATTGAATCCATGCAAAGCTTTATTCAAATAATAACATTATATAATAACTTCTGCTTTGAATGAGGCGTTGCAATAAAAATAAGCCTACCGGTCAAAACATCGGTTGAGTTAAGGATACATAACCAATTTTCTATATTTTAATTTTTTTATTTATAATAAATCAATAGGAATTAAAAAAAAACAAAAAATAATAATAAAGTTATATTTGATAATTCATAATAAAGAATAAAATTACAAAATTGTCACTTGTGTCTACTGAATCTATCGTGGACCACAACATCCTTTGTCCGGATTTTCACCTGGTATCAGGTAGACGATTGGCCGTTTCAATAGCAGCTGCCGTAAGGTGAACAACCACTTCCGCTCTATAGGAGACAGTACTGTTTCCAGACTCACCATTCTCCGTCGGTCAGAATGCACAATCGATTGACCTGCGCAAACCGTCCAAGAGCGCCCGAAGGTTGACTCCTAGGGGAAACTGACCCGCAGGCCAGAGTCCTACCCTGGCTCGCACTTCTTTCTGGAGGCCGCCGGATGGGTGTTGACCCGTGAGTTTGACCGACCCTGAACACATGGGTCTTAGCGGGCCAAACTGCAACAGGGCCCATTAGCTCCCACTGGTCTCCGTCAGATCACCGAAGTTAAGCACCGTCATCGTGGTCAGTACTTGGATGGGTAACCGTCTAAATCCTGCTATGTGTTGTTATAAAAGCCGGCCGCCTGTAAGATAAGTGTCGTTAGGCAATAAGGTGGGCCGTTATCGTAGAGGGTAATGTTGTCAAAAATAAATTATGACCTACTGTAAATTTGTGGGAGTTAATGGGCCCTTGCTGAGTTGGCCACGAATACCCATTCTGTTCAGGGTCGGTCACACTCACGGGTCAACACCCATCCGGCGGCCTCCACGCATGAAGTGCTAGTCCGGGTAGGACTCTGGCCTTAGAGCTAGTTTCCCCTAGGAATCAACCTTCTGGCGCTCCTGGACGGTCTGCGCACCGTGCGGCGTAAGCCAATAGATTGTGCACTCTGACTAACAGTCGGGGGAGTCTGGAAGCAGTACTGTAGTACTGTTTCCTATAGAGCGGGGGTGGTTGCGGACCTTACGGCAACTGCTCTTGAAACGACCATCGGCTACCCGATCCTGGGTGAACAGCCGGGCAAAGGATGCCGTGGTGCGCGATAGATTCGGTATACACCGTTTCACCGCTTCGCAAGAGAGAGGACCGAGCAAGCGACCTCGAACTCGTAACCAATCAAGAGACTAATCTGGTGGCAATTGGAAGCAAGGGCGTGAGTGTAAGCCCGCTGCGTAACACTCCTGGCTATCTCGCGGTTAAAGCGTTGGCCTCTTGCGGGCATGTGGCGGATCTTGGCGGTCGATTATTTTGTCCAAGTCTTCTGCGTTCACTTCACGGGAGAGAGAACGACTAATCGTTAAAACTTTCTAAGGTCACGGGTTCGCCCGTTGTAGTTGACAACTCTATATGTAAATCTGTGGGGATCCATGTTCTCCATGAATAGCAAAGTGACATAGGATTAAAAAAGCTTATAATGCGGGAATTTTGTTTTTAGATTTTTGCGCGAGATTAATCTTGGATCCGAGAACAAGGGTAAAATAAAAGGCTCGCTATGCGTTTTCTGCGCATTGCCAGAGAATATCGTTGCTACGCCGACAATATTCTGTATTACATCGATACTACGCATTATAGTATTCGCCGTCTGTAACTATTTGACGTTAAATATAGCACAATTTACTTCATACGTATCGTATCAACAAAAACTGACACTTAAAAATTACAACGAAGTCTGTTTAGCAAAGCAGCAAAAAATAAAAGCAGACTAGTAGTAATATGAAACATACAAGTACTTTTCCGAACGCTAGCGCTGGAATACGCTACGCCTACACATTGTCGAATTCCACATTTAATGTTAATTTGTTCCCTGTATAATCAAGTAATATGAATGAGGAAGATTCAACGAACCCAACGCCAACGTATCAGTATATAATTACCATTAGATCAAAGCAGCTCACCCCCGGCGAATAAGACTCCAAGTCGTTCAGCCGAAGATCCAGGCAAACAGATGCGAACTTAAATCAGTCAGTGTATTGAACCAGAAAGGTGAAAGTTATATGGAGTGTTTGGAACTTTCAAGCGTATTTTTTTAAGGAGTGATTCGGTAAATCAAACTGAAGTGATGGAGGAGATCATATGCCATACGGGGTCGGCACTCGAAATGTTGCCAATTAAAAATGCTGTAATTTTGTCAACTCTGATGATTTTTTTAAAATTAAAACTTCATTATATCCTAGAAATATCTTCAATTTTATGAACATTATTTTATTGTTCGATGTAGCCACCTTTAGCGCGGATAATAGCATTGAGTATGTCTGAGAAGGCTTCACACGCTGCTCGAATGTGATGATATTGAAATGATGATATTGAATGTGATGAAATTGATGATATTTTGCCCCATCTCGGCGAAGAGCAATCTTTAAGGCGTCGACTGCCTAATATTTTTTTATTGATACTTTGCCCCCCAAAATGGGCGTATGGAAAAATCCATTGGGTTTAAGTCTGGGGAATATGGTAGCAATTGTTGTGAAGAAATGAGGCTGGGAACTTTTCTCGTTTAAAAAACGTTGGGTTTCACCAGTTTTATGTGATGGTGCCGAGTCTTGTTCAACGTCAAATGATTTATACCGAATTGCTTACGTGACCAAGGTAACAGAGCATCATTTAAAATCTTTTCACTGTAGACTTGTTGATTTATCATATCGCCCTGTTCAATGAAAACGAGTGGTGGTCGTCCTGTGGCAGTTACAGCGGCCCAAACCATCACTGATGCAGGCGCATGTTTAGCAAAGCAATTCGCTGGTCTAAATTGTCTCTTGATTCTCTTGTCACTCTAACCATACAGGATCATTTTGTTTGTTTACATATTGCTGAACCGTAAAATAAAATCATCAGAAAAGACCAAATTTTCAAGGTCGCCACTAAAGTGTATGTATTTTAACACCTTTGATCTTGCTAGGCGAACTGCCAATTGTGCAGGTGTTAAATCTTGCACTTTTTTAATTTTATAGGGCTTCAGTCGTAGTTTATTTTTTTAATATTCGGCCCATGCTCGAGATATAGAGTTTTATCTCCTATTGATCTGCGCTTTGTCGTGGATTACGTTGAATTTTTGCCTTTCGAACCATTTCTCGCGATGTTTCTGTTTTTGGATGCCCACCCCCATGGCGTGTTTTGATGCTACCAGTATCATTGTAACGTGTAATGGTCCGATACAAAAACATTTTGTTCACAGGTAAATGCCGTAGTTAACTAACAATGGCTGGTTGCGATTTTCCAGTCAAATACGAGGTAATAACACTGTTGCGTTTAGAGTACCGTGGGAATCAATTGGATCAAAGAGTATCTTCATTCGAAAAGTGCTTGATTGAACTTTGCTCTTAACCCCTCGCGTACCAGACGGCCCGAAACGTCCAGAATTGATATTTACCGTCGAACCCCAGACGGCCCGAAATGGCCAGGCGAGGCCGACCGCTAATTATGGATTATTTAATCGACTAATAATTATGAATAATCTTTATTGCTTTACATAACGACGTTACAAATATCTAATAGCAAATTTCAATAGGAACATAAAACAGGTCTTTTTTAGACGATCGGTGTGACAGTTTCGGAGTAATCGTTTTTTTTTCTGAAACGCCATCTTTTTTTTGAGACTCGCGAATTTCTTACGGGCCGTAAGGCACACATTAAAATTCAAACCGCGGGCCGCGAGGGGTTAAGAGTGATTTCACTCTTGTAGGCATAGAATTTACCAGGTTTTAAAAGCTTCCTTTCAGTTCATTATCATGAAACCAGACTTGAATTACTGCACTGGTTACCATTGTACAATCGATCTTGGAGAGCCGTTATTTTGCAAATGTCGTAGAGGTTTTCGATCTGGTTGAGATTAAGGAAGTTTCCGGGCCATTCAAGTACAGTAATTTAGTTAAAATGTTTACATTTTTTGAAGAATGGCATGGGCCTGTTGAAAAATTCCGTCGTTGGAAGGATAGGACCTTGTAGAGCTCCCTTATCATATGGTTTGATAAGATTTCAATATATTGGTCCGAATTCATCATGATAATGAGGGTTTATTACGATATTTAACTTCATAAGATTTCAATTAGTCTTAACTCCCTACATTTTTTTATGTTTTGGTTTGCATAGAAGCGAGGTTTTAAAAAGCAATTCGTCTTTTTCGCCTTACAGAATAGCAGCAAATATTTTTAAACATATATTTTTCATTTTCCTCTCCATGGGTATTATTAACGCAATGCTCTCCCCCGCTCTCCACAACGTCGATCATCCCCGACCAGAAATTCTCACTTTTTCAATCAGGAAATCGCTCTCGTTCTGATTTTTGCATATCACGCATCTCGGCTCGTTAATCAATAGTACCTTCCGAGGCTTCTAGATATATGTAGCGTCTACATACAATGTTCGCCCGCATGATCCTTAGGAATTTAATAAAATAATAACTCTTAGGTACATGTCATTCATCCCTGAATCCCGTATTGATGCTTGATGCTTTTATTTTAAGTAAAATTTTCTTTTATCAAAATAGGACATTCTCAAACTGGTTCCAGTCGAATAAACATAAATAAAACAACACCTTCCAAAGCTTACCGCCATCAAAAGAAAAAAAAACATTTAATCATATTTTTTTATCTTAAGACTACAGTAATATTCCTCCTACCATTTAAACAATTTGAAGTTGATTTTTATTTACTTCTTCTTTGTTTACAATTTTATATTTCGTTTTCTGGTATGCTAACAAAAAGGTCCGCCCAAGGATTAGCATATATTAGTAAGGTGACAAATAATGCAGGTCGTTAGGGCCAGGATGAATATATTTTTTTTTACACTGTGTTTTTTTTTGTTGGTATATGTGTCTTAATGATATTAGTTCCTAACGATATTTTGATAAATACTTTTTATTCATTTATTTTATTTATCATTAATATTCAAATACTTATTATACATTGTATTGTCTACTAAGACCTGAGCTACCTGGCCGAAACGCCCCCAATAAAGTAGGATTACTTCATTATCGGTACTTTAATGTGAGTGCGCTAACTGGGCAAAACGCTCGTACTAATGCAGGGTTACTTCGTTAAAGCTTCCTTGACGAGAGTGTTAATTAAAATAGTAATGTAACAAAATGAAATGAAAATATTCGGAAAGATTATTTTTCAAAGAAGTGAGGGCATATGATGTCAAAGTTAATGAATATTTACAAGACCCAATAGTTAATTGTTGTCATGATTATTAAAAAACTTACCTTACCGTAAACATTCTCTCCGTGATGACAAAAAGTGTTACTTCGAAGTAAAATTGAGAATTTCATTATTTTACCGGTAAGTTCCACTTTCTGTGATTATGATGCCTACAATTTTTTTGTGGTCAAATGTGGGCTTAAAATACCATAAGCAAACGACTCTAAAAACTTAAAAATACGTGTTGTTTAGGAGAATAATAATTTTGAATTATGCAAATTAATACCAAAATTCACAGTGGCCCTAATAATATGAGCACCCAGTGGTATTAAAAAACAGCACATATAAAATTACACATCCATTTAAAGGATTCTTTCGTTCTAACTACATATACACGTAAAAATACATAAACTTGGTTTATTCAGAAATATGCAATTTTGCGCGGTGTCTCTGCATTTGAAACTATACCCGATTTACGGCGCTAAGAGCAATGTAGGCATAAAAAGGACTGTGTATACCTTATTTGACTGCATACCAACCCTGAATGAGTCAGTGACGTAACAAGTTATACGTAGGACAAACGCACAGTATGTTGTTACATATAGTTTTTTTTAAATTCATATATTTTAATGTCATTTCACAATTCCAAAGCGAGAAGTCGTAGATTTTGCTTAGTTTTTTCGTAATGACGAATTTGCCGAACAATTTAGTAATCACAAGTTGTCCACTTTTGTCGACAATTAATCAAACGAAATAGCTGCTCCAGGTTGTAAAGTTGTTTTCAAGGAAAACCAGTGAGTTAATTTACGCGGTTCCGTCTTATCTCATTCAGCATTCGAGCTTCAAAGTTACCTTAAGCTTTCCCTTCGTCAATTCCGCTTGCCTTAGCAATAATAGCCTACTCAGTCGTGTATAAAGCAAGCATCATTGCGGTGATTAAATACATAACAGAATGATGTTTTTTTTATTAAAAATATTTTATGTTCAGAATAACAACATAATTTCGAATACTATAATTCACTTTACTTACTTTACTTGAATTCTTTTTTTTCACTTGTTGAATATTTTAATTATTTTAGTTCATCTAATTCCTTTCGAATACCTAAACGACAGAGATCTTGTCAGTTTCCTTTCATCTACTCTGCCGTTTGAGAGAAAGCCGTTGCGACTTCTTAAAGCCAATAACAATAATATCAAGCATGCTACCATACGAATAGAACTGCAGTAAAGATGCTACTACGGAAATAACATAACAATAAAACGGGAGTGAAACCGATAAATACGAACTATCCAATAGACACTTAGGAGTAAAGTTTGTCTGATCGATATAGCCAGGTCCTTTCAAAAACAATGTAGGTACTAAGTATTAATAGTTCTAGCACTTGCTTACAGCATGCTGTGATCCACAGTAAATCACTGTTTAGGTAAGGGGGTTAATAAGCTGGTGAAGTTTTATGCTTAGAAACAGAAACAGGCCAGCGGCGTAATTCCGATGTAAAATGTGTCTCAATCATATAGACCGCTTAGTAATAAGCGTTTCACAAATGTGTGTCCCAGAATATGAAGAATAAAACATTACAATATTATTCTACCATGTTATTTCAGAAATATTATTTGTTAATATTTAAAAATGATAATAATATTTTACTCCAATTAAGGTTAAATCCTAAATTATCAACTATTAACAAATAGTCAATTTGGCAAAAAATACTTTTTAAATTGCAAGTAAAAGTTTTCTTGGGTTTTATGAAGAATGGTAGCAGTAAGTGGAATAAGAAGTGAAAGTGCTCTAATATGAATCGCTGTATGTAGGCAGCTCTATAGAGCCGATGAGAAATGGTGTAGTGGTTTGGCCTTTAGATCTGATTAATTAGCTACAACAGAAAATTAACCAATAAAGAAGCAGACCGCCGACCGCTATAAATCTAAAACATTCCTACAAAATTAATCTAGATATATCATCCACTATTTCACGAAACAAGAGAAATGCTACTCTTGTGCGTCTTTAAATTCAAACTAATTCTATAGCCGCTTCTCTATCCAATACATTATGATTAAAATTATCAAAAATTTTGTAGTGTTGATTTTCCTACATGTCTTAGTTAGATAAAATATTTTTCACTTTATTCACTCAAGGGTCGTCATTTCATCCCTTAGATTTACTTTGTGGCATTTTAGGCGAAAGAGGTATTTCAACATATACAGCTTTGTTTGTTCCGCGAGGTAGAACTTTGGGTCCCTCTAATTACACGGACGCTTCATTCGCCAAAGTCAGGTAGAACCGGATGAAAGGACATTTTAGGATATCAATTAGTTTATTAGCTACATACAAGTAACCAGAATTCGCGCTTGTATAATGGCTAAAGATACTAAATTATAAATCTGGCCATTTGAAAACAAGTGACACCTACGATAGATAGTAAAATACTGTTTGATTTTTGAGGTAGTCGGGATCTATATAAGGAAATAACAAACGTTTAAGAATATATTTCCCTCGTATGTATTGAAAAAGTTTTGCATTATGCTCACATATTTTGGTTATAACTTTTACAATCATATTTGACTAAAAATGTCATACTAGAAATACAATCGGCCGAATGGTAATGGAATCGTTTACTTAAATCACACATTTTTCATGGCCTACATAGGTATTTGCACCGGATACCGAATATTTTATTTTTCGACGTACTTCAATGCATTTCTTACAATGCTTATATAAGTGGACACACCTAGCTTAGAGGTCGTCCACATATTACGTAATTACTGAAGGGGGAGGGGGAAGAGTTGGGGCTGAGGCTTACGTTTGATTACGGGGGGGGGGAGGGGCGGAGTGCCCTTTCGGATTACGTAATCAACTTTGGTCACCGCATCGCATTTTTTTGGTCTAAACAACATTAAAGAATGGATTTATAAATGCACATTAATTTTCTAAAATAATTTGAAAGTTATTTTTTTTGGTTTATTACAGGTAATATTCAGAATACCCACTTAGACTTTTTATGTTTTAGATTAAAAATGCACGTTAAAAGTGCATTTTTAAATTCATTAGTTCTAAAATGTTTTTTTACACTTACCGTCTTCAAACACTTTACAAGCGCTGGGCTCACGATTCATATATTTACCGCAAATTAGGTTGATTACTTAATCTTGCAAGGGTTGGGGTCAGGTCGCTGATTATGATATGAGGGGGGGGGGGGAGGGGTAGAAAATCCCAAAACGAAATTACGTAATATGTGGACGACCCCTTACGTTTAAATGGTTAGTAGGATTTCTCAAATTCTTTTTATGCTAATCATTAGCTATCGCCGATCGACGAGCACAATTCTGTTTAGGGGGCTCGAAATTTGGGCAAACTGACATGTAAGTATTCCATTCAGTAGAGGGAAAAAAACTATTTTTGTTTGGAGGCTAGGCATATTCTCTATAGAGACCGAAATGTCAAATTGTAAACTTGGTCAAATTTGAAAATATTGCACATTAATTTAGGTAGACGGAAATAAGTCATCTTATGACAGGGGTAAATTCATTTTTTTCCCAATGGGTTGGGTTAAACAAACAAGGCAAAGTCTATACTTGGTTTACTCACTATATTGCAAGACGAAATTGTCACACCAGTATGAAAATCCTCTCTTTGACAAGGAATGGCACATCTAAAAATGATGGTTAGCGAAGTTTGTAGTATTTTTTAATAATCGGTATATTCGTCTTCTTCAGGGAGTTCACCATATTTTGTTGAATTTTATAACTTTATAGAAGTTGCTGGTGTAAATGGATTTAAGTCTCATTTGGAATTCTATTATTAGGTTAATATGGCTCTAAGTATACTCCATTTAAATAAAATATTTTTCATACTTTAATTTATTAAAATTAAATGCCTTATTTAGCATATATAGAATCTCTATAAGTTAAAGATAGTTATTTTGAGCAGTTTGATTTATTTCATTGAATCTCCCTTTGTCCCAAATTTTTAAACTTTGTTTTTGCGATAATTATGTTCTAATAACGTTGTCATGGCTTAGCTCTCTTTAGCCATTCACTACAGAATTGCCTTCCCTTTTTCAAAATAATAATGGTGCCCGGGGTGATCATTATCTCCAATGAACTCTCATCCTAATTTTTTTTTTTTTTTGGTAGTAGCTATTATTCATAAAAAAGATACAAATTACATGTCACAGTTCCCCACTAAGGCTAGTGCCTTTTCAGTGGGTAACTATCAATAATGTGTTCATATCTGACTTATATTATTTATTACCTATTATACTTTTATTAACTATTATAACTTTTTACGTTAAGTAGATGTATTGACTACCTAACATAACTTAAACTAACCTATATCTCCTATCATAACTAGCTGAATAAACACTTATAAATATTTACAGTAAATAAATGCTTATCTACTAAATTAATAAACCTACTTCCTAATCTAACCTAACCTATACTAATTATCTTGGTACACTTTCTTTATAATTACAATAACAAATGATTACACTAATAAAATGATTAATACTAGATATCTATACTTATGCCCTAACATAACCAAACTTATCTTAATTAGCTTGGTTTACCCTAATTATTTTACATAAGAGTTACCCTAATTATTTTACATAATGCTAATTTAGTCTAATAGATTTTTTAGTTGTTATAGTTATACTAATGCTTTTACATATTTATGCTAATTTATACTAATATAGTTTTTAATTTCTCCGTTATAGTATTTATATTACATAATATTTTAATTATTTTAATTAGCTCGCCTGGGTAAGTCATTATTTAGGTTGTTTAGTAGTATAATAAGTTTCAATGTTTTCTTTAGTAAGTATTTGCTGATTGAGTTGTCTAATATTATGGAAAAGAGATTGAATAATTTTGTAACAATGAATTCAAGAGTTCTATCGTCGTAATAATTGTTTTGCTTGTTATATTTCAAATACCTCTTTTCACGTAGCCGAGTTCTGTGTACATGATCGGCAGGTATTCGTAACGAACCGTTTTCGTTGTTGTCAAGCAGAATATTATACCATACGAAGAAAATTATAGGCAAGACATCAATTGAAGAGTAGAGTTCTGTGTAATTATTTTGCTTAATTTGTATTGAGCCTTTTGGTGCCATTTGTTTCAGTATTCGAATTTGAATATTTTCTACTTTCCTAACGTATGTGGGAAATGTAAGTCCCCATACCTGAATGCCATATCCTAGAATAGAATTTACAAGTAAAAATTATATGATTTCCATAATATTATGAGGTAATACGGATTTCAGGTGAAAGAATAGTTTTAAAAAATACCTGAGTTTGCCACACAATAGAAGTATGTTATTTTCCCAATTAAAGTTTTTAGCCTCATCAAGTATTAAGCCACTCAAGTATTAAGCCCAGGTATTTACGTATACTCACAACCTCTAGACTATTGCAGGAGCAGTTTATATGTGATACGTTATCGTGAATGCACGTATACGAGTGTGCTTTAATAGCTATCTCGCCCCTTTTTTTATAGGGAGAGGTGACGTACAATACCTTTGTCTTTGTATGGTTGATAACGAGGCCGTTGTCATGGGACCAGCGCAACAATTGTAGGAATTGTTGGTTCATGATTGTGTTTGCAAAGGTTTACGTCATCGTGCTCAACCACTATCGCTGTGTCGTCAGCGAATTGGTACACTTTTGATTTATTAAATATATTCGATATAGTGTTGCAATATATGAAATAAAACATAGGTCCCAATACGGAGCCCTGTGGTGTACCCTCTGTTATCCTAACACTATTACCAATCGAGTCCCCTATTTTTACAGCCATTTCTCTATCGCTTAGGTAACTGCGCAGTAACTCTTTGTATCTGCCTTTTATACCTACATCGTCAAGGGTCCTTATGAGTCGATCATGATTGATTGTGTCGAAAGCCTTGCTAAAATCCACAAGGACAATTATTACGTGTTTTTGTCATTCAGACATTTATTTACGTGGTTTGTAAAATTAGATAGGAGTTGATCGGTATTCTTATTTTTTTGGAACCCGTATTGGCTTTCATTGATAATATTATTAATCGTTAGGTATGTCTGCACTTTTCCTGCGATATAGTTTTCAAAGATTTTGATAATATTTGACAAAATGCTGATGGGTCGATAATTGTTGTAATCCTTGTGATTACCGCCTTTATATACAGGTCTTAAAAGTCTAGTCCATTTTTTAACTGTCCCATAAGAGATGACTCGCCGTAAATACTGTTCAATTCATCGTAACTGCTCTTTGCAAGCATCCCTTTTTTACAAGATATTCTATCACTGACCAATACTCAATTTAGGCACTTTCGCCAGAGCGCCCGACTTGCTTTACTTGCGGTCCGCTGGAGACTGGACCAAAGGGGCGATTTTGTCAACATCTGTTTTAATTACGTCTGAAGAGGACATAATAGACAAAAGTTTAACAAATAAAAACTACTCTATTTTTTTTTTATAAGTGCAGCAACCATGTCACGGTGAACCTTAGAACGGGCTATCATAATTGAATGCTTATACAAAATTTCGTGTCTGCGCTATTGCCTGTTGAGGAGATTCCTCGTTAAAAGCCAACTAAGAGTACCGCAATACTGTCTTTTTGAAACTAAGAACAGGCTATCGTAATTGACTGCATACAAAATTTCGTGCCTGTGCTGTCGACCGTTAAGGAATCTCCTAGTCGGAAGCCAAACCTGGGTGCAGCAGCTATATAATGATGAAACTTAGAACGGGCTGTCATAACTGAATGCATGTTCAACATTTCGTTTCTGTGCTATTGACCGTTGAGGAGTCCCCTTGTCGAGAGCCAACCCTGGGTGTAGAATCAGGTCATGCTTGCCATAAAAATGTATTGTCATCGGAATTGAAAAAACATGTAAATTTTCAACTATTTCAACAGAGTTCACTCAATTCCTCATGGACCCCATCATTAGAACAGGATGTTTATTAAAATGGGCTTAACACGTTGAACGCCATGACGGACACCATGTGTCCGACAGCATACTTTCCCCCGGGGCCGCACCAATAAATGTAGAATCGTCCAAAAATCGTTGAGGTGCTTTTTCGCAAAGAAAATCAGTAAATAACTCAAAAATAATGGGTGACTTACTGAAACAACGATTTACTCATTATTTTCCAAGATGTCAAATGGCAGACACCAGTGTCCGTCTCGGCCTGTGAGAATGTATAACCGTCTTTCCTTTTTTCTGCTAAGTGGTTAGGTTGTACTGTGGGGCCGCGCGGGTCACTTGCCTTAGTAAAAACAGTCGAAATGCTGTCCGTTGGCCGCCTACAGGCTTTTGAAGTGATCAAGGGTTGTGATCGCGTCAGACACATGGTGTCCGACGCGGTCCCCTGGACCCGATATATACTGGCAGTCACATGGTGTCCGCCGCGGCCCTCTGGGCTAAACATGGTTTTTAGTTTGGCGTTAAACGTGTTAAGCTTGAAGTATATCCTTTCGAATAAAATAAGAATTTTCCAAATCAGTTCAACCAAACATTAAAAAAAACAAAACTGAATTTATGACGTCCTCCTTTTTTAGAAGTCGCTTAAAAAACTAAGATTGTATTACCCTGATACCCCTAGATGCTTAATGGTTCCAGTTGTCCACTCTTACTGCGTCACTACTGCATATCTTTGCAATTTTTCATCAGGCTAGCGCTGTGCCTTATACAGTAAAAAGAGTTTGCGCCCGTAGCGAAAATGCACTCCATTTGTGCATCCCGCTATAAAGTTGGTCTAGCCGGCAGCGAAAAGCCTTTGTCTGTGATATACGCCGTACGAGAGTAAGGCACGTTGGCGTGACAAACGATTTTTCAGGGAACATTTGAAACGAAATTGTCCGTCGACTGTGACGGGTTCCTTGAAAATTTCACTAAATCCGGGTCTCCTGCGCGTATATTTTCGAAACAATACACAAAAAAACATTACACGAAAACAATTGTTTTCATACACAAGCTGTCTCCTGCGTATGGAAATGTTTCATGTTTAAACAAACATTTTGTGTAGATATTAAATTTATTGCGTCAAACTGTGAGGGAAGATCATTAATTGACTATTATGGATTGATCAGGCTTATGGGATAATATTTGAGATATGAGAAAATTATCCGCGCTCTGGGTGCCGCGTTCGTTGACGATCGACGAAAAGCGCATACGGACGAACAGGCCACGCGACTGTTGCGTGAGCTTGCATTGCTTTCGCACCCATCCTATTCGCCAGGTCTAGCTTCAAGCGACTTTTTCATGTTTCCTAATTTGAAAAAATATTTCGGGGAAAACAAAATATGAGTCAAAAAGCCCTGTAAACCAGTAATTTTCATATTCAGACAATCCTTTTTTTGACGTTTCAAAAGGATGGGATAAACTTTGAACCAAATCTATCGAGTTGCAGGAAGACTACGTCGAGAAATATTTTTTTTTCTTCTAAATATGTGTTTTTCTTTAAAAGGCCGGAAATTTATCAAATGACCCTATTAACTAGGAATGTCTAATATTTATTTAGTGTATATGGGTGAAAGACTGTGATTGTAGAGTCGAATTCGTCTGTCTTATGTGAGGGTATGTATGTGGACAATTAAAGCACGTCAGGAGCTGTCCGACGACACTGTCAACATTGTAGTCCCCAGCATTTCCTTCTGGCGTATAAGTGTATGAGTGCATATATATGAGATGTAGAGGAAGCAACGGCCGTTAGCCGTCCAATGATTAAAAATGAATGAATAATCACCGGTCTTTGGTATGAAACGATCTCTCTAATCTCCCGATCCCGTTTCCGATCCCCAGTCGCACGGAAAAAACTTCGATGATTGTTTTACGGTGAAGGTGGTGATAGCCTTTCCAAAAGTAAGCATAAAAACATGACAATTGGTTGTCATTTGGGTACTTGAAGCTTGCCAAGGTAGCGGCATAAACATTCAACATTAACCTAGACTGCTTCATAATCGAATGCGTGGCGTCAGCATCTCCATACGTGTCACGCATCGGTTGTGACGCGCAATATAATTGTATGGGGATGTTTACACCTCGCTTTTGATTATGAAGCAGTCTTACCATATGTTTCTAGTTCTTTATTGCATCCACTGTCTATTGATGAATATTCAGCTTTTTCAAAATACTTTGTAAGTACTAATTACAATTACAACCCGAAATCTGTGCCCGAAATCTGGCCTTCTGAATGTACCCCGGCATTCTATGACCAAAATACTGTCTGTTCTGAAAGTATCAGCTTTTCCAAAACTCTTTCACTTTTTTGTCGCTGGCTCCCTAACTATACCAAAATATTAGGTGTATAACTAAATTTTTACCGATTTTTAAAAAAATATTTAACATAAAAAATAGAGAACAACGAATTTAATCGCGGAAATTATGTCCATCTTGTTCTATGACTTCGCGCCGTGTCTCAGGTAACATACGAATTCCGTCGCGAAAGAAACTTTCAGGCTTTGAGGCATTAAAGTCATCGACGAATTTAAGCACATCGTCCAGCGTTTTGGACTGTGGCGCGCTGTATTGACCGGAACAAATGGTAGTCGGATAGGGATCTGTCGAATTAAGTCTGGTGAATTTGCCGCGTGTGGGAGATGTTCCCATCTGAGTCGCGCCAGAAAGTTGTGGTCGAGCATTGCCATGCAGCAGTATGACTTTCCTGCTTTCTTGCCCAGTAAATGACCTTTTCTAAACAAGTTATTCGCTTAGTTTGTCAATTGTCAACTGTAGCGTTCCGGAGTCACCGTCAGACCAGTTTCCAGGAGTCCCTAATAAAATACACCTTAACGTCTCACCAGATACACAGATCAACCTTCTTCAAGAAGAGGTCTTGTTTGGGCGTCGATGTACTGTGTTGACCGGGATCTACCCACGATTTTTTACGTTTGGTATTCTCGTAAGAAAGATACATTTTATCACCGGTCAAAAATTGCCACAAGAAGTCTTTTTTTGTTGCCAGGCAAGCAGTGAAAGGCATTGTACATACGTTGACCTAGGTTGTGTTCGGTCAACACACGTGGGACCCAACGTCCAAGCTTTTGATTTTTTCCTATTTGGTTATAACACTTGGAAATCTTGTTGCATTTGCTTCGAGTCTTCATACAGTAGAGCTTGCAATTCCGCATCGTCAAACTTTCGAGGCTGTCCGGGGCACGGCTGGTCACTAAGATCAAAATCACCACTTCTAAAGAGTTTTACCAATAAAAACACGTTTTATAGGACATTTATTATATATTCACGTTGGCACCAAGAACACTACAAATTGATTCACGTGCTTTATAAGTATTTTTTTTTGTTGGAATTCGTATGAAATGCAGTGCCGAATGTGCAGTTTATCAGTTGCAATTGTAAACTCTGCTATTATGAGAGGTTATGTAACTCACGCAGACTTGTAGTTCAGTGTTCTGAAACCTTGCTTCGTTTATTTCAAAACCGCAATATAATGCAAAACTATATTTCTATTTTAAATATAATTTAAGATTTAAGAAAAGATCTGTAAAAATGAAGTTATAGGTACACCTAATATATATGAGTTTAGGACTGACAATTTGAGAAAACTGTCGCTTAATTCAAGACTCAAACCACGTCTTTGCTGTGTAACACAAAAATACCTTTTTAATCCAAATAACGGGAGAAGACAAACATGCGAGAAACAATTGTAGTTAGTCATCGTTAAATTCGAGCCGTCCACATAAAAACAACACATGAGCACTCAAGACACCCCTTGACAATGATTAATGAGGGCGTATAGAAGAGGGCCGAGCGGGTTACACAATCGCCGAGGATGCCTAATAAACATACAACTTTTTTACTAGACTTTTAGCACGTCATCCATATTGTTGTCATTTCAGGGGCGAGTTTAAAGAAATTATGTTTGTATTCAAAATATTAGACATTCATGAAAATATATTTCTGAACACACCAATATACACAGTAATAAATCTTCACAACTATAATTCATATATGCCTTTGTTCGTTAAGGTATTCCGTGATCAAACTCACAGAGTTTGTAGATATAGCTCAGATAGGTTCACAGGCAGTGAAAAAAAAACAGGTTACTTAGGATAAATTTATTGGCTCCGCACATCGACTTACATAGCAGCAAATACCCACAATAGCAAAGTTTGCACAATAAATTGTTTAGTAAGAATTTATGAAACTTCGAAGGTTTATAAGTGCTTGTCATGGCATAACGGTTCAAAATTTACCTTACACATCCCCAGCTATTTCTTTAAGACGAATTACTAATGCCCAAATTATTATGAAAATTTGCCCCAAAAATCTCATGGGAAACTGCTAGAAAACTGTCTTATGCCATGTCAATTAATTCCCAATGTCAATTAATTAAGATATGCCATCCTTGTAAACATAACAACGCTAAAATATTAGTAGTAACCCATTATCGAGATAACAACGTTATCTTTATTGTCTCCTAAACAACATTCCCAATTTTATTCAGAAAATTTACAGCTTTACACAATTAGTCCAATTATATATGGCCTAAGTTGCATCAAATGGGGGTAATAGGTTTCTTTTATTTTTCATGTCTGGGATGTGCCTGAGATGCGAAATCCAAGTTTTCGACCTCGGCAGCCCTCCGGAACACTTTTGAATATCTCAAAAACTGCACTTTTTTGTTTTTTCCCATTTCGACCATAAAAAAGCTCTATTATGACAGAAACTGCTACATGTTTTTTTAATTAAACGTAATTTGTTATAATTTGAGACCGGAATTGGCTTGGTAGCTTCAATAGTTTCTCAGATACAGCTTTTAAAAAAAGGCAAATTCGCCAAACTTAAAAAAATATGCTAATTTTCATGTTACAATTGCCTTTATAGTATATTCGTAATATACAATTGCATTTTTATCTTTAATAACCTGCCTAACTTGACTCGGTGAAGTAATAATTTATTTAATTTAACATTTTGAAGGAGGTGGGGGAGGAGAGGGAAAGGTGGGATGGGTTGAAGGAAGTCACTGTTCACAGCCAAACAACTAGAATTGATCTTGAGCTGTGTTTCTATTGTTGAGTGCATTCTCTCTCCTAGTAAACCGGTCGGCTTCTCCCTACGTCCCTCCCTCCACTCCAATCTTTTCCCTAGTCTACACTCAGTTGAAAGCCAAAACCCGAATGGTAAACATACGGTTAATTCATTCGTTTGTAGCGACATAAGTTGGCACTTGCCTGGTATAGTCACCAGGAAAACCGACCTGCGAGCGAGACAATGCAATATCAAGCAAGAAGGATGGTTACAAGCATACTTGAGCAAAATCTTAGAATCGTCGATATCGTGCGGTTTTGTTAGAGGAGAGGACATAGACTTGTTGGTGATCCCCACCGGTCTCAGATGTCCCACAAAAGACTCCATATACGTTCAAAAGTGTGGAAGAGGCAAAATAGCAGATGTTTTCTACTCAACCACCTCTACATCTACAGACAGTCAGCTCATCACTTTCACTCATGCCTTCAGTGGCTGCGATTCCACCTCGTGCTACTTTACGATTCCACTCGGCCACGGTAAACTCAAGTTGCTTCAAATACTACAGAAACATGTAGACCTCAAAGACAAAGCTGCAGTTTTTTTTTAATCCAGCTGCGACACCTGCCCAAGTAGCTGATGTCGGGGAAAAAATCATCATTCAACTGTATGGTGGCGAATGCTCCAGACAAACCATCAACGACCTGTGCTACACGCTGTTCACAAAAGCTGCGGTCAAGAGCAGTTTCAACCTGACCAGACTTCCTCCCAAGTCAGATGCTGTAAAGTTACATTCGTTTCACTCATACTACCAGGTGCAGCAGTGGCTAGGCTACAAAAAGAATCCGCTCGAATGAGGATGGGTCGCTACAGCCCGAGGCCTTTCACCAAAAATTATGTCGAGGGAAGTAGCCCCTCAAACCTGCTGAACATGATTTTCTGTAGTTGCAAGAAGGGATGCAGAAATGCTTGCAGCTGCAGGAAAGCAAGTTTGAAATGTTTCGTTTGTCTGCGGAACCTGCAATGGCCAGTCCCACGAAAACCTACCGGAAATTAAGATAAACATGGACAACACCCTCGACTTGGACGACCTCGACGACGACAAGATGGATAGGCTGCTCGACGATACAGTAGCCAACATATCGGATATATTGAAGAAGTCGAGGAACAATATCAGGTATAGTTACACTGGTATTGTTGTTGAATGTTACCATTATATATATTATTCAATATATACATTTTCATTTTATTGCAGGCGATTGAGGGCGATAAAGAAGACGGTTTTGCAATTTTTCTTGGCCCTGGTCCCTCAAAGAAGAGAAAACAACAATAACTAAAATTTATTTTACATTTATATACATAATAAAATTTATAACTACGAGTACCTATGTGTTAAATACATATATTTTGTATTTCAATTTTAGTCGATTGGTTGTGAACACTGATTTCCCTCCACCCATCCCACTTTCCCCTCCTCACCCACCTTCTTTAAAATGTTAAAATGAATAAATGTTTACTTCACTTACTTATATTAGTTAGGTTATTGAAGATATAAATACAATTGTAAATGATAAAATATGAAAATTAGCATAATATTTTCAAGTTTGGAGATTTTGACAAATTTTGAAAAGCTGTATCTCAAAAACTATTGGAGAGATCGATCCCATTCTAGTCTTAATTTAAAGCATTCTATAAAATTCTAGTCTTAAATAAATTCAAGGTAGTTTAAATATATATATATATATATATATATATATATATATATATATATATATATATATATATATATATATATATATATATATATATATATATATATATATATATATTGTTAGATAGAAAATAAACACTGTTTCAATGCACAGAACGAATTTAATCGTATTAATATCGAGGAGCGAGTTACAACGCCGTCAACTACGTTTTATGTCCAATCCGCTAGTCCCGTCATCGTCGTCCGGGCTATCGTATCGACCGGTAATCAGCAATCGACACGACTATCGTACATCATCCTTGTTCATCCTTCAGTTCGTCCTTCAGTTCGGCCTTCCTGACACTCCTGCGTCCCCGAAGGAGTAGATAAGTCTGTTGGTAGACCGAAAAACCATTTCTTCTCCAGTGATTGTCATCTTTGTCATCTTTGTCATCAACGTAATGATTACAAGCGAAATAAGTCCGTTTCGCTGTACTTGACCTGAAAATAATGGCTGAATCCACATGCTCCAAAAGGCGAATGCATCCAGAAGCCACGATGGCCAGTCATGAGCTCCGCACCCATAAGCCCCAAAGAGCGAATGTATTCAACTTGTAAATGTCATGTCCCCGCGGGGCGCATGTACATTGTCTCGCAAGACAATCATCAAATGTCCACAAAGGACGCAATCAATGTCCACACAGGACTCATGTGCATTGCCTCGCAAGACAATCACCAACTGTCCACAAAGGGCGCAGCCATATTATCCACATTATCTCGCAAGATAATCATCAAATGTCCACAAAGGACGCAATCAATGTCCACACAGGACTCATGTGCATTGCCTCGCAAGACAATCACTAACTGTCCACAAAGGGCGCAGCCATATTATTCACATTATCTCGCAAGATAATCATATCCCGAAGAACGTATCCAATCACCAGTGTATAAGTATAAGTATCACATTCAGTGTCTCTCACAGCGAACATATTCACTCACACAAATGAACGAATAAGGGGGGGTCCCTTACTCCTCATCCGAAGACATCACAGTATCTTGTAAATACCAAGGTTTCATTTTATCTTGGGCCACAGTATTTTTGTAGCCACGTTTATCGTTATTCATAGAGGTCACCATGTACCTGTCATTAGGTAGCACGGCCTCCACTCTGTATGGTCCTGCATAACGACCAACTAATTTTCCACTCGTAAGACCCTTTCTCAGTATACGTCTTTCCAACATGACGTAATCTCCAATTTTATATATTCTGGCGGCACGTCTCTTCTTATCAAATTGTTTCTTCATATCAGCTGATCTGCGAGAGCAGGTTTTCTCAGCATCGGCTCTAATCAACGCTATGTCCTCTTCAATGGTGGCGCTAAGAGGTTCGTGTGCCAAACGAGGTCTCATGCCACATGTTAGTTTTAAGGGTGTCTTTCCAGTACCCTTACACACAGTCGAGTTAAGGCCCAACTGTACTTGGGGTAAATAGGTCTCCCAGGATTTCTGGTCTTCTCCGCAATAAGTCATTAGTGAATCCAATATAGCACGATTGAAACGTTCCACTTGTCCGTTGGAACGAGGTGAAGCTACTGCGTTTAGGACATGCTTGATCCCTCCTTCATTACAAAATGTAGTGAAGTCGCGACTGGTAAAAGCCTTACCCTGATCGCTCACTATCCTGTCTGGATAACCAAATGTTGCGATGAATCGCCGTAATACTATCAACGCATTTTTAGTATTAGTGCTGTTGACCGCCTCAATCCAAAGGAACTTCGTAAAACCATCCACAATAGCGAAGATATATGTCTTGCCGCTGGAACTTCGACAAAATGGTCCCAAATGATCAATATGAAGGGTGCTGAATGGTACATTTCCTTTCGGTATTGGATTTAAATATCCCGGTTGCTTACCAGTAGGTTTCTTCGAAAATTGACAAGCTATGCAACCCTTGACATACTTTTCCACAAATGTTCGCATTTTAGCAAACCAATATTTCGCTTTTATAGCCTCAAGACATTTATCTGTTCCACAATGACCATGGTCATCATGATAGATCTTTAAAATGTGCCATCTTGATCCTTTTGGTAGCACTGAACGAATACCTTCCTCAGTTACTCTGCACAGTCTACCATTTACAATTCGGTAATCCTTGCTAAGACCACTCTTTTTGTTCTTGTTAGCTGCAATCTCTAATTCCAGATTTAGAATTAGCATCTGAATAGCTTCATCTCCTCCCTGCAATGCGTCAATTAGTTCTTTTTCTTCAATGTGTCTTATTTCGATCGGATTTCGACTGAGAGCGTCCGCATGCGACATTGAGGTTCCAGGTCGATGCTCCACTTCGAAGTCAAAGTCCTGTAACTCCAACCACCATCTCGCAATTCTTGGTGATAAATCCCGTTTAGCCCACACTAAACGCAATGAAGCGCAGTCAGTCACAATCTTGAATTGTAGACCAGTCACGTAAATCCTGAACTTCTTTATACTGAAGACAACCGCCAGTGCTTCCAGTTCATAACTGTGGTATCTTTGTTCGACTTCCGTTGTCTGGCGACTCGCAAAAGCCACCGGCTTCCATACTCCATCAACTTGTTTTTGAAGAAGAATTCCTCCCAATCCTACTTTAGAGGCATCAGTGTGAATCTGCGTCTCACGTTCATGATATGATAGTCGATATGGTTTATAATTGACAACTTTCCCTTGTAATAATTTGATTTTCATCTCCACCTTGCATTGTCCCAATTCGAGTCTGTCTCCAGAAAAACAATGGTCGTACTCTTGAAGTAAATCATTTAAGCGCTGTTTTTCGTCCATGGTGAGGTTCGTACCAATTAAAGGCGTTGACACTGGTTCAGTATCATTTTCCAAGAACTCAGCACGAGTGATGCATTGATTATCGTTGAGAGTAATGGGAACAGTGGTCAGATTAAGAAGCTTAATCACAGTGCTCCCTCCTTGAATGTCTATTTTATTATCCAAAATATCGATTTCATGCATTGGCTTTCGATGTTCAGATGACTTAATCCACAAAGATCCACTCGAGAGTGAATCGGATATAACTTCAATCTTGTTGAGTCCAGGTTTCAGAACTTCGCCAGATTTAGGATACAAACTAATTTTGGTGACGGCTTCACAAACATCCAGTAACTCCATGTCACTAGTATATAAAGTCAGTTGAGTCGGTGTCTTTAGCACAATGACATTTGGCGATTCGGTGAACGGTTGTCCAACTATCACATCGAAAGTTTGAGCATCGTCCTCTACCACAAGGAAATCGGTCGATCTGACGACGCCATCCACCGCCAAATCCGCAGTTATAGTACCCAAAGGCACGGTCAATGCACCTCCGTACCCCTTTATAACTGTGTCACTTTGATTAGGTCCAAACTCCAGATTTAACTTTCGACGTATGATGTTTTTGATAGTGTTACACGCACTCCCAAAATCAATATAAGCCTTAAACGGTTGACCGCAGACAAGTACTGTTTTGTGATATTTCTTATCGGAATCGTCAGGGCAAACAATTTGAACTCTTTTTATAGACGTTTCTCCGTCATTGTTTCTTCTTCGACACTCATTGTAGACATGACCAGTAGCCTTACAAAAGGTGCACTTTTTCAGTTTATTTTGTTTCTTGAAGCAATGAGCTTCTATATGTCCCACGCGTTCACAATAGTGACATTTTCGTGTCTCCTTAATTTCTTTTGAAGATCGACAAACTTCAGCTTTATGACCAGCCTTGCCACATGTAAAACATTTCGTACCCCAACTTGGCTTTAATTTATTAATCTTTACGCTATCGCCTCGTACGGATACTGCTGTAGACATTTTGACATTACCCAAATATCGTAACAAGGTAGCAGAATCATAGCAATTGGCTGAAACGGCGCCAACCTCCAACAATTTATCACCCAAAGTGCCGATTATTGCCTCGGTAACAATATCATCAGATAAGCCACAAGCCATTCCTAATCCCAGCTTTTCGTAAAAGAATTTAACTGGATCTTCGTCCGATGACTTTTGTTTGTTGACAAGCTCTCTGATCTGACTCAACTTATTTTTCGAAAATGGAAAAGCTTTCACAAGACGAATCTTCCACTCATCCCAGTTGACGTCAAACGAAACTTGTCCCTCGTACCAACTTTTGGCATAACCTTTGAGTTTAGCTGTACAGTTGCAAATCAGAGTCTTTTCATCCCATCCATACATGTTTGAAATGCTCTCCAAATTTCGTATCCAATGTTCCACGGAAACTGCCGACGTCTGAGGATTGAATTCTGGAACAACATCATTGCGGCCAAGATACCGAACAATCGTAGTTGCTGCACTCGTAGTGGCCACACTCGTGACCGGGTTATTCAACTCTGAATGTGAAGTCCCCGGATTTGGAACTTCAAGAGAAACTTCGGCCACATCAGAGTCAATTGAATCGTTTTGTCTCTTCAACTGCCTAACTAGAGCTTCCAATGCTTCTATTCGAGTATCTTGTTGTTTCCGTCATTTCTCTCGCTTCCGTCGCCTGTTTCTCCTTCTATCATTCTCAGATTCAGATGAGCTAGATGATCGACGTCTCTTATCATGCCTTGCCATCTCGTATACACTATTTTATATTTCAAATTAAAATGTTCTCTCCGTTCATTTCATTAAAACAGTCACAATAGTCAATGAAATAAAATGAACTCACCAGATTAGATCATCGGCATAAATCGTTACACAGGTTGAGAAACAGTGGCATGTTGTAAAACGAATAAGTGTCTTTTCACAAAGAAAGTCTTTTCTTTTACGTACACAAACGATATTGCAGAACAGCTGTTACATCCCTATGACCTCAATAATATCCGCCATCAATCGAGTCCCATCTCGAAGCACGCTTCGTAAACAAAAACGTTCGCCTCGCTCGCGACAAACACAGGGAGTTCCCGGCGGGAAATTACCGACGAAATTCTTTACGCAGCCGTCGCGCGCCGCGCGCCGCGCGCTCGGAACAAAGAACTGTCTTGCCACGCACAATATTCACTATACTTTCGGCAGAGTCTTAGTAGCGGCACATGGTATATCCCACTTCTGAACTGTTAGATAGAAAATAAACACTGTTTCAATGCACAGAACGAATTTAATCGTATTAATATCGAGGAGCGAGTTACAACGCCGTCAACTACGTTTTATGTCCAATCCGCTAGTCCCGTCATCGTCGTCCGGGCTATCGTATCGACCGGTAATCAGCAATCGACACGACTATCGTACATCATCCTTGTTCATCCTTCAGTTCGTCCTTCAGTTTATATATATATATATATATATATATATATATATATATATATATATATATATATATATATATATATATATATATATATATATATATATATATATATATATATATATATATATATATATATATATATATATATATATATATATATATATATATATATATATATATATATATATATATATATATATATATATATATATATATATATATATATATATATATATATATATATATATATATATATATATATATATATATATATAATAGTTTTTGTCGAAAACGTACTGCTTCATGGTAAAAATGGGAAAAAACAAAAAAAGTACAAATATTTAGCAGTTTTTGAGAAATTTAAAAGTGTTCCGGAGGACTGCCGAGGTCGAAAATTTGGACTTAGCATCTCAGGTACATCCCATACAAGAAAAAAAACGAAACCTGCTACCCTTATTTGATGCAACTTATGATGTACTAGGTTACTGGACTAAATATTCAATCGATAAAACATAGTAATCAGGTACAAGGCTGCTTATAAATCTTCAAAATGAGCTAGTTGCATATCAAAAAAAAAACGTACGCTAAATAAGTCACACTAAAATCTCATTTATACTAGACAATTCTAAAAGCGTTTTTCAGATTGTTCAATAATAGAAGTGGTTTTATAAATGTGCGCACGGTCTCCCAAAGCGGCGCGTGACGTCGTTACACGTCTGCTCTGCCACAATGTAGCGCGCTCGTCAAATAATATGCGTCTCAACAAATATCAACAAATATCAACAATATTACATATATAAAACAAATATTTCTTGCGAATATACTGAGCCCTTGTCTATCTATTTGTAGTGCTGATTTTTCAGACTTGGGCTTCAATTTTGAAATTTTAATTAATCGCTGAAATGTGTTTTTCTATGATTTTTAGTTTGGAATATCTGGCGCTCAGTCATTTATATAAATGAAACGTTTGAATTAATGTATAAAACTTATGCAAATTTAGCACGCAAGAATACATGTAATGCGACATCACAGCGGCTTCGCCTGATGCGCGGTAGGATTTTTGGAACCACAAATTTATTTATTTCGATTCACGTTTCGGCATATCGTGATAATAAATTTAAGGTATTTTTTCTCTGTTTTTATAGCAAAATGAATACATACTACAAGACAATTACAATAGATATTAACAGTAAATGAATAGTAAATTACATAAACGGGCAGGTATGCCATCTTACACCATTATCCCTACCATCTACTCTCAATGCAAACGTCGCTCGTTAATCGAGCATGCGATCTATGCGAGGCTGAGCATTTTCTGCAGGAGACGGAACATGTCAATGATGTCCTTAGGTGAAATAGATACGGAAAAGATCACGAGACACGCACTATGTCTAATACAGACGAAACTCAGAAACCAAGCAGATCACGAGTATTCTTAGCATACCTCTAGGGCGGGACACATCGAATAAGTAAGATCCTAAACAAATTCGATATAAAAACGATATTCAAACCAACCCAAAATATAGCTCGATCTCTGAGGCCTATAAAGGATGTAGTATAGCAAAGCAAACTCCGGGCGTCTATGAAATCGAATGCAGCTGTGGTGTGGCAGCGTTGGATATACGAAACGGCCTATAGCCACTCGAATGATGGAACACATAAAAGCTGTTAAAAACGTTTAACGAAAAAAATCGGCTATCTGCGAACACATACTGGATAGCGGAACTATACACTGGGTGCAGTTTCAAATTCTAAATTTCAAATTCCATCAGTTTCCAGAGAACAATTTTACTTTCACCGCAAGATCCGGGAAGCCATTGAAATAAGAAGAACCCAGAACTTCAATATAGACGACTATTTTTAAACACTCTACCAAGTGGAACCCTCTTCTTAACATGTTCCCAATCTCCATCGCCGACCGCAAGGACGTAACACAAGATAACGTTTGTGCACGGGGAATTTTAGAAATTCGCGCGCGCCGAACCCGAAGCCCCACCAACTTCATAATCTGCTCATTAACGGCAGCAGTTTGTCGCCTACACGTAAATCAACAGATGTGAACTGACAGCTTTTTAGTCTACCCTGGACAACAACTTCACACTTCACTCGGTAAATTCGTTTTTATCTTATTTTTAATATGTATTTGAATTACCGTTTAGATGGCATTAGAAGAAAGTATAATTTATTTATTTATTTATTTATTTATTTGTATCAAACATAATTATAAAACACATAAAAATGGTCATACCAAGTAATGGTGCGAAGAAACAACGGCCCACATTCACATGACCACGCTTAGCGCATACCCAATTAGGCCAAATATAGCCTGTATCTGGGCATACGACTAAATGTAATGCATTAGTTAAATGTAAACAATAAAAACGATCCAATTAATAAGGAAAAAAACAAGTATGAACATGTGTTTAAAGTGGTCTGTGCACGTGTACGTAAAAAAGTCTGTGTTAACCTCTCAAATGTGAGGCGTCCCTTAAGGGATGCCTTGGCAAAATGTATACAAAATGTATATAAATTTATATAAATATAAATATAAATGTAAATGTGCGCCGCTTTATAGTAATCCGCTCTATAGTAATGCTATAGCTCTATAGTAAACCCCGCTCTATGTAAATGTAAATGTAAATGTAAATATAAATGTATATACATTTTGCCGTAGGCAACCCGAGCTAATCGCCATTCATTTGAGGGGTTAAATATTGTTTCGTACTTAGCCTAAACTGTTCTAGCGTGGCAACTTTACATCGAGCGATGCCGCTGAACGCAACCAACGAGTGAAGGGAAGACGGGTCGAACGCCGCCACTGAAACGTCAGATTACCATACGATCGGAGCGGACGGTCGATATCGTCGCCACCGCAATTCCTGCTTGTATAAATTGTATATTTCGCTCGCGTGTACTTTGTATTGCACCAAATCGAAAATAAATCTGTGCCACCATTCACAAGGCGTTTACCTGGAATCCTGCAATCCTGCACCAGCGACATTTAGAGGTTGTCCGAGGAGACCGCACCTCAATACATGGTCCTTCGAAGACTATTGCATGGGGCGGCGGGGACCACACTTGCCAGTCTTAGGCAGAATGTGTGGATTTTAAATGGACGTAATGAAGTTCGTCATGTAATTCAAAAATGTATAAAATGTGCTAGATTTAGAGCCAACACAGCAGATCAGATCATGGCAGATCTACCGTCTGAAAGGGTTACGCCAACACGTCCCTTTTTAAATGTTTCAGTAGATTACGCCCGGCCCGATTGCGATCAAACAGTCTCGTATCAGGAAATGCATTATTACAAAAGGTTACATTTGTCTATTTATTTGCATGTCAACAAAGGCGATACATTTGGAACTTGCTTCAGATATGTCCACCAGGTCCTTTCTTAGTGCCCTCAAAAGATTCATGTCACGTCGAGGGGAAATGCGCAAAGGTTTTCAGTGACAATGGGAAGAATTTCGTCGGAGCTTCCCGAGAACTGGAAAACCTCTATAAAATATTCAGGGAAAACGATTCACAGATATACGATTTCAGTGAAAAGGAGGGGATTGAATGGCATTTTATTCCACCTAATTCTCCGCATTGGGGCGGATTACATGAAGCAGGTGTGAAACTCGTCAAACATCACTTGAGGCGTGTTATGGGCAACACGACCCTGACGTACGAGGAATTAAACTCCCTTCTAATAGAAATTGAAGGTGTAGTAAATTCTCGACCACTCATACCTTTAACTGCAAGTGGCGATAGTCTTGAGTATTTGTCTCCGGCCCACTTTCTGATTAATGACTCCTTGACATCGTTTCCGAGTGCTGATTTGAGCGATATAGACATTGGAAAACTTCAAATATACAATCAGATCACAAAGCTCAAACAGGTATTTTGGAAACGATGGTCATCCGAGTACTTAAGTACACTGCAGGAGCGCAGAAAATGGAACCGAGAAATGCCAGACATAAAAGTCGGTGATATGGTCCTTGTAAAGGAAGACAATCTCCCACCTCTCCAGTGGCGTTTAGCCAGAGTGGTCGAGGTATACCATGGCAGGGATGAGAGGGTGCGAGCCGTCTCTATCAAAACTGCGGACGGAACATATGTTCGACCGATAGTGAAACTCTGTCCATTGCCTGTGTCTTGAAAAATGCTTATGTATTTTATTAAATTTTCTAAAGTTTTGTTATTTTGCATGTACTTTGCTTTAGATCTTTGATTTTGAGTTGTTTTGCTAAAGTTTTTGTAAATTTGCTAAAGTTTTTGTTATGAATTTGCTTGTATTTTTGCTTTAGAGTTTTTTTTGCTAAAGTTTTTGTAAATTTGCTAAAGTTTTTGTTATGAATTTGCTTGTATTTTTGATTTAGAGTTTTTGTTTTGCTTTAGATTGTTAGTAAAATTTTGTTTGATGCTAAAGCAATGCTTTGAAATTTTGTAGAAAATTTGATAATTTGAATTGCTTGTTTGAATTGTATATTTTGAAATGTTGTCATTTCAAAGGGGGCGGTGTTTCGTACTTAGCCTAAACTGTTCTAGCGTGGCAACTTTACATCGAGCGATGCCGCTGAACGCAACCAACGAGTGAAGGGAAGACGGGTCGAACGCCGCCACTGAAACGTCAGATTACCATACGATCGGAGCGGACGGTCGATATCGTCGCCACCGCAATTCCTGCTTGTATAAATTGTATATTTCGCTCGCGTGTACTTTGTATTGCACCAAATCGAAAATAAATCTGTGCCACCATTCACAAGGCGTTTACCTGGAATCCTGCAATCCTGCACCAGCGACATTTAGAGGTTGTCCGAGGAGACCGCACCTCAATACAAATATGTACAGTTATGTTTTTGTGTGTGTGTGTATTATGTGTATGTGGATCTATATGTCTGTAGTGTAAAGGATAATTGGATGAGAGATTGGAGATATACTAGTGAAAAGCAAGTAAATAAATTTCTTTTGAAGTCAATAAATTAACTATCTGAGTGCTCTTTTAAAAGAGAATAACATTTTAATTAAATTCTACATCAATATTGTAGAAAAAAGTAGAAGCCGTCCGTGTATGTAATTTCGGCTCGGTGCATGAGGTTATCCACAGGGGTAGCACTGCTCTGTTCAATACCACCTGATTTTTAATTAACTTTAGGTACCGTGGAGACGGGTGAGTTGATCACTCGGCCATATTTTTTAAATTATTTTTTCCCTCTACTAGGAGATTGCGATTCTTATTTCTAGAACTACGTAATAACAATACTGAATAGTACCCAGATGACCTCTGTCACTTTTTTTTACCGCCAGCGGCACTTATATCATAGTAGTTTCATTCTGAAAAATCACCTTAATTTTGTTGTAAAAATATACCATGTATATTTCCACTAGATATACAAAACCTAAAACTTATATGAATTTAAAGTATAACAATTTTATTAAAGGCTTTAAAACTATTTTATTGAGAGGTTTTCGATTACAATCGCCAAGGGTTATTAATTAAATAAATATGGAGGTGTACTTATATTAGTAATTTGTCAAGTAAGTCGGCATTTTATACTAGTATTAAAAATTAAAAGTTCATGAAAATTATTGACGTAAAGTTGTGAGGTCCTTTTTCAAGTCAACCGTGTTGCTTTTCGTTTGTTTGTGAGGATATTACGACAAAATTGGTTGTTTGATTTTCTTCAAATTTAGCATGAATTTTCATTTCATTTAATTTTTAATACGAGTATAAAATACAGACTTACTTGATAAATTAGTAATATTAGTACATCTCCATATTTAGTTAATAATTAACTCCTTGATGAATATAATCGAAAGTCTCAGTAGCCCGTTAAAAGATATTTATGAAAAACTTACAATAAAATACTTTCATAACCTTTAATAATACCGATTAACCTAATTAAAAACAACATGTTTGTAGGGATTTTTATATTGTATTTTTATTCTATTTCAAAATAGTTGCCGTTTTAATGGTTCCAATACAACATCCGAGGTTTATTGTTCACAGGACTAAGAGTACCTATCTAATTATCTTGGAGATAAGTCAGCCCTGATCAAACTCACCACGACTATCACCACTACCACAAAAAAAATGGAGGGCGATATTAGTCATACCAGAGGCTGAAGTACTGTTTATCTATGCATTAAAATTGCGACACAAAATCTCACCCTAAAACGTGTTTAAAATTGACCATGCTGCTTTTATATTTAAATAAAAAATGTAAAGTGAAAAGTTCCTTATTTTTCCAAAACGAAAAAAATTTAGGTAGTTCAAACGTAATTTGAATTGGAATATTCAAATTGATCAATGTCACCCCACTCCACGGTACATGAATACAAGAACAAGGGTATAGGAACAAAGAAATTGCTTCAAATACATTTTTCGAGTGAATGCTCCCAATGTACGAATATATTTCACTGCTTTTCACAGCGTACTTTAATTGCCACATTGCTCAAACGCTATAATTCAAGCTTCAGTCGTCTCTACCGTTTCTCGTATAAAGGGAAGAGGGGCTGTTTCTGGCATAGAGCAGTTATGGACAAAAATATCTCAGAGTCTTCTTAATGCATTAAAAAAAAATAACAATTTTTGTTCTTTTATGATGTCACATTTGTGGATATTAGATATAAAAAAAAAGTTTTTCGGTATTCAGAGAGAACTTTTTTGGATTTTGTGTAAGCCTCCAATCAATTGTTTTTAGAACTTGTAATTGGTTGTTGAACTTGAATGATAAAATGAAATGTGCGAGCATTTAGACACCAAAAAAAAAATACTTTTTATAAAAACTGAACATTGAGATTTTTTTATTTATTCAGAATTCCTCTCTCGCGCCTATTTCAGAAGTTCCAAACATCACACTTTTCAAGAAATACATTTTTCTGTTGTTTTATTATTTGTGATGCAGGATGGCTATATTAATCCAGTTAAGCCAGACTTGAGTCTTCATTAAAAATGCGAGTCAATGCATCGTATCCCAGCCAATTGCTGCGATAAAGGAATAGGAGAAAATAGGAGCAAAAAAATCTAAAAAGATGTTTTATGACAGTACGATATTTTCTGAAAATACGATGTTTTTAATGTACGTTATTTCATGATAGATATTTTTTTCCAAGGTCCGATATTTTCTGAAAACACGATATTTTTGAAACGTATGATATTTTCTGAAAGTGCTATATTTTTAGGAAATTACGACATTTTCAGCACATCGGACAGACTTGCCTCATCTAACCCTACTCAATCCACACCTCCACCCGGACTTAACTTACCCTACTCATTCCGCACCTCTGCCCCACTTGCCTTGATCGTACGGTTAAAAATGTAATTTCTACGTTAACCATTTTATGGCAGCTCCTATTTCTATCATAGGTACGGAACCATAAATCTAATCAGTTCTTCTCATTTACAAATATAACTTATTTCCGAAAGAATTTATGAAATATGACAAGATATAGCTGAAAATATGATTTCAAAAAGTGTCGTTTGTAAGGCGAGTCCCATATCTATCGTAGATACGGAACCCCAAATCTTAGCAGCTCCTCTCATTAAAGAATTTTCGAGATCGGACAGCGCGTTCTTGAGTTATAGCCTCTTAAGCTTATGACTGTAGCTCAAGAATTCATGTCAGACTTTAAAGAATCCTCGGTAATCGTTTTTATTTTCAATTCGGAGAATCGTAAGAAGTTGCTTACCATACGGCTAATAATAGAAAGTAAAAAAAAACCGACTCCAAAATTTATTATAAGTGCAGCAACCATCTGATGGTAAAACTTAGAACAGGCTATCATAATTGAATGCGTATACGAAATTTCGAGTCTGTTCTGTTGACCGTTGAGGAAGGCGTTGGAAGCCAACTCTGGGTTCCGCCATCCTGTCTTGGTGAAACTTAGAACGGGCTGTCGTAATTGAATGCATATAAATAAAATCGTGTCTGTTCTGTTGACCGTTAAGGAGTCCCCTCGTCGGGAGCCAACCCTGGGTGTAGAATCAGGTCATGGTTACTAAGAAAAATGCATTGTCATCGGAACTGAACCAACATGTACATGTTCAACTTCATATGATAATATTTGAGGAGTTCCCTTAATTCCTCATGGATCCCATCATCAGAACAGGTTTTTGATAAAAATGAGACCAATCTGGAAACCTATCCTTTCAAATAAAAAAAGAATTTTCCAAACACTGTACCAAACATTTTTAAAAAAATAAAACTGAATTATAACCTCCTACTTTTTTGTAGTCGGTTAAAAATAAGATGTTTCAGTCGTTCTCTCGTATGGCAGATGCAATTTCTATCGTATGTTCGGAACCCAATGTAGGTTTATCTTTATTTTTAAGAACTCTTAAGACCTCGACATGTGGTGTTACTTCAATACGTGATTTTATCCCGATTACGCGAAAAAAACACGCAATTTTATCCCATAAAAAGATACTCGTCCCAACCCATCTATCGAGATCTTGCAATATTAGAACGAAAACCGAAAACGAACTATTGAAATCACACTGAAAAATATTCTGATCTTTTTATTTCATCTCCTAGTTATTCGCCTAGTTATTTTATCGCCTAGTTATTTCATCACTTTGTTATTTCATCTTGCGAAAATATTATCGAACGCCGAAAAGTATTTTATATCGACTAATATTTAACTGTAATTTTATATTTATGCGAAATATTGAATAAAAATAGAAAAAAGTCTTTTATTGTAGAAACCTCAAAAGTCCAAACCCATTAAAAATAAGTAAATATAAAAAGACTTGATAAAAATAAATAAGTACTGTTTTCTGTTAAAACGTATGCTTTAGCTACATTTTAAGCATATAAACATAGGAAATAAGGTTCATTAAAAAAACGGTTCAGTACACCCCAATCCTTTACCGCCAAGTCGATAAGTAGACAAGTCCCCGACGACTTTTTATTGACCCCACCCCCCTCCCGCGCCAATCCCCCTTCCTCTGATAGTGATTGTGTTCATTAAAATCACGAATAAATTTTTAAGATTTTTCGTAGTATTTTTTTACAATATTTATAGTTTTTTCCAATATGATAAAATCAAAATGGTATTTTGCAATATGATGTACCTAGTCGTAGTATTTTCATAAATATGTATATAAAAAATACCTTTTTGTATTTAAAAACTAACTTTAAAAATTATTCGTTTCGCTTGTATATTCCAACCAAAATTTCACAATGTGATTTCGGCCGATTGTTGTACCTACTGAATTTCAAGTCTTTAAGTCCAATATTTCTAAATTGAAGTATGACTGGCGCGCCCCCTGGTGGATGGATTTCAAATACTTCCAAACTCTTGCGATGACCAAATGATGCCTGCATGCTAAATTTCTGCTCAATCGGATAAAGCGTTTGGACGCTATCGCGGAGGAATACACAGAAGTGGTTTCACAATACTTTTCCTCCGCCGGGAAGGCGGATTTCCCGAAATTTCGCTAAGTCGTACTTTTAGAGTTTCTGAAAAACGCGAATCATTTTCACTACAGGGTGCGGCATATGTTCCTTGACCATTATTAACGACAGAAAACAGAATGGAAAAAAACGGCAGGAAATTGCTTTGTGTGTATACGGCTTAGTAGGTATATGCAGAATATGTTCGAAATGATCCCCAGTTAGCCAGCAGCAGTAGAGTAGGCAACATGTCGTCGCATCGCCAGATTATTATTGACTTGCATTTACAAGTAAAGATAAACTGAGAAATAGTTCGCGAGTTAAAAATTTCAAAAAATTCAAAACAATTAGTGTCAAAAACAATTATTCGATAAAAAGAAAATAATACCTTAGAAAACCGTCTTAAAACTGGCCGTTCACGCCATTACTTTAGCACGAAATCTTAAATGTGTATGTACATGCTCGTATTCAGAGGATCCCGTGTCGTTCGTCAAGAAAAAATGGCTACAGAATTATGTATAAGTGATCCGTCTATTCGACGAATTTTAAAACAATAACTTGGATGTAAGGCTTATAAAAAACCACGGAACAATTTATATCTACGACGCAGTAGAAAAATAGACTAGTTCGATGACGTTGACTAAAAACTCGACTCGAAAATGACAAGCATGAACAAATTGTTTTTTTCTGACAAGAAACTTTTTAGTCTCGAGCAAATATTGAATCGCCGTGTGTGAAAAGCTAAACGACAAGAAAGTCTAAAAAAAATACTCGACGTCAAGGCGCTCCTGGAGTTACGGTTTGGGCCGCAGTAACTAGATGTTGACGAACCCTTTAAATTTTCATTGAAAAAGGGGTTAAATGCCAAAGTCTACTTTGACTACGTTTTAGAGAACCTTGGGCAAAAAAACTATTTCCAATAAGTTCTTGGATAGTTAAGCAGGACTTGGTTCCACATAATGCAAAAATTGTTCAGCAGTGGTGAAAATATTTTTTCCTGATTCCATTACTTACGATGAATGGCCATCTGCGTCGCTAGATCTTGACTGCACCATATGGATCATTTTAGAGGCTAAGGTCAACAGCAAAATATACTTAATTAAACGTGGAGTCTTTAAAAAAGTGCTTACTACCTAATGGAAAAAAATCCTCAAGATATCATACGTTCTGCAATAAATGATTTCCCACGCAGTTTAAAGCCTTACACCAAGGCTAAAGACTATCATTTTGAATATTAAAAAAAAATGTGTAATGTAATTGTTTATATTTTAAATTTCAATGAAATGTATTTAACGGCTAAGTGTTTTTTATTTTTTTCGAGTCAACGAGCATATGCCGCAGTCTGCAGAGAGTTTGAAATTTCCGTCTCTAACTGTACCTACCTACCCACATACAACATATACGGTAACTGAGCGGATACTGCAGAGACGCAGACCTCGAAATGTTAGATTCTCTTCCGCTATCCTACATTGACCTTCATATAACACGTCACATCGCGCATTGTTACAAGCTAGAAGCTGGAAATTCATTAACGAATATTGCAAAAGCGTCATAAAGCATTAATATAATATAGACGTCTTTACAAATGCTCGACTACTGCGCTTTACCAAATAAATATCTACAATAAACTCACTATTAATTACTATTAAGATGGGATATATTCGGAAGCGCTAAAGCAGCACATCGCATAATCAAAATAGAATGTATAATTACAAATGTTTTAAGAATAGTTAGATAAAAGTCTGAAGCTTTTGTGATTAAAGTTTTTTTTCATAATCTTATATTTAACCTTATGAGTAATATGCCAAGAAATATCGATAAAAACGAACCAAAATGGCTATTTGATTTTTACATACCGATTTTTAATTAACATTTATCTGTGTCTATTTCTTATCAGTGAGCTGATAAACCCCTTAAAAGAATACAAATGTTTCGGATTTAATTCGTTAAATTATTATTTTTATTTAATTCAATGGGGGAAAATTTCGAGTTTTTAAAAAAAAAATAGTACAATGATATGGTTCTATTTCATTTTACACGTTCTTTGACTTCGATTGTATTTAAGATTAAATAGATTACGTTTGTCGATCAATGTATCAAATATGATCACAGAAAATGCATTTTTGAACTTTTTCTCCGAGTATTTCGGAGTTTACCAAAATGAAACTTTAATCAGGATATAACTTCATATATTTGCTATTTAACTGTGCATATTTAAAATTTATATAATGCTTTATTACGACAATTGTGATCCTACGAAATGATTTTAATCGGGTTTAAATGGAGACCACCTTAATGAGATTTACCCTTATACATATATTTTATTCATATATATACATATATTTACCCTTATACATATATTTACCGGTATAAAATTATTTGGAACTCATAATGCAATTGCTGTAATATAAAATATGAATATCAATAGATCGTGAAATCTTCTTTTCTTATCGATCTACGTGAAAACATTTCTTATCAAGAATTTCTTTGTACGGAACCCTTGACACGTGAGTATTCGCACACTTGGCCGATTTTATTTATTTGTATCCATATGTATTTTTTTATTCTTTCATAATTTATAACCTATGCAATAAAATAATACATAGAAAAAGTTTTATACTGGTTTAAAAAAAAAGGAAAGGGAGAATGTGAATAATAGGAGTATCATGCGTAGGCTCGACTCGCGCGTTCAGATGTAAAGTTTTTCCATTATTTCCGCGTGCTAAAATACGAAAGATATTGCGTTGCGTGGTTCCTGCTCACTGTTTGACCTTTTCTAGAAAAAATACATCCATTTAGTATTCGTTACCTATGTACACTTTGGAGCTGTCATCTGCAACGGGTGAACCCGACACCTAAGGCTGCTATAACGATGTAGATCGTTCTTTCAGCCGTGAGTTGATTACACAGTCTCAGGGACAACATAGTCCACAGTCTAGCTCCACCGACATGCCCGTAAGAATCCGACGTCTTTCTGCGGGGCACTGGAATGTGAATCCAGCGGTCCAACCTCACACCCTTACTACCAGATTTGCCCGGATATCTCCGTCTCCGGTCTGGTCACGCTTTCGAAGTCGCTTGTTCGGCCTCTACCTTACATAAGCGGTTCTACAGTTCTAATATGCGACGACGTCACTAGGGATCGGGTGGCAGACGGATTGATTCAAGGGTTGAAGACGTCAGGTCGACCCCTCCCCTGTCATAGGAAATATACGTCTCCAGACCCCTCTGGTTATTTGCCACCTGGGCATTCAACATCTAGCAAACTGGATGGTACACCAGATGCCTAGTTCCGTCCGAGGTATTCCCCGAATCCCCAATCTTCTGATTCAAACCGCCTCTGGCTGTAGGATTACAGCCGTGGCAGAAGATTACAGCGGCTCTGACAGGGTAAGCCCCACTTCAAGGAGGCTACCAGATAGGATTTGAACAGTGAGCTGGGCAGGCCAAATGACAAAGATTTTTGGTCAATACCACCTAAGCTGCATGGAACCATTAGGAACCAAAGGAACGAATGTACAAATAGGGTTGTCAACTACAACGGGCGAACCCGTAACCTCAGGAAGTTTTAACGATTAGTCGTTCTATCTCCCGTGAAGTGAACGCAGAAGACTTGGACAAAACAGTCCACCGTCAACCTCCGCCACATGCCCGTAAGAGGCCAAAGCCTTAACCGCGAGAAAACTAGGTGTGTTACCCAGAGGGCTTACACACACGCCCTTACTTCCAATTGCGACCAGATTACTCCAGTCTCTTGATTTGTTACGAGTTCGAGGTCTCTCTCTCTCCCTTACGAAGCGGTAAAACGGTGTATACCGAATCTATCGCGGTCCATGGCATCCTTTGCCCGGCTGTTCACCCGGGATCGGGTAGCCGATGGTCGTTTCAAGAGCAGTCGCCGTAAGATCCGCAACCACCCCTGCTCTATAGAAAACAGTACTACTTCCAGACTCCCCCGACAGTCACAGTGCAGTCGATTGGCTTACGCCGCACGGTGCGCAGACCGTCCAGGAACGCCAGAAGGTTGATTTCTATGGGAAACTAGCCCTAAGCCCGGGCTCGCACTTCATGCGTGGAGGCCGCCGGATGGGTGTTGACCCGTGAGTGTGACCAACCCTGAACAGAATAGGTCTTCGTGGCCAACTCAGCAAGGGCCCATTAGCTCCCTAAACGTATATACATAGCTATCTTGCTATTTCTCCATAAACATGATAAAAAAGTAAAAGAATTTTGACCGAAAAGGGCAAGGTCACTTTTTCAACTCGGGCCGAAATGATCGTTTGGCATTTCGTGTGTTTGTTTGAATGCTGTTGAAATCATTAAAAATGACGTATGTGTAAGGATTTGTATTTTTTGTTTCTGTTTCTAGATGCTGGTCTTTTTAATGACGTGTATCTAAAAAACGAATATATCATGTGACATACCAAAATGTGTAAGTAACGTAAGATGAGTCGAATATATATTTTTTTTAAATATATTCGCAATATAACGGACGTTGGGGGTGAAAAAATAAAAATATTTTGCAATATAATCATGTGACATTCAGAATGAAGAATAAGTCGAGTAGAAAATAGAGTTATTATTTTAATTTACAGAGGTACTCAAATAATAAAATGTACGTTAAGTAACATAGTTATACACGAAACAAACTAATTATGAATGTAATTGATATAAATGAATAATTTAAATCACCACATGATATAAGTATATAAGTAACCAGTAATAAGTAACCAGAATAATATAAATCACCACAAACACTAATGATATAACTAATTTTGCACGGTTTTCGCGGCAATGGGATAAAAAACTCTTTCTAGCTTAGCAATTACAAGTTAATAGTAAAAACATATTTTTATAAACCAGCTTTAAAAAAAACTCTGTCCCGAGCCAACTCTGGATGCAGCAACTCTGTCGCGGTGAAACTTAGTACGGGCTATCATAATTGAATGCGTATACAACATTTCGTGACTGTACTGTTGACCGTTGAGGATTGCACTCGTCGGGAGCCAACCCTGGGCTCAGCAGCCATATCATGATGAAATTAGATTGGGCTATCATAATTGAATGCGTATACAAAACTTCGTGTCAGTTCTGTTGACCGTTGAGGAGTCCCCTCTTCGGAAGCCGATCCAGGGCGCAGAATCAGGTCATGCTTACCATAAAAATTGATTGTCATCGAAACTGAACCAACATGTAAAATGTCAACTTCATAACATAAGATGAGGTGGTTCTAATTCTGCTTACAAGATTTAACCTAACCAAACATACTGACAAACATTGTAAGGTAAATAAAAGCTTGTAATAAATTAGCCTTCTTTCATTACTCACAATGATCATTCATTACACTAATGGTCTGAAAAGTAGCCAGTACATTGCATGGTGCGCTAACTCATGGTTACCTTAAACATACGAGAGCTTCTATTTTTTTAATTCATTATGAAAGCGGTAATTATAAAAATGACAATTGAAAAGAGGTGATTATGAGGTTTGAATGTTTTGCAGCATTTGCTTTAAAATTAAATACCAGATTATTTACAATATCAATAAAATTTATATCATTGAAGTAAGAAACAGTATTGATATTGAAATCTATTTATTTATGATCTATTATTATGTAATTTATCGTAAATATTAACGATATTGATTCCTTATTCATTTCCTTTTGGCGAATGAAGTGTAGGTATGTATAAATACAGTAATTTTGATTACGAGGAATAAATAATAGAAATCGGTTGTATCACCGCAAGACTCCCGGCAAGTAGCGAAGGACTGATTTTATCTGATTATTATTTTCATAAATAAAACCGGTGAGCGGCCTCTTTCGGTCGGAGTACGAACCCGGTTGGAACCGTTCTATATTTTTAACGACAGCTCGCAATGTCAAATATGTCTCAAATCGCACATCTAGGCACAGGCGTAAGCCTAGTTAGATGTGTGAATTTTTCTACAAACAAATATTGGCGATATTGTTCATCGTACAAAGGTTGTTCAAGACATTGGACCAGAAACTTCTTTGTACGAGCAGCTAGATGGTGTTTAAGGTGGTGCTAATGATATTCTGTTGACATTATGGTTATTTTACTTATCCTTTTTTCTAATAGATTTTATTTTATTTTTATTTTTATTTTATTTTGTTCGGTTGACAAACAGCATTTATATATAACAAATACAAAATATAACAATGAAACTATGACTGAGTATATGTTAACACTATTTACCGTTAATTTTATTTGTACATATCCCCGTTATTTTTTAGCACACACACACATTTTTTAGCAGTGATTTATTGTTTTGTAGCAGTGATTTATTATTTGATTTAAATTCATTGATAAATTAAATATTGGATGCTTCCAACTGTCGCTTTATTAGTAATTACTATAGTCATTTAAAAGTCTACCTTAGGCCTAGTTAGACGAATTTGTCATATATTCGTTAATAATAATATGTCTCATTACAAGTATGAGATTAGTTGTTTCCTAGATGCAATACTAGGAAATAAAAAAATAAAAAAAAATAATATATTCTTCAGACTTTTTCGACAAAGTATCAACGGTGCAATTATAGTTGGTGTTTATAATTTCTGTGTATAATTGTATTGAGCTGACAAATAAGTATTTACAATACCTACTGACCCGTCTAATAGACAACTCGAACGAACGAGTCGACTCGAGGTCGACTCTTAAATCGCTGAAACGAAAACGTGGATACAAGTTCGACTTCATAGACTGACACTTGAGTCGCTAAAAGAAAGAATGCAAGGGTCGACTCTATGAAGATTCTTGCATTAGTTCGACTCGTGGTTCGAACGAATGCAAAAGTCGAACCGTGTCGACTTTTTATTATGAGCAAAGCCTCTTTTGCATCAGTGCTTCAATTATCAACACTTCATGAATTATTGATAAGCAGATATGAAGTAGAATACAAAAGAGTTGTTATTACTTTATTGAATCAGGGAAATGGGCTGTCAATCTTTGATTGTGACGCCGCGTCGCACGAGACGAATTTTACCCATTTTTTAAATAGAATTTTCGTTCGCGCCAAGCGCATTGATGAACACAGACAGCTGCGGAGACTATTCAGTGGCGATTCGAAATAAATGGGGCCTTTGAAATGACAAAATGATTGAGTAGGAGGGATTACAAATGAGTCAACTGTCTAAAGCCTACTTCCTCCTATTGTTGTATTTTAAGCTTTCGTTCTGGGGGTAAACTGTGGCCGATTTTGCTTTGAAAAAAATAGCGCCTTTCTCATAGAATGACAATCCAAAATAATCGACCCTAGGAAATGTCTAGTGTAATTGTTTTCTGGTGTCTTCTATGCTGATGCCTACCTTGCTATTATCTTAATTCAGTGCCATATTTCTAGTCGCTCTAAACGTTGGCCACTACCTATATCTCTCTCGCTTTTTTCCATACATTTTTCACACATCACAGTAGAACCGACACGCTTTCACCTTAGCGATGCGGCCAAGCATTGGCCAATGTGTAGAGTGGCCATTACATTATTATTACGCAGCCGCATCGCTGAAAAGCGAGTAGCAGCAAAATAATATTGAATTCACCCCAAAAACTATTTTTTTAAGCTCTATGACACTTATAAGTTACGTATCGACACGGCGGATTTTTTTGCTTCCACGATATCCCAATAACGCGTTACATGATTTCAAATATAGTTTTATTAATATGGTTTGTACAATAGTTTCCCATATATTGCCCAATAGTAATAAGGACGACTGTCAATGCCCATTTTAAGTTGCACTATCATTATTTTTGTTTCTCCGTTTTACTAAAAAAAAACTACTACGGGGTTTTTAATAAATCAGACTACTCATTATTGCGTTGCAAAATTAAAGAGCATAAAAAGTCATAACTTTTAAACCCATTAACCTAGTTTTAATAAAATCGACGATATGCTTTATTTGGCAATAGAAAAAACCCCTGCAGCTCCTCCTTCCTACTCTCCTGCTCTCCTCCCCACCAACTCCCTGCCCCTCACACCTAGAACCTATCTAGGGGGGGGCAGGGGGGGGGGATGTATGGATTTCCCACAACTTTCGACTGCGCTATGTTGATTTAATGGGAGTGCCCGATAAACAATCACCCTTCATCCGTCTATCTCAAAAACCAAAGTTATCCTTTTGCAAAATTAAATATCTCCAATATAGTTGAATTTAAGCAAAAAACAATACATTTAGCACATTGATTAAATCTACGAATGCCAATTCCTAAATATAGACTTGAATATATAATTAGATTAGTCTTCCAAGAAGATCAACAGCGAACAAGTGCTCTTTACATAAAAAACATGGTCGAAATCAAAAATGCATGAATTCTAAAAATAAAGAAATATCGGAACCATCTAGACAATCAAAATGCGACTGCTTTCATAGCCTTACTGATGTGTTATAAACTTGGCGGTGATATAAAAGGTAAAAGAAATATTGAAATAGTCTTATATTGTACTGAAGAAAAATATCGAACCATTTTTTTTATTTATCTAGTAACCATGCATCGCATACTTAAATACACCTATTTCATAAGGTATCGAATGTATGCAATGTGTTTATTTAGATAATTATCAAATTAATTTTGATTGATTTTTAAATGGGGCATAACTGTGGACAATACAGTAGTAGGACTATGCGGCTTCTGCATCATCCTCTTAACCCGAACTACGCATCAATATATCAGCTATACTACAATAGTGATACACGCTGGATACGGAATGCGGGATACCAAAAGCAGTTTTTATAACTTTTAATGAGCTTTTGTAACTTTGAATGAGTATGTATAATGCATGTCGTACTACCAAACACGCTGTATAAAATGCAAGAAGCTATTTTCTATCTAAAAATAACTCATCAATCAAAATATCTCTCCAAAGGCAAAGGGTAGAATACTAAATGGTCTTGATAGGTTTATCAATCAAAAGTTTAATTTTTCATAGGCAATGTTAGTGTTCAAAAAATTCATGAAATATCATATTCATATTCATTTTATTGGTATACTGGTAAACAAGTCAGATTAGCAAACATTCATACATATTTTTTTATCGTAAAGAAAAAAAAAAAAAAAAAGATACTAGCATTAACAGCGGCGGTTGTAATATCGCTGAAACATCGGGGCTTCAAACTTAAGCAGTAATATCCGTTTTTCTCTTATTTATAATGTCTAACAACAGCGCTAGACTTCGATTTCATATTTGCAAGAAATTTGATTCTTTGTAAGGTTTAACCCCATAAATTCGAGACATTTATAACACGGAATAAAAAATGCAAACGGGACTTCAATCGCGAGCTGAAGTTTCGTTAAAATCATTCAAAGAATAGATTTGTTATATATTAAACATAATTATAACCTTAAATGATAGGGATACTTGTCGTCGAATGAAAGAAAATAAATATTTATCGGTGCTTAACTCTTCGTCTGGCAGATTTGGAGTGGTGTCCATCATAATTTAAACGCGTTCTTATCGCAGTATTACTTTCTCAACAGAAGGAAAGTAATGTGAACGCACATCTGTCTGTGTGTCTGTGGTACTGTGTGTATTCCTCCACGATAGCGCTCAGGCGCTTTATCCGATTGAGCTGAAATTTGGCATACAGGCTTCATTTGGTCATGGTAAGAATTGAAAAGATTGTGGTGGAAGTCGTTCCACCAGGGTACGCGCTAGTCATACTTCCACCTCGAAACATTGCATTTAAATACATGCAATTTTAAACATTTTAAACTCCGCCATATTAAATGAAATATAGAATGAACGAATGAATGAATATCTCCTTATTGCACAATAAAACAAAGTACAATGGCGGACTTATTGCTACGTAGCAATAACTTCCAGTCAACCAACTAGCAATATCTTCCAGTCAACTAACATATTTTTTTTTTTCAAAATAATACATCATAATGAAAAAATACAATTTTATAACCACGGAAAATACTACAAATATAGTACGAAAAGATAATATTTTAATACTACAGAAAATACTACAAATATGGTAAGAAAATAATACAGGACACTACTAAAATACTACAAAAATTTTAGAAATTCATTCGCGATTTTACTCGAGTACCGAGAGGGGAGAGGATTTGCGCGGGGGGAGGGGGGGTGTGAATGGTTAGCGGGAGGTTTGTCTACTTGCCGGGAAAGTCTTGTGGTGACCCAACCGACTTCCATTTATTTTTCTGCCAGAATATCAAAAATTGCGTTTACTTCAGAGGTAGAAAACCGTAAACTCGAATATATATGCAGTGCATTACCTGCAAATGGATAAACTTAACCTGAAAATTTTCCTGCAGAGAGCAAAACTTTCAAACATCAAATATGCAAAACTCGGCGAAATCATGAATATAGTCATTTCGTTTATCTTCAAGCGCATACTTCGTTCGCGAGAAGCATGCAATAAAGCAATATTCATATTATTTTCAGTTTCAGTCATGTTAATAACCCTCGTTGGGGATCGTATCGCCGAACGGATAAACGACAAGTATTGCGAAATTTGCATAAAAAATTTACATTTTTACGGTAACGAAGACTGACATTCGCGAAAAATCCACGAACGCTACGATGCACCAATCTCGTTAAGTCGATGAACCCATTCTTTTTTTACACGACTGCCCGACAAAAAAGGAGTGTAATGTTTTCAGGGTTCATCTATGTTTTACGTTTCTAAACGCTCGAACTGATTTAGAAGAATGCTATGTCATCCCGAGTGTCCAAGGGTAATTTAATGTCCAAGGGTAATTAATGTCCAAATTATTGTCAATTAATTAACAATAAAATAGCTTTCTCTGCCAATCTTACTTATTCTACAACAAACTTCCATTACACATCAGGGGCCTTGGGGAGGTTCACTTTAAGAAAAAGGTACAGGGTATTTTGACTAAAAACCCCATTTATAGCATTGAGGATTTCGACAACATCAATTTTTCGCAGCTCTATTGACCTACTTGACTATTATTATTCCTTATTCTTTCTATTATTGACTATTTTACAATTGCGTTTTTTTTTCTTCTTCAAACTATTGGCTATTGACAATAATTATTATTACTGATTTGTTTGTATTTGTGTTTTTTCTTTAAAATATCTTCCCGTATGATAATTTGGGAAATTATCCAATATTTATTTGATTATTTAGTACTTAGGACTATATAGAAAATTAGATAGAAAATTTTACGAAATTAATTAAGAATTTTGATTGAAAATATTGGAAAATGTTGTTTCCTCTACATAGAAAATCTGCGCTTGGATGTTCAACGTTCATACCTTGCAATACTGACGATCATATGTTATACCTTAATAGGTATTTATTTAAATATTATACTTGTTATTTTCATTACTTTTGACTTAACCAAGTGTAGGAACTCCTATCAACTGGTTTGAAATAAATAAATAAAATAAAAATAAAAAAATAAAAAAAAAAATAAATAATCAAATTGACAATAAATTAACATAAATATATCTTGTCCAGCGTCAAATAAAAGGAATGAATGAGTACATTCCGAAAATATATATGCGTATCTATATGGATAAATATATAAACCACAAATATTTCATAAAAAAACTTAATAAAAATAATTATATATACAGTAGTTCACTATGTGTAACGGAAGTCGTCTTTTTTATTCCTTTTAATATAAATTATTTTCTTGTTTTACAACCATTTACGGTGTGATACGAGGAGGTTTGCCTGGTGTCGTAGTTATTAAAAAGCAGGATCTGTTTTGGTATTAGCATGTCTAGCGTTCTATCTCTGCCACATTAATACGAAATTTACTTATATATCTCAATATTATTCTTTTAATCCCCCAATGAAATTGATTTTCTTAAACGGAAATACATTTTGAGGCTATGTTATTATTATAGTCGATACTAACTAAATTTGGAAAAGTCTTTTTGTTGTTAAAAAAAATATTGTTCAAAGAATTGAAAGAGTGTTTTCATCTATTAGTTAAGTATACAATTATAGTGCGATTACATTGTTTTATTTATTTATTTAAATCCAAAATAAAAATTTACAATGTTGACATAAATAATACAGTGTAGAAAAGAGCAAATACTTAATCATTATTTGCGAAGCAATGAAAGTACAGATTTGATGGATCAGCTCCACTAGACTACAGTCTGTTCTGGAGTGATACCAGTGTTAAATTTGTTACGTAGTACACTTTTTTATAAATTTTCTGTTAAAATAATTAAAGTTTTTAGCAACATATTTAAGAAAATTTGGAAAAAAGGACATCTAATGTTAGTTAGTAAATCGGTAATAAAATGAGAAGACTAAAGAGGTCACTAGAATCTACAATGCAGTCGCTATGGCCGAACACGGCTAGAAGGATATAAGTATAATAAAAAAAGGATAAAAGGATTATAATTACCTATATAGGCATTATAATAAATAGATATATTTATATATAAATACACACGCATACATATAAAATATATATACACATACACACACATACATATATACAAAACGTATCTACCTATATTCAATATATACTTTATATATACGTACATAATAATATATAATATAATAAATAAACAAAAATAAATAATTGCAAAAACTTTTCTTTATTTATTATTTTAAATATTAGCACCAACATCATGCACCAACAAATTCATGAAATCACCAATAGAAGGCTTTTATGGAACTATGTTTCTAAACACAAAACTAGGGGTATAATGGAGCTGATTGCGTTTCTTTTACAATCTAAAATAATTTCACCAGTCTATTAGGTTATTTGAAAAGATTTTTTTCTGGAATTTTAGCAGGATTATGTTAATAAAAATATTAATCCTGGTAAATTCATAACTATTACATTGAATCGATATGACGTGCAATAATAATAATTAAAACATCTTATCAAATGTTGATAACAATATGACAAAATTACAGATATTATAAAATGTAAGTAATGTTTCTACATGGAAAATCTTCTTTTTCCATTATTTAATCATTATAATCTGTAGTCTTGCTTTAAATGTGCATGCATGGCCTAATACATCTAGTTTATTTCTGAAAGTTATAAATCACGGGGTACATCCTCAGAATGGCCCCAGCCGTTCTCCTGCAATGTGGATTGCAAATTTGCGTTTAGCCGCATATAATTGCGCAACGAGCACCTATATTACATCGATATATAAGGCCTAGAAATGCCCTGAGGTACAAACAAGTGGGGTCATATCCGTTGCGCGTAAAAACATCTGACAGAGAGAGAGAGAGCGATAAAATAAAAATTATGCAAGAGAATATCAAGGCAATATTCGTCGTGGCATCGCTCACACCGAGAAGTACTGGCGGATCTACTACTGGCGGCAATCATTTTCGCGCAAAAGGCCTATCTAGGCTCTTATATATCGATGCTATATTAAGACAAATAGTCTTCTGCGTTCACCTCACGGGGGATAGAACGATAATCGTTAAAACTTCATGAGGTGACGGGTTCGCCCATTGCAGTTGACAACTCTATTTGAGGTTATTCTCTGGGTAATATACCTGGTTATTATTTTAAAATTATATTTTATTCCACGTGATTTCGGAAAAGGTGGAGAATCGATCAGCTGTCTTATTTAACCTTGCTAATGGATCGAGGCCGTTGAGCTCGGCGGTATTGAATGGCATTCAATAATGTACAAAGGCCACAGATGGCGCAGCGGTGTTATTTCTGAACAGATATATTTGGAATATTTGGGACATTGAGCAACCCCAAATACGAACTCCTGCAAATAATAACCCAGTGGAAAATTCAAAATAAGAGGAGGCCTGGCCTGGCAATGACATCATGGCTGCAAAATCCACGCCAGTGGTTCCTGCTGAGCACTGGCGCATTGTTCCGTGCGGCGGTCTCCAAGACGAAAATCGGATGCAGGATGATTGCCAACCTCAGTTAGGAGACAGCACTACAAAAATACGAATATATGGAAAGTCATAACATTGGTATAATAACGTTGCTATCATAACATTGCTATAATAATGCTCAACGTCACTTTATTATATTGAAAAAGAAACTATTTATTTGGCACCTTTCGTCGTCGCCATTGGGAAACATATTAAACTAGTTATATTTAAGCGATACAAATTTTTTGGAACTAATTATCATAGCTATTGAAATGCAACTCCGACTAAAGATTTGGAGCTTTGGAGCTTTGTACATTCTTAAAGCATTTAAGGCTAATTTACACATATTTTATAGTAAACCTGTAGGTATGTTATTAATCATACGTGATTTCTAAAAATATATTATATAACAAGTAAATATATATTTTTTTAAAAACACGACTGCCGTTAAACAAAGTATTTTTTTTTCTTATTTTTTTTATTTTATTGAAATTCAAAACAAAAATTTCTAATGTTGACATAAATAATACAGTATAGAAAAGAGCAAATACTTAATCATTGTTAGCGAAGCAAAGAAAGTACAGATTTGATGGATTTTATCAGCTCCACTAGACGACAGTCTGTTCTGGAGTGATATCAGTGTTATATTTGTCTTATAGTGTATTTATAATTTTAAGTATTATATTATATTTATAATTTTAAAAAATAAAGTTTTTATGAAACAATTATGGTTTATATGTGTATCCATATAGATACATGTACCTATATTTCCGAAATCTACTCAATAAGACCTTTCATTTGTCACTAAACACTGTAAATTTATGTTTATTTCACTGGACATTTGAACATTTGGACAACTACTTTCTTAATATTTGGACAGTTAAGATATCCTATGACACTCGGGATGATATAACGATTCTAACTATACTATCACACACTTCTAAATCGACTTAATCGTTTAAAAGTTACGATGGAATAAATAACGGAAAACATACATAGAATGACATAGATGAACCCTGAACACATTACACTCCATTTTTATTAAGCAGTCGTATAATAATCAAGTGCATGAGGCTTCACAAAACGTGGTAAAATCAAACGTACTATGGTACATCATACTTAAACACACCTACAGAAAACATATCATCAACACTCCAGAAAAAAATGTCGATTAAAAAAAGGTTTTAGACGCCTTGTAAATGTTACCTCCTTTGGCGAAGAGTTATTATATTTGCAGATGTTATATCTGTTGACTTGAGATTAAAAAATCATTTAATCGTTTGTATATCTTGAAACCAACGACTTCCTTTAAAATTTCGGGATTTCTGAGATAGTCAGTGGGCTAATTGTTATTTTTATTTATGGAGAAATTATATAAGTTTTAATAAAAACAATCCTTGTGGGATTGTCTACTAAGCTTGTCGGACTAAGCAATTATCCTCGTCGGGAGCCGATCCTGGGTGTAGAATCAGGTCATGCTCACCATAAGTTGCATTGACATCGGAACTGAACCAACATCTAAAATATCAACCTCATAGGATAGGAGAAATTGGTTGTAATTCATCTTGTAAGGTTTGACCTAAATAAACTAAGAAACTAACAAACATTGCATGTTCAATAAAATCTTTTAAATATAGATCTCATTGCATTTCAATTGGTGCTACTACGTCCAAAAGCGAAATCATTTCAACTGGTATACAATAAGGGTCATATATAGGTCCTACTCTTTTCGTTTTGTATGTTTGTTCGGCAAATGTTTGGAGCATATTATATTAATTTTAATGGTAACATTTTTATTTTATTTTTACTGAGTATCCCGTATCATATGTAATAGCATATCAATGTATTTTTTTATAACTGCGATTTTATTTGGATACAAAAATATATAATTACAATTAGCCCCTTTTGAAAAGAAGCTGTCGCTTTATAAAAGAAAGCCTTTCCGGCTGCAATGGCGGGAACACGACAGCTGACTTAAACTAAAATTACTTTCCGAAACTTTGCTCGTGCACCGTATAATTTATCCGTTTTTCGCTCAGCATTTTGCGAAACTCTGAAATATTTTCTGTAATCGTTTAGGTAAATGTCGTTTTTTTAATGGAAATAAATAGCATTATCGTGACTCGATCCAAATAAAATGGAGAATGATCGCATTCTGGCAAGATGAGATAAGATCAAAAGCTTTTGAATTTATGGCTTGGATTCTCGCTAGACGCTTTTCTCACGTAGGGTAGCATTTTGTCCAACGCCCTTTCGCTCATGTGGGAGCGTGGTGGAATTTCGAACATGTGTATTTTTCGGCATTTGATGTCACAGGCTGTTGTCACAATACCATTAGGCTGTTGTTATTTCTAATTACCTTATCTTTTCTTCTCCATTTTAGTGTCGTATTCCTGGCCTGGTTAGGGCTCGTCGATCAGTATCGTTTGTCGGTTGAATTTATTACGGCGTATTTTGATAATCCACCTTTTCTGTGGGGTGGGTTGTAGAGATGGGTCCTTAGCAGGTCAGCATGGGCGGCGCCAGTGTATATCTACAGTACACTAACACCGGTTCCTAATGGTTCCGTGCAGTTTGGGTGGTGTTGACCAAAAATCTATTGGCCTGCCCAACTCACTGTTCAACTCCTTTCTGTCAGCCTCCTCGAAGACGGGCTTACCCTGTCAGGGCCGCCATTAGCTTACGCCACAGCTGTAATCCTGCTGTCGGAGGCGGTTAGGATTAGAAGATCGCGGATTCGGGGGAATACCCAGGGCGGAACCTAGAGCGGAACGGGCACTTGGTGCACCATCTGGTTTGATAGGTGTTGAATTCCAGCTGGCGAATAACTAGATGGGTCTGGAGACCTATGTTTCCTGTGACAGCGGAAGGTACTTGTCGACCTAACTGATCCAACCCTTGAATCGATCCGACGGCCACCCGACCCCGAGTGACCTTGGCCGGTAAAGGGCGTCGCGGTCCGCAAAATATTCAAACTGAATAACCGCTTACGTCAGGTAGAGGCCGTTCAACCGACCCCGAAACCGTGACCAGACCGGAGGACGGAAAAATCCGGCCAAATCTGGTAATAAGGAGGGCATGGAGTTTTGGGCTCACATTTTAGTGCCTCGCGGTAACGCGTCGGCTTCTTACGGGCATGCTGGTGGAAGTATATATAACTTCTGTCGTATTTACTTTCTGACTTAAGGTATAGTTACGGTATAGGAATACGATTCTTATTCTTATAAGGTATCAATTCTAGAGAACAAATAAATGAGACACGAGTCTGGGACACGGGTTTGGAGTAATGGGACACGAATAATGGGACACGGGTTTGAGAAAAACCACCCTTAATGGTGTGAAACAGGGGATATATATTTAATAGTTGTATATCCAAAATGAAATAAGGCAAGAAAAACGCGTTACTTACTCTCCCATGAAAATAACAAATTACGAACCTATTTGAGGTTTTCCGACCAACACCTAAGGTTGAAAAATAGGAAGATTTGTTTTTTTAATCTGATCAGTTTTAAATTTTGTTGAAATATTTTTCTTAAGAAATTAAGTAATACGTTTTTGAGGGTTTTGGAAAAAATCACCATTAATGCTGTAGAAGAGAAGTATGTGTTTGAGGATGGTACAAAAATTCCCCTAAATTATTAAAAAAGGGATAGATTGCTATAAATTTGCATTCTAGTTTTAGTATATCATAGAATAAAATCCTATTTACTAACCTAATTCCAACCGGGTATCGCCGGGTAAGATCGCCAGTAAAATAATATGTTTCTGACAGATATCGGGAACTATATAATAACATTTATATCCTCTTAATACAACACATTTATATCTCGATCCTACTCGAATTTCTTCCAATCCCAATCTCCCGGGATAAACTTGAAAGACTAATACCATTTAGAGCCCTTTCAGCTTCAAATATCCTATTGTTCAACGGACCGATAGGAAATATTAACTTATTCAACCGGAAAAAGCACTCAACATATCTAAAACTTTTATGTAATGTCAATGTTGTTTCTGAAATAGAGGTAGCCATTTGAACTTGTATTCAGGGCCCCGTTTCTCGAAAGTTTTACATTGCAAAGTTACAAGTTTATAAGTGCAAGTGCCTGTAGTTACAAATTCATTGTTGCCGGCGATTATCGAGTACTTTTTAGACCTGTGGAATAAAGTTATTACTGTCAGCAATGTGCTATGTATGTCACTATGCTGTCATAGTGTAAATATTGAAGATTGCCTCTCTCTCTCTCTCTCTCTCTCTCTCTCTCTCTCTCTCTCTCTCTCTCTCTCTCTCTCTCTCTCGATAGGAGGTATTTGCGTAATATAATATTGTGTAAAAGTTAAAAAAGAAGGTACCAAAATTGCTAGGCTCTTGGATCCTAGGATCCAAAAGCTAGGATGATCTAGGATGAATCCTAGGATGATTCAGATCAGCGCTATCTACTCTATACGAGCGACTTTTCCTAATACAGAAATAACACAAGGAAAAATTTACAAGAGACGTGAAAGCCCTAAGACGTGCCGCCATTTACTCGTACAGGCACGCTAGGTAATTTATTGTTTGCTTGAGTCACCGAGTTTTTAATGGTGTTGGCTTTGCTATGTTTTACTGTCTTGACGTGACTGCGCATAGCGACGCGTCGCCCTCTCCTTTTGATTACAACGCTCGAATAAACGTTGATAAATTGCATGTTCTTTCGCAGCTTTTCTAATTAACCCTATTTACACAAAACGCTTTATTAAACGTTTTCTCATTTCGTGGAATCGTACGCTGGCCGTTGCGATAATGACCATTAAATACCTTAACTTGTCTAACTACTATTTACTTAACAAACTAACGAAATTATAAATTTACATTTTAAAATTCCCACGAATTAAATATTTCCGAATAATTTGCAGTTAACGGTTCCTATGCCGTTGGGCCATTAACGCCTGCTTATTACATTTGGTCGGTTCAACTCCTATTCAGTAGCCTCCTCTAAGAAGGTCGAACCTGGAACGGACTCTGTTTCCCATGCCACGGCAGATTGATCCGTTCCTCTGGGGGGATGTACTTAGACCCTGCTGGGTGGTTTACGCATAGTGTGGCGTCAGCCAATCGACTGTGCACTCCGGCGTATAACTGGAGGGGTCTGGAAATGCTCTTATACGTTTCCAAATACCTCAAAGTGTCTAACTAGGTACTACTTAAAAAACAAAAAAATATATATATTAACATTTAAAAATTGCCAAAGGATTAAATATTGCCGAAGAATTGACAAGAATTGAAGGTTTTTGTGCAGTTAGGCTATTAAGACCTGCTCGTTACATTTGGTCGGCTCAACTCACAGTTTAACTCCTATCTAGTAGCCTCCTCTAAAAAGGCCGAAACTGTAACGGACTCTGTTTCCCATGCCACGGCAGGCGGATCCGTTCCGCTGGGGATGACCTTCGGGCGTTGTCAGGCGGTTTGCTCATCGTGCGGCGTCAACCAATCTACTTTGCACTCCGGCAAATAACTGGAGGGGTCTTGAAATGCTTTTGTACGTTTTCTACGCAGCGGGGGTGAATGTTGACCTGATGTCAACCACTCTCAAAACAACCCGTTTGCCAGCCGATTCCGTGTGCACGCGGGCAAAGGACGCCACGGTCTCCGATAAATTCGAACTGAAATAGCGCCCGAGATTCGATCCCCCAGAGGAAATTGATCCTATCCACCAGCATAATAGCCTGCGACACAAAGTCCTTCCCTCTCCTTACTAGGGGAAGCTACTGGATAAAAGCCGTACACTGAGTTAGTTGAGCTGACTCTGAGAACGAGATATTCCGTCCGCCGTTAACCTCAGGTAGAAGGCCGCGCAAGCGACTTCGGACCCGTGACAAAACGAGCGGTCGGAGAAATACAGCCATATCTAGTAGTGAGCGCGCGAGACTGTCCGCTGGATCAACTTTCCAGTGCCACGCGATAAGGCGTTGGACTTCTCACGGGCAACTTATCGTAGCTAGACGGTGGACTTTTTCATTCCCAAGTGTCTACGTTCAGTCCAGGTTGAAAGAACGATCGATATCGTTATACCTTCCTGGGGTGACGGGTTCGCCCGTTGCAGGTGACAACTCTCCAATGCGAAATAATTTAGAAACCCGCGAGCCTTTAGGAATTTAACCAGCACAACGCCCTGTCTGCGTAGCGACTCATACACCATCTATGTCAAGGCTGGTCAAACGGTCGATCGCGATCGACCGGTCGATCGAAAGTACTTTTTGAGTCGATCTCGAGAAAGACATTTTTATGATTTCAATAAATTGGCAAATATAACATCTTTTATTATTTATACTTCTTCGTGTAAAAACATTGAGGAATCTGCTACTGAAATAGCAAGTCAGTTTAACATGGACTCATCTTCTGTTGAAAGTGAGGTAGTGCAAACTATGTATATTCACATATAGGTACATCTCAAATCCACAGCATCTGATACAAAATTCTAGTCTTTTATATCTGAAGATAAATTTACGAAACTAAGGCAAATCACCCTTCAGCTAACGGCAATGTTTGGGTCAACTTACTTGTGCGAGTCTGCTTTTCTGAAACGAAGATAATTAAGTCTAAATATCGCAATCGACTAACTGACGAACATATGTCATCATGCTTGCGATTAGCACTCGATAATAATTACGTACCTGATTATGAAAAGTATGCTGAGGACATGCAGTGCCACTCTTCAACATATAAAGTCATTATTTAGTTACGAGTAAGTTTAGAAACTAGAAATCGTTGGTTTCGTAAGAAACAATAAACTCGCAATTTTGAATAAGTATGAGTTTTTAACACGCTTTTATTAGGTCGACCTGTATGTAACTATGTAATGGAATCTAAGGTAACTAATTTAACCATCTTCCAAGGATCGTAGCATCATGAAAATTGGCAGTTGTGTGTAGTTCTGATGACAATACAATAATATGGTACTGTCGAACTGATCTGATGATGGAGTCGGAAGATATGAACTGGAACTTCATGATGGAACATCGTATCATAGCGGTGTTTGGACTTGTTAGAAAAGTCTTGGAATGAACTTTGACCACGATTAGGTTTCAAGGTCTGATGATGTGGTTTTTACGTGCATTTATAAAAGCGTGTTTTTAGTGTTTTTATTAGACTATTAATTTATTTGACTACCTTTCCTACTCCGGAAAACTAATTTCTGACTTTCCTACTAAATCTACGTGGATTCATGGTAATGAAATTCTGCAACGGCTGTAGGTATATAGTTATACCTGCGCCACGATACACCCTACCTACCTAGACGACAAACCTGCATCACACTAACTTCCACCTCACAGAGTCGATCGAAGTCTAACAATATTGGGGTAGATCGCCAGTAGTTCAAGTTAGAGCACCCCTATTCTAGGTGGTGTATGCCTCGCGCCGCCAGACAGTTTGCTTGCATCCGAGGCTTAGTGCATGTGTAGGAACGAAATTCGAGTTTTTCAAAAAACAATGCCGAATTGTGCAGGTTTAGCATACAAATGTAGCGGTTAAAAAAATGCCTTTTGATGACTTCAACGAATATCAGGGGCGTCATTTGATAGGGGCAGGGGGGGGCAATTGCCCCCCCCTATAATTTTGGAACTTACAAAAAAATCTGATATTTTTACCTACGATTTATAAGTACATATATTAAGTGATCGCTTGGTTATTTATAAAAGAAAACGAACTTTTTTGGTAGGTTGGGTATGGAAGAAAAAATGTATCAAATTTTATTACATAGGCTTTATTTGTAAAAGGTATCATAAAACAAAATAACTACGGTACATTCCAATGTCACGTTAGTGTAGCAAAGGGTATCGTCGTGGTTTCTTCGCCGCAAAATCATCCACCAATTGGTCTTGTAGTGATCGTCCTTTCCAAAGTCAGTACTTACTGGTTTATTCATCCTCTGTTGTATTTTTACGAAAAGCTCATGGCGAGTAGCACTGTTGGACATGAATTGATAGTTTGAACTGTAGAAAAAAAATCTTTAACTTCGTCGCTTTTTTATATATATATATATATATATATATATATATATAGGTATATATATATATATATATATATATATATATATATATATATATATATATATATATATATATATATATATATATATATATATATATATATATATATATATATATATATATATATATATATATATATATATATATATATATATATATATATATATATATATATATATATATATATATATAATACCATATATATATAATTAAATTTTTATGGTTTTTGTTTTTTTTAATAAAAACCTTGACAAAACAATGGCGCTTTGTGCATGCCCCCCCCAATCAAATTCTGAAATGACGCCCCTGACGAATATTCATGTCAAATTTGAAGAAAATCGAACAACGGTCGTTATAACGTCACAAACGAATAGAACCAAAAGCAAAATGGTCGATTTAAAACAAGACCTCATTACCTGATTTCGTTTAAGGCTTTTTATCTAAAGTTTTAAAAGATTACTTCACAACTCCGTTATAAGTGGTTTACGAGTTTAATAATTTAAATTTAAAACAATGGACAGAAAATAAGGAATATGAAATTGTTCATAAAAATCACGAATATTATAGCGGATAAATAAATCAGTTAATAGAAGAGAAGAAAACAAAAAAGTTTAAAAATCGAATTCAACTAAGTTATCGCACTTATTATACAGCTAATACCTAGAACTACGACCCTTGTATGTCTCTTCAATTCAGGCGATATTTAGGAAAGTATGTTAATAAATCATAATAAATAACTTATTGCTTTTAAATTCTTTTTAGTTTAGACATCTCATCGATAGATTCATATAGTATTTTGTAGTATAGTATTTTTTCCACAATTCAAAAAGATTACATAAATGTTTGTTTTTATGTTTTTATTACGAAAATTGCTGTAATCCCCCAGTTAGGAACCGCATCACAGATTCGGTCTATGGGTTCTACTACACTGAGAAAAATATAACACTGTAATACACGGAAATACGCATGTTTCAAAAAGGATTACGTATATAATATGTACTGTGGTCCGTACGTATGTATCAACACGACGCTTAACAGTGTAGTTACCATGTGACGGGCATGGTAAAATTTGTTACGGTGGACAACGACATCTTGCTTTAACCATGACAGCATGTTATTACATACATTGTACGTAAGGTTATAGTCAGTTAAAAGAATCATGTTGAAGCTACATTATGCCGTTATTTTCCTATTACCCGTACGGAGCATGGCGAATAATCGAGTAATGGAGTTTCAATAAAATTCCTTGTAATTCAATAAAATTACGATTGAAATATCATTATTCTGTATAACACCTTAATAAAAAACGGTAATTTAGGAAGAAATCCAATATCTTTCTCAGTATAATCTTAATATGGCCCTGTCCAGGTCCCTGGCCTAGGCTGAATGAAATTCCTGTTTTATTTCATCTCGTATGTTTATTAATTTTATTTCAATATAACATACATAAATGTACTAGAACGTTTAATATTATTTTGTATTCAAAACCACCAAGGGTGCCATCCCCAGCCCCATCCCCAGCCTCCCCAGCCCCAGAGGAAATTGTCTGCTTGAAGAATTTCATCCTTTTCGTCTTCTATTTGAAGCGGCTCTTCAGCTTCTCTTGTAATTCTGTTCCATCGTGATGGCTGAGCCTGGGATAAGGATACAACCACTGCGACGATTAACAGCGCGAAGACGATCTGGAAATTAAAAAGTATGTATATATACGTATTTTTAATTCAAGATCATGATTGGTTCGCCCTGAAAAGCACATTTTGTAAGAGAATAAAGTTCGCCCTTGCCCTGCGGCAGGTATCTTGAAACGATCGCGCGCCGCTGCGCCGCAGCCGCACTTTAGTTGGTTGCCCTCGGTGCTCAAGTAATAAAGAGGTTATTTTTTTTTATGTGGTTTGTGTATTTATCCGTATAAATACATATATATTTCCGAAATGTACTCCATCAGACTTTTCATTTGATACCTGAACACGATATATTTATCTTAATTTATCGACATTTGGGCATGTATATAATTATTTATTTGACATTTGGGCACTTTAGGAACCCCATGATACTCGGAATGATATAACAATTCTAACAATACCACAGACTTCTAAATCAGTTCAAGCGTTTAGAAGTTATTGTGGAATAAAGAAAGGAAATCATACATACATGACACATAACACTCCTTTTTTTTGAGCAGTCGCGTAATAAATTCGTAAGAACCAAAAACAGTTATTTAAAAATCAGTAATATTTTGTTGGGAGTAATAATTGAACTCCAAATACTTCTCTTTGAAGTCGACCTACCGGGTTTATTCCTGATGGCCGCGAAGAGAAAGAACGAAATAAAACTGAACTGTCAAATAATGACTGTCTTCTACGCCAACACGAAACACGGCAATTTATATTGAAGACGCTGCTTTCTCTTATTTGAGAGCAAGGGGTCGCGGCACGCGGCCGATTCCAACAATACCAAACACTTCCAAATCGGTTCAAGCGTTTAGAAGTTATGGTGGATTAAATAAATGGAAAACATACATAGATGAACCATGAAAACATTACACTCCTTTTATTTTGTTGGGCAGTCGTGTAAAAACACCACTGTTATTTAATCAAAATTATTTTTGAATTTGAGAGCACTTGCCACTGCTAGGATTAACAACGCAAAGATGTTCTGAAAAATTTTAAAAATATTATTTACGTATTTAATTAAAGATCAAAAGCGGTAAGTTCGGGGGACTTTAGAGAACTTGGATTAGTTCGTAATGTCTTCTGCATAAACATAATTTCCGAGAAAAATTCTTGTACGTCTGCAAGTCGACCTTTTCTCTCTGCAATTCTATTTTATCATTTATGTCTACTGAAAGATCGTCGCGTCGAGTGGACAACGAATGTTTGCGTGAATTGCGAGCGGAGCGACTTTGTTATTCCATATTTTATTGTCGACCGCGTGATTGTAACCATATGTTTTTGTGAGAAATCTTCGCCGTGTGTTGTGTTATTTGCGTAAAGTGTCGGGAGTAATGTAATGTATTACTACATCTTCGGAAGTCATACCCGGAATACAACTCGGAACTCATACCCATAAATGTTACAATAATGGTGAATTGAAATGTTATTGGACATATAGATTTTTGTTAATATTGTTCAACGTTAATATTCTTATTAATGTTGAATCTTTTACAAAACATTTCTGAAGACACCATAAATACTGCCGTTCATGGTCGATTTGTAATAGGCAGAGGTACATCATATAAAACTACATTCTACATTCTGTTCCGGCAACAAATCAATTAAAAATAAAATACATAATAATACAAGCCAAATAAGTAGTAATTTGATACTTCTCCATTAAACAAGTAAATTTGGGAATAAAAATAAAGAGCACTAGGTACTCCAATTACAAATGTGAAGTACTGTATTTATAATTCTTTTTATTACGTAGAATAGAATAACTTTATTGTGCTATAAAAACCTTACTTCATGAATATTACACTGGTTTTATAAAAAAAGACAATTCACGCACAAATGGCGGACTTATCGCTATAGCGATATTTCGTTTTTTTTATGAAATAGTTGTGGGTTATATATTATAAATATTTAGTCATATATGTATCTACACATACATTTTCGGAATGTACTCAATCAGACCTTTTGTTTGACACTAAACACGATATATTTATGTTAATTTATTGACACCTGGGGACATTTAGACAAATATTTACTTTATACTTGGTCAGTTAAGCTACAAGTTAGTGAATCCGCTGCTTTCTCTTATTTGAGAGCGATAGGGTCGCGGCACGTACCTTATGACACACGGGATGACATAGCGATTCTAACAATACCACATACTTCTAAATCAGTTAGAGCGTTTAGAAGTTATAGTAGAATAAAGAAACGGAAAACATAGATGCAGCCTGAACAAATTACACTCCTTTTTTGTTGGGCAGTCGTGTAAAAAGAAGACATTTAATGGAGGCCACAGGGACACGCTGTGAAGCACTGTGACGATGAAACATGAAATGTGAATGAAAACGCATGTCATCATGAAGGCCGACACTGAAAACTATTCTATTATCGTGGAAGAAACACCTAATGCTGGTGCTGGTGTTCATATCTTACCTGTAATTTTTCAGTGAATTCTATGAAATTGAAAATGTGAATTTATCTCCGGAATCGAAAAGGATTTTGTAATTTACTAGGTGCGTGAACTTAAAGAATGGTGCAGGGGACACCTCGACATAAGATATGTCTAGTGAGATGGTAAAATTAGAATAATCATTATAATTTACAAATCTTGCAGTTGGTAGTTGTGTTTGATAAATAAACGAGGGGTGTAGGAATACTTGTGAAGAGGTGATGATAATTTGTTCACTTGTAGTTAGTTACTGCAGAAGTATTTAGCTACTTTTTTGCTTACGTAGCAACCCACGATGATCAATACAGACATTTTTTTACAAGCTTTTATTTACCTTGCAATGTGTGTTAGTTATGTAGAATGTAAACTAGTAAGCTAAATTAGAACCACTTCCTCTTATCATATAACGTGGATTTTTTTACACGTTTGTTCCGTTCCGATGACAATGCATTTTTATGGTGAGCATGACTTGATTATACAACCAGGATCGGCTCCCGACGAGGCTACTCTTCCACGATCAACAGCACAGAAACGAAATTTTGTATACGCATTCAATTATGATGGCCCGTTCTAAGTGTCACCGCGACAGGGCTGCTGCGCCCAGGGTTGGATTCAAACGAGGGGACTACTCAACAGTCAACAGCACAAACACGAAATTCTCTATAGCATTCAATTATGATAGCCCATTTTAATTTCCACCATGGCATGGCTGCTGCGCCCAGGGTTGGCTCGGGACAGAAAATTTTAATAAAAGCGTGTTTTTAAAAATGTATTTTTACTATAAATTTATTCTTCTGATATTAATCCAGCGACACAATACTAGTCGGTAGAACTAACGCTAACATTTAAAAAAATACACTTACTTTTCTGTTCATGGTGCGATGGATAACCGTTGCAAGCAACTCTATAGCTGATTATGGTTTGTCTTTTCAGTCATCGGGGCTACCAATTTATAATAAAAATTCATTGCTGGATAAATCAATTAAAATGCATTATCATTACAAATGGAAATTATTGTTATTACCATACAAGGGAAACTAATTTGGGTAGCAATTACTGCGATGAGTTATTGATTATCACGGAAAATGGTTAACAAAGATAATTAATTGATAAATTTCTCACAATACAAAGTTTAAAGTACGAATGTGACGTATTTTTAAAACTAGGTAGGTATATATGTTTTTTTCATTCATTGGAAATATAACATCATATCATTGAAAATATAACATCATGTAGATAAATTATGAGGCACCTTACAATGGCGCAGCTCATATCAATAGTATCTACAAAATAAATATATTATATTTCTTTTATAAACGTAGTCATAGTCAGTCATAGTTTATTATTTCCAAAAAATTATAGACTGTGAAATACGTCATTTTACATTTCAGCGAATTGTTCATAAACTTTCGGTTTAATTAGGAAAAAATTATCACATTGAAATCTCAAAAGTATCAACAATAGTCAATAAAATGTAAAAATAATCAAGAAGTTTTTTTTTAAATAATCAACACATAATGGATTATGTACTTAAAAAAGAATACTCCTAAAAATATAGGTATAATCAATTTCAATATTGTTGTACCCACGGCTCCGCCCAGGTCAAAGTCTCCGTGTTGTTAAAATATTATTGTGTATATTATTTTTTCTCCTTACATGACGAGGAGCAGTAGGTAGATTTTAATATATGCGACAAAAAATATTCCTAGCCCTAATAGCGCAGCAGTGGTTAGTATTGAAGCATTTCGGTACAAATCTCTAAGAAGATATAGGTAGTAGATGACTACTTCGCTAGTAAGTATTCATGTAAATTTCTGCTTATCGAAGAGCTTTTTTGTAAACAACATTTTTAGTCGCTGCCTGTTATATAGTATTTAGGTAATATGTAATAACACAGATGGTAGGTGAATATATTTCAGTTTCAAGATAATAGTTTACTATAGCCTTAAAGAGCCCTAACTAGAAGAGCCTTAAAGTGCTTAAATAAATAAAGCATTAAATAATTTACTCTAACTTACCATCCTAAATGTCTCTAACTTAGATCCTGCAATGACTTTACAAGATCCTACAAGATCTTACTCTAAATTACTATCCTATAATGTCTCTAACTTAGATCCTGCAATGACCTTACAAGATCCTACAAGATCTTACTCTAAGTTACCATCCTACAAAGATATGTTGAATTATTTATGCTCTATAAGGAGCAATTAATAAGCGATTAAAACGAAACAAGCGAAGTATCACAAAAAATACTAATATGGAGTTAAATATATAAATTATGTAAAAAAGGGAAATGTATTTTTTAAATAAATAGGTGAGTAATGAAATAATAAATATACACATAAATTAATACATATATAAAATATATAACAATTAGTTGTTTACTAGTAAAGGTATGTTTTCAAAATATAGCTGTTTTCTTTAATCATGCAATTATCTAATAAGGACTTTTTGATGGTCGGGAATGTGTTATTAAATATATAATTACTAGAGGTACGGAATTTTCGTTATTACGAAATAGATGCGAATTTATGCGATTTTTTTATTTTTATGCGAATTCATGCGAAAAAAGTTTCACTTTTTTTTCTAAAAATAGAATAAAAACTTTTTCTAAAAATTAAATACATCCATCCATTTTTCATATCGGTCAGTTTTTTTGCCTTTCTGTGGCTGCAAGTCACCAACTTTAAAACAAATTACATTACTCGAAAACCTCAAAAAATCCTTTTTTCAAAGACCTCAAAATGTTCTGATTTATGGGTAGGTATACTCACTTTGATCGCCTAATCCTTCAATCAGTAAATAGTAATGAAGATGCCAATATTATGAACATATTCTGGGGTAGGTACTAAATACTGCTTTTCAACCTTTGCTGAAACAGCGTTACAAAGTTAGTTATTTCTACGCTGTTATATAGTTGAACAGCGTAGAAGCAGAACGCTTCTTTAGTAAATATAATATCGCCATTGTGGACAGAACGATCGTAAATGTTCTAATATTAAAAGTAAAATATGCTAGCTTTTAATTAATATTAAATATAAATTTTAGGTCTATTTAAAAGTTGTTTTATATGCAGTAGGTATATGCGAATTTTAGCGAGATGTCCGTATTTTCAATTTTCTTTTTGCGAAATTTCTGTTTTTTTTTGCGAAAATTCCATACCTCTAATATTACTATTACTGCAGATTTTACCGAAGGCGCGAGACATCCTGCTTATGTGTATTACTAAGCTATTCGGACGGTTTAGCTCATTATCAAGGATTTTGTAGATATAAGATATCTACACTTCTATGTTTCTTTAGCGGCAACATTTTAAAATACGATAATCGATTTTCATAGGAGTTTATATATTCCTGAGGCTGTATGGAACCTGGTGTCAGTTCCAATAACGATGCGTTATATATCAATGGAATATACAACAATGATCACTAAGGCGGAATAACTAAAATTCGCCCGCTCAATCTGTTGCGCTCGAACCGCCATCTTGGGAAATTGGCGCTCCAATTCGGTAACTGTTAGCGATATCAAAGTTATGCTTTATTTAAAAAATAAAGCTTATTCTCTACGAGAAATGTTATAAACATTTGTTTCATACGCCGGGATGCCTAGGTAACCAACCGCACAGCCGTTCGCATGCCCCGCACGCAATTCATAATATGTTGGGCTTGCGGCCTATTGTCAATTGTCAGGTTATCTGTAATATTTTTATATTAATAATAGACGACATGAAATAAATGTACTACATAACATTTATTGTAGAGAATTTTATAGCCTTTGTTTAAAAATCCTCCATAATTTCCATATCGCTAACTAGCTAGATATACGTGAAGAACTAAATCGGAGCGCCGTTTTTTTTTTAAATTACGGCTCGAGCGCAACAGATTGAGTGGGCGACTTTTAGTATGTTTAACAGCACACCTCAATGAACATCTATGCTTTCATAACACTATCAGTTATTTCCGTCAAACGTCGAATTTTGTTCCTATTCGACTGGGCTACTTGCATTTGGTTAGTCTTTACCTAATCCCTCCATTGAAATGGAATTGCAAGATGTATCTCTCGTTGAAAACAATAACTAGATCCAGAATACGGTTTACTCGATTGGATCGGCGGCAAGCGCTTGCAAGCCTACACAAGCGAAGCCAAACGCACGGCCCACACATTTGGAATTTGCAAAGGTTTGCCAAGGCTTGGCAAGCGTGTGGATGCAGCAATAGATCATAGATGTTTCCGGTTAGATTAGTTCATCTAATTTTGTGACCCTTTTTAATAGATATATTTTGATTTAATTACAAAATGTTGGAATTAGTTAGGTAGGTACCACTATTGATTATATAGGAGGTATTGTAAACAATGGCACCACAAAAAAACAGGTCTTTTCATTTTTAAAAAAATGTGTATTTAGTGAATATTGCAATCTACGTTTTTTATTTACAACTACGTTCTTTCGTAGAGCCAAATCGGCATCGTTCAAATTTAATACCTGAATAACTAACAGATGGCAATAAAGTCTTATAAATATGGCAACTTAACGGATTAAAATATGGCAACAATTTCAGAAGAAATAGAAAGATAACGGTACAACGTTGCCAGATGTAGCGTTAATCATCGTGTGCTAACAATTATATTTTATTTATATGCTCGATACCATTGATTTTCTAAGTAGGGGCGAGCCTTCTAATGGTTGGGGGGGGGGGGGGCATTCCATGCCATCACGGCGTATACTGAAAAGTTACAACTTTGGAAAGGTTAAATATTAGCAGAGCAATGTAATTACTCATGTTTTCCCAAATTAATGGCATTCTCAGAAGAAACTCGCTCTGTGGAGGTTTTTGTTGGTATCGATATTAAGAGAAACATTTTAAACCAATTGCAGCACCTTATTGGGTATAGTGACGCTACTTTATTAACTCATGCGATAAATACATATACAGGATGAGATTTAATTAACTGGCATACTTAAGTGGATGAATCAGTACGAGCAGATAAGCCCCTTTAATACTATTTTAATTTAAATAAAACAAGTTCTTTTCCATTTTCAAAAATGTAACGAAAAAAGTTTGAGAAGCATTTATTGATAAAACATTTCGAATAAATAATACTCACGATATTTTACCTATCGCTAAATGGCGCAGCGCGTTCAACGCTTTTATGCTTTTTTCAAATACAAAGTTTTTTTAAATTATCTTTTTTTTATTTTTTTTTTATCAATAGTTGCTTTTTTTGCTCTTACTGATTTACCTACTTCAAGGATGCCGGTTACTCATAACTCACTATGTATTTATAGATTATCGACGGTAATATATACAAATAAAACTGTATTTAAAAAGATGGAAAAACGTTGTTTTGGATTTCAAATTTTATCTATCAATATTACAGCAAGTGATGCATTTTTGTCTACGTTTTCTAGTATTTTTTGTGCGAGAAGGATTTTTACTCGACTGTAGGAATTAAAACGAAGACTAGAAGCAAATTTGATATTGCTGATGATTTTCGCTGTGCACTTTCTTTAATTCAACCAAGAATCTGGTTTAAATATAAAAGCTCGTCCGTCTCATTGGTTGTTTTTTAAGCTATTGCATAGCTTTTATCGCGGGCCTAGGCCAGCGCGGCGACCGAATGAAGAAATTTCTTAACGATAATTAATGATTTTAAACTGATAATTACGTCTAAACGAGTACTGCTTAAGATTCGAAAAAAATATATCTTAAACAAGAACATTTTCCTAATATTATTAGCTTTAAATATTTTAGATTTTGTTTATATTACATAGTGTAATTAATTTGTGAAATTAGGTCTAACCGAACACAAAAACGACTACTACGCTAATACTATCTGGCGTATTATTATAAAACCTGCACCATTTTAAAGATAATTTTATTATCTATCTTTTTATCTACGATTTTTTTCGAATAGTCAAAAAATAATATGCGTTTTTTTTGTTTTATCGAATAAAATTCGTGCGCTCTATCGGAAGAAGTTTAAATTATTCCGAATCGATTCGGAATAATTTCAAAGTTTTCCGATAGAGCGCAGTTATCTGATATCAGAAAAAAATTTCTTCATACTGCATAAATAAAATAAATAAATAATTATAATTGCATAAGTTGTTAAAAAATGCTATGCAATAGCTTTACCGCGGCAGTCCCCGAGTGCCACACGTATTTTTTTTATCACTCTGTTTACCACATAAGCAAGAAATAAAATTCTAGTGATTTTTATTTCTTTTTCACATTTATATTATTAATTTATAATTGGACAGGGCGTGGCAATTTTCTTTTGGCAGCAGGGGGCGTGATATAAATAACTTTGAGAATCCGCGCTCTATACTTTATATTCTCGAAATTAAAAAACCCTACTTTATTTTTAAACTCTCTATTACTATCCTGGGGTGTGATATACCCCAAATTTGTTTTACACATAGTATAGCGATAACTAAAACTTGTGAACAATAAAATTTAATATTTTATGAAGAAACTCCAATAACCAATCAAGCAATGTACACCTATTTTTTTTAAGCTATTGCATAGCTTTTATCGCGGGCCTAGGCCAGCGCGGCGACCGAATGAAGAAATTTCTTAACGAAAATTAATGATTTTTAACTGATAATTACGTCTAAACGAGTACTGCTTACGATTCGAAAAAAATATATGTTAAACAAGAACATTTTCCTAATATTCTTAGCTTTGAATATTTTAGATTTTGTTTATATTACATAGTGTAATTAATTTGTGAAATTAGGTCTAACCGAACACAAAAAGGACTACTACGCAAATACTATCGGGCGTATTATTATGAAACCTGCACCATTTTAAAGATAATTTAATTATCTATCTTTTTATCTACGATTTTTTTCGAATAATTCGTTTTTTTTGCTTTATTGAATAAAAAATTCGTGCGCGGCGCTCTATCGAAAGACGTTTAAATTATTCCGAATCATTTGCTTCCGCAGCCGCAAATGATTCGGAATAATTTCAACGTTTTCCGATAGAGCGCAGTTATCTGATATAAGAAAAAAATAAAATTAATAAATAATTATAATTGCATAAGTTGTTAAAAAAATGCTATGCAATAGCTTTACCGTGGCAGTCCCCGAGTGCCACACGTATTTTTTTTTAAATTCTTGTTACCATGTGTATATGTTATGTTATAATGATCCATACAAATAGTTGTTTGCATGCCATTTTTGATTTTTTGTCTATTGAGCGCGGACAAATGTAATATATTTTGGTTTGGTGTTACTTCTTTATTGTCTTTTCCTAAGAAGGATTGTCTAAATTTGGATCTCTAAAGGGTATTCAAGCCTCGTTGATTTATTTAACGCTAACATGACTATTTTCGCGCTTGTTGTCTATTTGTCATCCGTTGTTAAAACCTATAATAATTGGCAACCAAAAATCATTGCTTAGGTAGGTATATCATAGCCGCCTGTCAGTTTAATTATTAATTTCTTAGAAATTATTTATTTTAAAGAAAGCAGCGTTTTACATGAATTAAAATCGGCAGATGTTGTTTATGTAATAACATGGAATAACATCACCAAACAAAGTAAACACACAACTTCACACAAACACAGGAGAGTTATCAGTCTGTTCCAGCGACGCGACAGCGAGAAACTAAATTAAAATAATAGCATCGACAGCCGTATCGTTCGGCTTGTTGCATTTCTCGTAGTCGCGGCGCTGTGATTACTAAGTAAAATAACTGTATATCCTAATGTATGAGACTTACGATTATTTTGCTTAGGATTTTCCATCTACGTTGAAATTGCTAAGGATTGAAAATCCTTAGCAATTGCTAAGGATTAAATTGCAATTTCACTACCTACATAGAAAATTTAAATGTTCCGATCTATCAGAAGAAGTTTTGCGTGAGCTTCGGCCATTTGGCTCGGTAATGTGGTAGTTATGATCATACACATTACACTGAGTAAAAAAACGAAATTTGAAAAAATACATACTTACAGTAGTTTACAGTACCGTGCGAATTAATTGGAACAATGAGTATTTTTCTACGAAAAGTGCTTTATTGGACATAAACGTACAAAAACAGTACTGATAGCTATAGATTGTTAGTTTTAATATAGAATGTATCCTCATTTTACGTTGATAATACCTTTCACTCTTGTAGGCATAGAATTTACCAAGTTTGATAGCTTCCTTTTAGTTTATCATCTTGAAACCAAGCTTGAATTACTGCATCCTGAAACCAGGCTTGAATTACTGTAGGCATATAATTTACCAAGTTTGATAGCTTCCTTTTAGTTTATCATCGTGAAACCAGGCTTGAATTACTGCACTGATCATCTTGGCTTTCGTTGTACAATCCATTTTGGAGAGCCGTTTTATACAATTGACCCAGAGGTTTTCGATCGGGTTGAAATCGGGAGAGTTCCCGGGCCATTCAAGTACAGTAATTCCGTACTATGTGAAAAACTTTTTAATGTTTTTTTTCGAAGAATGGCATAGGGCGAGATCCTGTTAACAAATTCTCTCTTTGGGAAGATAGACCTTGTGGAGCTCCCGTATCATATGGTTTGAAAAGATGTCAATATATTGGTCCGAATTCATCATCCCAGTGACTAGCACGAGTGATCCAGCGCCATGATAGGAAAAGCAGCTCCAAAGGTCTATTCTTCCAACGAGGGAAATATTCAACAGGATCTCGCCCCATACCATTTTTCGAAAAAAGTGAAAGAGTTTTTCACAGAAAACCAAATTACTGTATACTTGAATGGCCCGGAAACTCCCCCGATCTCAACCTGATCAAAAACCTCTGGGCCATTTGCAAATACGACTCTCCTGGGCCATACGACTCTCCAAGATGGATTGTACATCGAAATCCATGATGATCATTGTAGTAATTCAAGTCTGGTTTCACGATGATGAACTGAAAGGTAGCTGTCAAAACCTGGTAAATTATATGCCTACAAGAGTAAAAGGTGTAATCAACGCAAAAGGAGAACACATTTTATATTAAAAACTAACCATCTATAACCACCAGTACCTACTGTTTTTGTATTTTTATGTCCAATAAAGCACTTTTCGAAGAAAAATACTCTTTGTTCCAATTAATTCGCATAGTACTGTAGCTTAGACGGCAATAGTCTTCTTATGAAATTGATTGGCAACGCTCTTTGTCGCCCTCTGTCTCAGTCGGTATGTAAACCGCACGCAATCATTCAAACAGTCGAAACGTCAAACTGAAGTTTGTTTGTCTCGCGAGTTGGTTTCGTGGAAAATTCTGTTTTTCGATCATTTCCTGTACTCCGTTTTGATAAAAAGGTTGATCGCATCATGGAGGATGTTTTAGACGAAGTCGTCTCTTCTGATGATTTGAAGGTATTATATTATTACCTAAGTAAATCTATTTTTCTTGGCTAGTGCGGAGATGCGTCATTACGAGCAATATTATTTCATGGCGTAATCTTACGTTTTCCAGAAATACGAAAAGGTTTATCACGACGAACAATCGAAAGGCGCCATTTCCACGAAGGCTCGTTTCGAATATGCATGGTGTTTAGTGAGGAGCAAATATCCGTTCGACATTAAAAAGGTATGTGCAAGTTTAAGTTGTGCAAAACGTCAGTGATTCGAATTGTGGAATTATTGCAGTTTATCTAACTAAAACCAAATAATGTTAGGTGCAGTGGCGTAACTTACAAAAATGGGCCCCGGTGCAAAATTGAACAAAAACCCCTCTCCCTACTTACTTACATTCATTATTACATATAGGATGTAATTACTGCATACCTAGCTAAATTACATATTTATATTGTAGCTACATTATAAATCGGCGTTTTATTTGGGGTTCAACAAGTTCGCAGGACACACGGGATCACATAAAAATAGTATTGAACGGGAATGTGCGAAAAAAATCCTATATTAAGGTGGGTATCCATTAGGTTCGCGCATTAACTCTGCTCCGCGCATCTGCAACTGCTCCAGTAGTGGATACGTTCGCGCTCCTGGAGCGTGCAACGTTGCGCTCTCCGCATCGAGCGCTCCACGCAGTGGCAGTAAATGCTACGAACACAAATGGTGCCGAAGAGAAATGTCTAACTCTAATCGAGGAGTACCGAAATTATACAGTGCTGTGGGATCCGAAGGATGAGAAATTTAAAAATAAATTCTGGTGACGACATGTTCGCTCAACGTTCGAATGAAACTGCGGAGCGCTCGTTGTTCTTCAGTTGATGCTTGCACCGTCTCCATTTGAGCAGTTGCAGATGCGCGGAGCAGAGTTGATTCGCGAACGTAATGGATACCCACCTTGAATACGACCCTTTACTTTTAATTTAATTACTGGATTATTTTTCTCCACTTTTGAATATTTGTGAAAAAGAAAAGCAATAATGTCAGTTTTTATTAATTTATTTTGAGTAGAACTACAAAGTGCGAAAGACTAAAAAATACACACCTAATATTGAAATCAAAGACTATCGCGGTTGTTTGACATTATAAATAGGATAAAACGAATTTACCGCGTGAACTATGTAGCACCCAACGTTTCGGCAACGTTGCAGCCGCCGTTGTCTAAGGTAGACTAAAGTACTGTCAATCGTCATCGGTTGTTCTGTTGAATTACTGCACTGATCATCTTGGCTTTCGTTGTACAATCCATTTTGGAGAGCCGTTTTATGCAATTGACCCTATTACTGCTCCTATTACTCCGCAACTGCTCCTATTACTCCGCAAATTATAACGGTGGTGTGGCGACAGGGCCGGCGCGCCCGAATTTTGAAAAACCTCTGCATACTACGGGGAGCTTATGGGCCCTTGTTGAGTTGGCCATGAAGACCCATTTGTTCGGGGTCCGTCACTCTCACGGGTCAACACCCATCCAGCGGCCTCCACGCATGAAGTGCGAGCCCAGGTAGGACCCTGGCCTTAGGGCTAGTATCCCCCAGGAGTCAACCTTCTGGCGCTCCTGGACGGTCTGCGCAACGTGCGGCGTAGGCCAATCGATTGTGCATTCTGACTAACAGTCGGGGGAGTGTGGAAACAGTACTGTCTCCTATAGAGCGGGGGTAGTTGTTGACCTTACGGCGACTGCTCTTGAAACGACCATCAGCTACCCGATTCCGGGTGAAGAGCCGGACAAAGGATGCCGTGATCCGTGATAAAATCGGTTGACACCGTTTCACCGCTATGTAAGGGAGAGGACCGCGCAAGGGACCTCGAACTCGCGACCAGTCGGGAGACCGGAGTAATCTGGTCGCAACTGGAAGTAAGGGCGCGAGTGTCAGCCCGCTGGTTAACATACCTGGCTATCTCGCGGATAAGGCGTTCGCCGAACGGTGCGCAAACCGTCCAGTGGTGCCGGGGTGCAATCCCGCCGGGAGAAACTGGTCCACCAGCATTGAGGCCTGAGACGTGGGAGTCTTACCTGGGGTAGCCTTCCACAGGGGGAGGCTTCTGAATAGGAGCTGAATCGTGAGTTAAGCCGATCCGAGAACAAAGAGGATCTTGTGGCCCAAGCCGCACGAAACCGCTTGCCACTAACAAATATATGAAGATAACAATGAAGACAGAAATATCTATTTTGACCCCTCCCCCCCCCCCCCCCCCGAGATTAAATGCATTAAGGAAATGTATACACATCAATCCAAATCTTTATTTTGGTGCGGTCGATGTTTATACTCTTCGGGTAAAATTAAAAATTACCATTCAATGTAAAAACTCAATATTTCAGTAAGATACTACTACTACTGAGTAAGATACTACCGCTGCTGCTGCTGCTGCAGCGGCAGCAGCAACGGCAGCGGTAGTGGTAGCGGCGGCGGCAGCAGCAGCAGCAGTAATAGTATTTTAGTATCTTGCTTTGAAAAATACCTCAATAAAGTCAACTAAATTACTTCCTTTCTTTAATTTTTTCTGTTAATGAATTTTATTGTTTTTGCCCATTTTTAAGTTTTAAATAAACTATTGCTAGTTTTTATTTAATAGAAATGTAATCCTTATCGTTTTAGTTTGATTATTTTGTAAGATTTATTATGTCGTTTCATTTTGATTATGCACCCCGTGAGGGACTTTTAAAAATAAATTCCACAGTTAACTGGTTAAGACCATTTCCAGACTGTTGTCTCTGTTTGTGTATTCCTCCACGATAGTGCCCAAACGCTTGATCCGATTGAGCTGAAATTTGGCATGCAGGCATCATGTCATCATGGCAAGAGTTAAAAAGATTGTGGTTGAAATCGGTCCACCTTTTTTTTTGGTACTAGCTGTACCCGGCCACGCGTTGCTGTGGCCAGGTACAGCTAGTACCAAATAAAGAGAAGAGAATAAACGCTTTGATAAACGACACAACGCAATTTCAATCGATATAATTAAATCAAAATTAAAATGAAGCAATGTCAATGAAGTTTTAATTTAACAGTGTAATGGAAAACATTGACATGCTAAGTGATGAAACTTATATCATTGATAGTTACATTTGGCTTAAACGGTGTAACAAAAACTGCTTATTTTGTTGTCTTGTTTTTCGCACCTTTGTGCAGATTATGTTCGCTGCACCCGTTTTTCCATGTTTTCCCCGTGTTTAGTCATGTTTCCTGTTGGTTTTCGCTGTTTTCATGACTTTCTCCCATATTATGACAATTAAATGAACCTTTTACGAAATTTCGTAAACATCAAATTTTTGACAGATAGAGCTGTGCAGTCGTAATTTTTATCGCTCTAGGCGATTCTGGCGATTAATCGCGGTTGTGCTGGTCTAGCCCTACCTGTTATGGCTGACTTCCGCCGTCCTGCAATCATTCTATTTCGCTTCAACATGGCTAAGAGACAGACAGAGAGATTGGGCTGTGAGAATTGGCGACCGCCGTAAGGAGTAAATCGGAGAGTGACCGCCTGGCGGTAAAAAAAAAATTGTTATGTGAAGTGTGTGGATTTATCTGGTAAGCATTTAATCTCTTTTTGGGTAGCTTTTCAAGTAGGATCCTCGCGATTTTAACGGATTTTTTTTATTGATCGCAGCTTGCGGCATCTATGACCTTCTGACACATGCGTATTTTAATTGCTGCTAATTAAGTAACGAAATCGTCACTAAATGTGACGAGACTTGCCTCCACGTCAGGAAATTTGCCTTCATATCCGGAATTAACCTCTATTTGACTGAACACATGTGACGTGCCGATAAGCGGAATTTGAAGAAAAGGGTGCCTGTGGGCGAATAAACACGGATACTTTGCATAACCTTGTGTTTCTTTTTGTGCTGTAGTCTTTTGTGTCTGAGGAAAGGGGTTTTCTGTTGGCCAAATTCAGTGCCGATCAATATAACCCACTCTCTGAGATCGATATTTTTTTAGGTTAACTTTCTTTCGGGTATCTTTCAAAATTTCTTTCGGGTATCTTTTTTTAATATAATTAGTTTCCTTCTTTTTCTTTAAAAGGAGGTGGCGTCCTTTTTTTTGCTTTCATTCTTTTGGGTTTTGGGAGTTTCTACCTTGTTTCTTCCAAACACGGAAATTAGTTTTTTGAGGTTATAACGGCGTTCGAAATTTTCAAAATTTGGCAGCGTTCTAAATGTTATTTGAAAATGGAACACTTTTACTCTCGCTTTTTCCGCATACTCCCAACGTAATGTTACACGAAATAATTGAAAATTGATTATTTATGAATTATCAATTTCTCTAAAACACGCGTCTACTTGAATAAAATATTTTGGCAAAATTTCAAAGCAATCGGTGAGGAACTTTCCGAGATTAGCGACAATACAGACGTACAGTTGCATTTTTATTTATATAGATAATTGCATTTTCTCTAATGGAAAGTTTCTGGCAGCTAGCACCATCTGTTACCTGCGTTTGTCACTATTTAGCGGCGGCTGCGGTTCGTGTCTTCGCGTAGACGCGCACGCGCGCCTTCGAAGCTCTTTCACTGGATCTCCGCTAGGTGTCATTAGGATAACGTATCGTCCAACATTCCTATGACAGTTACGGTTGATTCTGGGAAGTCTTGCCGGGAAAGGCTTGGGGTGGCACAACTGATTTTATTTTCTTATTCTTGGCAGGGAATACTAGTACTTCAAGAGCTATACAACTCTCACAGAGATGGCCGAAGGGATTATCTTTACTATCTGGCAATAGGAAATGCGCGGATAAAGGAATATACCAAAGCTTTGCAATACATCAGAGATTTCCAGAAAATTGAGCCCGGCAATCAACAAGTCTTGTCATTAGAGGTAATTATTCTGTCATAATTGTTTACGATAATTTTAACTTCATTTATAATAGGTTTAAAATTACACACATCGAACTCAACCAAAATGATCTGGACGGAACAGGACTGATATACTGATAAATGTGTTGTGCTGCATTTACTGCATACTGAAACTCTAGTATACTGGCTGAACAGTACTTGTATCAAAGTAAAATGATCTAGGGGTTACAATATTCTTTTATTTAAAATGAGAGCCGCACATATCTCAAGTTATCAAAAAAGCAAAGTCACTCACATACCTGATAAGACAATCATGTGTGAACCTGTCACCATTGAAAATAAACAAGACTTGCATACAGCCTCTATTAGAATACGGATTTCTAATCTAGGATACCTCTATTTCTCCTCCAATGTATTGGAAGGTAATGCTCTATGACTGGACATCAGAGATACTTAATTTTTATTTAAATGCCTTTCAGCATACACTTCCAGACCTCAGTAACCTCGCTCGTTAGAGCTAGTATAGTTCATGTCCCCTTTGTAGTAATACCCCTTGCACAGCTAGACATATTCTACACTTGCGAGCAACTAAATCGACTCACCCTCTCAGTTCGGATAAAAACCAGTTTCTTTCTAAAATCACTAACCGGATGTACACCAAATATATACTTTTATGAAAACCTAATTATTTAGCTATCTAATGACACATTTTTTATAAAAATCGGTTAAGAACTCTTTTTAATAATAATAACTGAACAGAAGTATTGGAAAGTACACTATTCATCGCAAAAAGTTTCCGCGTCTTAATCACACGTAAGTCCCCCGGAACAGGTTTAATTTTAGCAGTCACTTCTCGTCTGCCGTCTCAAGAGTAAAAAGGAGGTTTGAACAAACTGGTATCATCAATCAGAGACCAAATAGCAGCCGGCTCCGGTGCGCTTCTGAGAGAGACGACAGGTACATCGCTTCGACGTTACTGCAGAATCGCGACCTCGCTGGCGTTAATGTACAGCAGGAGCTGAGACAAGTTCAAGGAGTAGCTGTCAGTCAGTGAACGATCAGAAGACGCTTGGAAAAATCCGACCTCGTTCCAAAAAGACCTGTCACAAGCCTTAAATTGACCACACGCCACCAGCAAGCGCGTCTTTAATTTGCTCGAGAGGACGTCAGTTGGGGCATATAGCAATGGCGGTCAGTTTTATTTACTGACGAGAGCAGAATGTGTCTGTATGGCAGCCATAGAATAGGCTGGGTCTCCAGGCGTCCAGGTGAGCGATTTTCGCAGTGCTGCTTCGCTGAAACAGTCTCCTACGGCGGCGTTTCCTGAATGGTGTGGGCTGGCATTTCTTTAGAGGGAAGGTCCAACCTCGTTTTCGTGCCAGTGGGAGGTCGGTGAGAAGGCCTGAATGCTGAACGCTATATCAAATTATTCTCCTGGACCATGTCATACCGTATGAAGGATTTATTGTAAAAAACTCTGTGTTAATACACGATAATGCACGGTGTCACACAGCGTGTATCACTCGGCGATTCTTAGATGAAGTTGGTTTGGAGACGATGCACTGGCCAGATCTCAGTCCAGACATGAGAATTTGTGAGACGAGCTGAAAGGAAGAGTCCGAGCCAGAAATCCGGCAACTTCTAATATCTACGAGCTCAAGACAGCATTGTTACAGGAATGGGATGGGATTCCTCAAGACTTGACCAAAAAACTGATCAGGACGTTGAGGAATCGCATGTGAGCAAAGGGGGGTAACACTAAATATTAATTTATTTAACGTTCCTTCTTAGGTTTGCATTTTCCGTTTTAATTTAATTTTAAATATCTCCAGTTCTCTACTCCTGAACATCCATTTGACTCCCCTTTTTAAATTTTATTCAATTTTAAAAAAAAACCTAAGCGGATTTTCATGATTATGATATTATCGGACAGCTAACAAAATAAGGGTTTTAAAAAGTATATAATTATATGGATCTACTTAGCCATTTTTGAAAAAAAATAGTTTTTTTCCGCACTAATGGGGTGAGTCGATTTAGTTGCTCGCAAGTGTAGTTGGATACAAGCTGGCCTTAGATCAAGGATGGTACACTTACCGCCACAACAAAGTCCTTGCTGTTATTCGCAAAGTAATTAGCCTCTCAGTGGCTCATGCCAACAAGGGTCTGACAGTACCCTTCAAACCCCCAATACAGTGTGTGGGACGGCTTTAAAGGCAAAAAAATATTTTACTACAAAACCTTTCTCGAAAAATTGAGAACGCTTCAGACTGGATTCTGGAGGTCGATTCGGTCTCTAAGCAGTATAAATTCCCCGAAAGTCTCGGATGTACAGCTCTCCGTTCAAATATAACTCTTTACTCTCTATCTCGGAAGATGGCCCCTATTGTAGAATGAACTGTTCCATGGGAACCTAATATCAAAAGACCACGAGTGCAAACTAAATAAATACTATGATCTTGCAAATGCCGTCACCCAGAACGGCTTCACTCTTACCTACCTTCACGCTGTGGAAGTTGGCGCTCGTGGCCTGCCAGCCAAATCTCTGTTTCACCTCTGAAGATCTTGGTCTCTCCAGGAAAATAATCAACGCCTTCCTAGAAAAATTATCCAAAACTGCGATTTCCGCATCTCAAAATCTATGTCTTCGAAGTGAATGTGTGGTAAGGTGAACGCTCAAATGTGACAATACACCTGTCCTAAACCTACCACAGTCAGTTGTTAGTCTGGAATCTACCGCTGTAACACTCAAGAAGTGTAATAATAGTATTATGATGGGCCCTACTCCGGTTGGTGACTTCCATGGCAGCTCCGTTTGTATTTTATTTATATCGGTCCTTCTTTTGCTGCATATTTTATAGCAATACTCATACTCATTATGAATAATATGACTAAAATATTCCATTTTTATCTTGGGTGATTCCTCATCGACTAGTATCCGTTTGTAATTTTGTCACATTTGTTTTTCAGAACCAAATCAACAAACGCATGGAGAAAGAAGGTCTGATAGGAATGGCGTTCGCCGGAGGCGCCGTCCTGGCGATCGGAGGTCTCCTAGGACTGGGTATTGCTTTGGCCAGAAAATAATACTTTTAATCGAACGTGGAGATACAAAGCTGCATTTGAATTAGGTATTAAAATGTTTCGTAAATTTTGATATGGCTGCGAAGATTTTTTTTTTAAATTTGAGAGAAATATAACAATCATCCTTGGACATTAGTTACGTCATTATTTAGTTTTTCACAACGTATGTAGAATATTCCAAATTCTTGCTTTATATTTTTTTAAGTTGGTATAGTCGTCTCATTTGTTAATCCATGGCTGTTTGTGAATTTATGTAATAATAAATAATAAAGAGTTTGGTTATAATACGTTTCGTTCTTTGGGAATTTAAAAATGAAAATCCAAATTCGAACAATTACTTTATTGTGTAAATCGAATTCCGAAGATACGCAACTATAATATTACAACATAAATGGAAATATGGCAAGTTCAAATGCTCAGTTCAAATCTAACATCAGTACTGCGTTACGCAAACATAAATTTGTCAACAGCCGCAAACGGCTCGAAGCAATCGATGAAATCAAACGTTATATGCACACTGATGATTATACCGTGTACTTTTAAGCTAACCATCAAATTAATTCAACGTTATCTAATACTATGTAATAAATCGTACTTCATAAAATGTGTCTTATATAAAATAAATAAAAATCAAGCGGTAACAATGCCTAGAAGGCAGTTATTCATCGGTGCTGTTAAAAGAAGCCCTCACTTATACATCTCTATATCAAAATTAAGTTTTTAACTTATTATGTCGACACATCGAATTTAACAAGCTAAACAAAATTGCTAATAAAAAGATAGCGCTAGATGTACAATAACACAAATAACAAAAATATGACAGTATCGTAAAGTGTATATTTACAATGGTATCTAATAATTGTAGAAACAATTATAACAATTACAGAATCATCCTTTATTAAAGCACAGTATACCAGACAGTAGCTTCTCTTAGAACAAAATTGAAATCGAAGTGAATACGTTACGAGTCGTATGGGCTCAAATATGGCCGCCAGATGTCTACTACTCGGCCCCAAACATTCGAAAAAGTCGCCGGACTTTATCTGTGCGTAACGCTAACCAAGGGCGTTCGTCGAGACGTACCCCTCTGCCCGCATTCCTCGCACCCTCCTCCCGCAATGCCCTGTAGCTCGAGAGTAAACCTACTGTTTGGTATACTGTGATTAAAGTGTGTAAATCAATAGGATACAGAATAACTAACTAGTTATAAATAGGATAGAAACGAATTTACCGCGTGAAATTTGTATCACCCGACGTTTCGGTGACGTTGCAGCCGCCGTTGTCCAGTCTACCCTGGACAACGACGGCTGCAACGTCACCGAAACGTCGGGTGCTACAAATTTCACGCGGTAAATTCGTTTCTATCCTATTTATAATGTCAAACAACCGCGATAGTCTTCGATTTTAAACTAACTATTTATTCGTATGAAGAGAAAAAGTATACAAAATGAACTAGCACAACAAGTGTAATTGTTAAATCGCAGTAACAATCATTAATAATTATCGTAATCTTGTTTTAAGGCCAACATTTTCATGTATACAGAGAAATAATATTTAACTATTTTATCACTAAAATATTATTTCACCTCGTATACATCCTTTTTTCATAATCTACATTTTGTTTTATTTTGAAATTTTTGTACAACATGATCAAGATAATAATTATAAGTAATATTCCTGTAATTTATGGCACCATATCTCTAAACGGTGTTTTGAAGTATTTAGGAATAAGCTCATCGTTTGAACGTGATAAAAATAGTTCAAATGTTGCAATGTTGTATAGTACAAATGTAACAAATGACAAATTTAACAATATTTATGTAAAGATTTACATAATAAATATAAATATATAATAAAAAATTAAATTTAGGCAACGATTCCGTTTATCAGAAGAAACTGCGTCTATGTGGTATTATGAATAATGGTAACTCATTATTTGTGTATTGTGTATTTATAAAATGGAAAACTGTCCTGGTTTGTAGAAGACGTTGGAACATTGGAAGCCCGCGGAAACTAAAACACTGACCCTAGAATAATTACAAAGCTGATTGCTAATAGAAAAAACCTATTTAACTAGCACTGGGTTTCCTGTTTTGTAAACTTAGTTTTCAAGCATGTGAGCTAAATCTAACATCTAACTATAAACATAAATACATAGTAATGATAGAGCTGTTTCTCATAAATTACAGATTACTTAGACTAAGATATTTGAGAAAGAATAATATAGATACATAGCAAATTAAAATTTAAGCATTTTTCTCAATAAATTATATGTATCAAGTACGACTAATTAAACACCCGAAGACTGCCACATACTCCAAAATATTCAGTTCTTTAAATTCAAGAGAAAATAAAAAGATTCGGTCGTACATTCTAACGGATTTTAAAGTTAAGTAAATATCATTACAAACATTGTACTTTCCCGTATTTTTTGTGTACGTTATTAATACTAAAAAATAGATTAATTCGACTTATCTAAAAGAGAATCACAGGTTCATTAAAATCATTTCAATAAGCCTGCTTCATATTTTCGCTCCAATCTGCATTTCGGAAGCAACCACATTGATGCAGTACAATTACAAAACATTCATAGATGTTAGCCTATCTTACACAGATACTTAGATAAATCTGAATTCTGTGTAGAGTTAACTTTATAAGAAATAAATACTTAAACTGCATCTTCACATACTCGCTGTGGTACTTATTCTCAACTTTCTTTTGCCAGCGGTAAAACTCTTTCAGATTGTTTTAGTTAAAAGGCATCCTACTGTTTCTTTGCTATAGGTATATGTGTATATGTATGTTTAAATTGCTTTAATAAGTCCTAACATTCAATCTAGTCTGTTTATGGAATCATCAAGGCTATACAGTCCATTATCTTAAAGAAATGATTATATGATTTGAACTAGGACGAAGCTCTTAAATATTTTCGTATACATACTTTTCAATATAGATAGAGATGACTATTTTAAATGCACAGCAGTAAAAATATTTGCAATCAAACATGTAGAATTCATTTGATATCTGAGGTAGTTGGATGGAATCATAGCTTTCACAATAAAAAGACTATCATAGAACTCACTTTACGTAGGTATTTTGAGGTAGCTGGATGGAATATATCAGTTTCACATAAGTTTTATATCACTAAAGTAGTACAAAAAGTATATATTTTCACAAATAAATAGAGGAAACAACACTGAATATTACTGACTATACTTACATTATTTTCAATCTGTTTAACTAACCGCCGAGTAGAGGTCGCTCGTGGACAATGTTGAAGTCACAAATGACTAGAAATCTTAATTGTTTGGATGGTGGTTGTCGGCGCTGGCGCCCTCTTCTCGCTTACTCATTTCCGAGATATACATTTTTTGGCTTATACAAGATACGATTAATCTATCAGTCAAATAAGTATATGGTTTTAACCGTATCCAGAGAGCCAGTTCAATCTTAAATTTTGATAATCAAAATAGAGCCTATAAATGAAATATTTGTACCTACTGGAACCACTCGCCAAAACGCATCGATAAAAAAGTATATGCCTTGCAAATACGTACCTATTACATCTACGTCTAACACTATATTTTTATGTAAATATATGAAATTTATTTATCGAATCTACGCTCTAGTGGACCTGGCGACTTTGTGAGAATATCGCAATGGCACCGTATCGACTCGACTGGCCTCAATAAAAGTCGCTTTCAAATAATTGTATCGCTGGGGTTGGCGTTTGATATCAGTGAGGTATAACGTTTAAATAAAATGCAACACTGTAAAACTATGAGGTCACTGTTATATGTAAAAGTCAATCGATTCAATCCCCGTCCTTTTGCATGTCTTCATCGGAGTAGTCATCGTCTTCTCTCCCACTACTGTCCCTTCGCTCTTTACTCCGATTGGTATCATTCTCGATAGGGTTGTCGTAGCTGTTATCATCATCGTTAATCATCTTTCTGTAGTCTCTCTCGTTCGGCTCGTCTCTGCCGTCGGAATTCCTTCTTATTAATCTGTCGTTACTGTGCTTATCTCTCATAATATGATCTCTCTCTTTGCCTAAATTTAAAACTCCGTCGTCGAGTCTCGTAATGTCGGCTTTGTTTATAGTATCGGTGTACTGCCGGTGCATTTGTTCGAGAAAGTGCTGGTGGGCGAGTGAAACGGGCGGCGGAAGACTGGCGGTCTGCGGCGGGTGAGGCATTTTGTCGAAATTGCCACCGTGGTAGCCCTTGCGGTCTAAATGTGTGCCGATCGCGTTTAACTGCGCCAATTTCGCCGCGTGCATCGCAGCGATCTGGTCATGTGTGACACCGACGCCGAAGGAGTTTTCTGCCATGAATTGCAAATACGTATCTAAAATAGCTGATCCTCCCAGTGCCGCCGGGTACTCCTCAGGTTTTCCGCTCAAATTCTGTGCGATTGATTCTATACTTTTCGCCGTAGCGGCCTTAACAGCTGGAACCTTCGTTATGGTCGTATTGGATAGGTTGTTAATACCTGTTGAAAGATAAAACCATTATGCTTAATTTACTAAATATTTTTAATGTTTGGTTATATGGTCGAGCCAGCATGAATAGTTACTTCAGACGAAACGTACAATACTTACTCGGAGGCGGAGACATAGGTAGAACATCTGCATATTTGTGAGGTAATGATGGCGTTATCGTCAGATCCTCTGGGTCGTTGTCGCCACAAATCGAACTCGTTTCCGATGGGGCCGACTGTCCACTCTTTGCGTCTAATTTGACGTCGGATCGACGAGGTCCCGTTGGTGAAGCTCGCGCTCTCAACTCGGCCGGCGATATCTTCACTCCGGCTTTAGCTAGTAATCTGAAAATTTAGAAGTGAATTACAAAAATGAATTTATTATTATTATTGTTTATAGGCAGTTTAATTGTGAAATTGTCCAGGGTTTTAAACAGATTTACGGGTTTTCGATTCCACCACACTGTCAGGTAGCTTGATGTCTGTCTATTGCTGATAAAGATTTTTTTCAAGAGTTGAAGGAGAATATTTCTGTGTATTGCTTGAAGAGGTGCCCTTTCAGAATGTGGCTCTGGTTGAAGCAGAAGATGAATGGCAGCGATTTTGTCATGTAATTATTACATTTTTTTTATTTTTTTTTATTTGTTGAGTGGGGCTTTTCTAAGGTCTTTATGAGCCTTGTAACACTGCGACCATTGCTGATCTATTGTGCTCGCCACCTACTATAGTTCTGCGCTAAGCCTCGTGTCATTTAAGAACCGCAGCAGGCTTTTGGCGCCAGATTGTTTTACCTCCTCAGGTTGGAGGTAGTGACCACCCAGGTGGTTGTATCTTTTACGCATCAGCGGGCCACACTCGCACATGAGGTGCTGGGGAGTTTCCTCTGCCCCTTGGCAGAACCTGCACATTTTTGTGTCTTTGAGCTTGAGGTTGAACATGTGTTTGTTCAGGCCACTATTATTACATTACATTCAGTGTTTTGAATACTTCTCTGAGATCGCTCCTCTCCCATCTCACTCCTCCAGCTTCGGTAAATTTAGGCATTCAAGCATCGATATATTAGCTAGATATGCCCTCAGATACAAATAAGTTGGCTCTATATCCTTTGCTCGTAAAACATGTGACAGAGAGAGCAATAAATTGATCAGTATGCGAGAGAATAGCACTCCAATATTCTTTGCGGCAGCTCTCACACTGGAAACAGTGGACTCTGCCAGCGGACTGCGACCATACTACTACTGGCCGGCTTTTAGTAGTAATTTTGAAGGTGTCATTTTCGAGCGCGAAAGGCCCATCTAGGGGATCATATATCAATGCGTTCAAGCCATTCGTGGGTGAACAGTTTGAGAATTTTCAATTAAAGAAAACAATCGACATACCTGCTTGCGAGTTCAGGATCAAACGGACTCGGCATTGGTAATACCGGAAGATCCTTCGTCGATATGCCGCGATGCTGTCGAGACATGTGCGAGTGTAGAGAATTTCGTGATTTTGCGACCGTTCCACACAAGACGCATCTAAAAATATTTTTTTTTATGATTTAATCCCACTTCGAATTGATCTAATATATTGGATGCAAGTGAAATCCTTACCTATATCCGGGGCAAATTGTGTGTTTATCTTCGAGATGTGTTCTTAATGTGTGAGCTGATCGATAAATTTTGCCACACTTCGGGCATGGCCTCGGGTCGGTCGCTCTGACTCGCAATAAATCGAGCGATCTTCGTGAAACTGTACAAAAAAATATTTCATGAAAACTCACCTCTGTTAATTATCATATAATCTTGACGTATTGCGTGCATTGAAATAACAAACATTCAAATCAATATCATATGCGTGTATTAAAATTAAAATTTCCATTATACGGCCATTCTACAATATTTAAACATGTTTATGACTCGTTTAAAAACTGACAGTTTCTATATCTATTTATAGCAGTACAATATTTTTATTTCTCTGTTACACAGAGGCGAGGAACGTTTTTAAATACTACCATATTCTTACAATATTATTCACAATCTAAATTTGGTGTTTCTCAATACATCAGTCTCAAATGGAGATTATTACGTTACAATCAGTCATAAAACTATAATTTCTAATATCGCTACGACTCTTTGGGTTTATAATACTAGCTTTTACACAATGATTTTTTAAAAAATGGCGAAAATATCACAAATATTTTAGAAATAAATCCAGTCTTAATATTTAAATATCTCACATTTATATAAACTTATTGAGACTATGTAAGTTACTAATTATGTGTGAGTTGGGGTGAAACAGTGACAGTGAACGCAATGTTTACAGACTTCATTTATCAAATTGAAAACGACAAACAAGTCTTGTTATGACTACATTTATCATGGATAATTTCAATAATCTGTAACAGAGTATTCTTATTTGCTTTTATAAAATGACAGATGCCGAAAAAAGTACATTTTCATATCATAAAAGAGAATGGGGCATTTTGGCCCTACTTCCAATAGCTGTGAAACATACACCAATGTAAAGATCTCTTTATGTTGAACATTTATTATTAGAACGACTTATCTCAATTATGAGCCATTTCCGAGTTATATCCTATTAAATATGGCTAATTACCTGATGGCATTGTATTTTTAATAAGTGTTTAAATGATAACCGTCGCAGAATACCCGAAATAATAAAGTACATACGCTGTGTGAGTACAAACTATATATTCGTAAGAATACTTAAATTTGTCAGGAGTATATGAAGATGAAATACTGGGATACGATTTTTGAACTATGTAATATGTCTCATGATTTCATTGCCGCTCTGTTTACTGTACTGTGCTAAGGTCAGCTGTCCAACATCGTATGCCTAGTGACCATTCATCATAATATACTATCTTTTATGGATCTTCACCGCAGATAATATATTTTAAATAAATAATTGGCATTTAGGTAATTAGCCATATTTAAGAAGATTCTGATTTCAAAACGGCTCCAAAACGATTCATAATTGAGGTAAGTTGTAGTAGTCATAAATATTCTAGATATAATATAGATCTTTACAATGGTAAATACGTTATTGTTATTAGAGAGGTGGGTCAAGCGCCCATACATTTTTGCCCATTATTCTTTCTCAGATATCAATTTAATTGACATTTATTGTGTATTGAAAAAAAACCAGATGAATAAAAAAGTCGATTAGATGCGCTGCTAAAAACTTTGGTTTTTCAGTGTTATAAAGCTTTCACCCCAACTCACCTTAGATAAAAGTTAGAATAGTTCTACGCGATATTAATGCTTAAAACTGTGATGTCACTCCTCGTACTTAAGTACACTGTCTCTGTCTTATGCCGTGTGCTTGCAGTTGGTGGTTAATGAGATAATGTTTTGTTTTGCACTTTTTCCCGCAGTGTTGACAGCCGTACCACTGGTCACGGTCGGTTTGAGAGTGGACATTGAGCATGTGCTGCCTGAGATTGGAGGTGGAAGAGTAGACGCGTCCGCAAACGGGGCATTGAGGCCGATAGCCGGCCGCCGCGACGCCCATTATCGCCGCCCCTGTAACACAGAGGCGGCTCTTAGTGTCATAACAAAATCTATACCGCCGATTCACACTATACTTTTTATATCATGCATGCAACATGTCAAACAGTTTTACTCATGCACTAGGTATTCGTCATTCGCGGGCGGGTAAAGGCTGCACTTTCCATGCGCTACACAGGTTGCGTTACGCTTTCGCAGCCCTTTCTCTGTCTTATTCCGTGCATGGACAGCATGTGTATCAGCATGTATTGCCGAGTTCTGAAATGTTTGCGACAAACGGTGCATTTGAACGTTTCACTCGGGGCCGAGTGCAAATTCGCAATGTGCTGTTTCAGATTGCTGTTGTTGCTATAGACTTTGCCGCACTCTGGGCATTTAGGTTTATTTTGCTCGACCTCTGTTGAGTTTGCGAGGGAGATAAAATTCTGAAACATCCTGTCTTCTGTCTGTCTGAATGCGGCGGCGGGTCCGCTCCATGAGTGTCCTGCGGCAGACGGACACATACTTCATTCTTTGTTTTTTTTTAATTTTACCTGAAAACTACCGAGTATTCACAGAAAAAAACACGAGTGGTTATTTCAATGCACGAAATACATGTTACGGGAATATGTTATTTATTTCGACGATAGTCTAAAATAGGTCAGGTGCTGAAATTAACTCACCGAAGTTGTCAGGAGTTCCGTGCATGCCTGAAGGCCCAGGAAGCAATCCTACAAAATGCACATATTATTAACATCGTCATATTATTATGAGAAAGTTGTTGTGTTTATTTATATATGTTTATATGTATACAGTGATACCTCTCAATAATGGACAGCCAATGGAGCCAGACAAGTGTTCCTTACGGAGATACCTATTATAGGTATGTATAGATGTCGTAGATATTATAGATTATATACATATACCTAGGTGTCAAAACCTCCAAAACTAGTAGGAAAAAGACCATAGGCCTCTTGTCCACACACATTTTTTTCGCCGTAAAAATCCACAGTCAATTCGCTTGTCGTCAATGGGGTATGAATCACTATTGAAGCTTGTCCATGGACAGCTGTGTCTGTGGACAAGCTTTAATAATGATTCATGGACGACCGCGCCTAGACATGGCGAATAAACCTTGGATTTTCACAGCGAAAAAAACGTGTGTGGACAAAAGATCTTAGACCCCTTCTCTTCCGTGTTGCCAGGTTAGGCGAAATTTCACCATCTAGGCCAGGGGTCTTCAACCTTTTTGAGGTCAAGGGCAATTGATTTTTGTGGGCGACAATAAGGTGCAAAATGGTTACTTTAGGCTACAGCGGTTGGAAGTTTCCAATTCTTCTAGATAGGAGGCACTTAGCCAGAAGATTAGAATGATCTAAACCCCCCCCCCCCCCTCCCCTCCCTCAATCCTATAGAATTTCTCCAAAAATTGCAAAAAACAATTGCAACCGGGAGGGTACCTACACTTGGCGCTTTATGTGGATGGCTTGTAATGAAATTGAGTCTGTTTCAATCATAGACTGTCCATTACAGGGAGCTTCATTTGTTTGTTTGTTGGGAGGGTATTTTATACTTGTAAGTTTAGAAATGTACAATGCGTGAAGATTATTTGCGGAACAGAGGTGTCCGCCAACGAGAGGAATCCAATAATTTGAGGTTTCGCTGTACCTTGCAAGCCGAGCAGTGCTCCAGGAAAATTGGGTGTCCTCGGTGGTTCCAGTGTTACACCGTTAGTATTCGTCGCATTTGAATCTTCTCCATAGTCGAGCGGTTCTTGCTTCGGTATTGAATTTCTTGGTGGAACGGTCATTTCGCTGTCACTCATTTCTCCATCGGATGACGAATCATCACCTGTCGACTGAAATATAAATAAAATAAGAAAAATCTGTCGAATTATTACAAATGAAAATAATTGAACCTCGGGACTCACCATATTGTTTGAATGCATATTTTGACTGGATTCTAAGGCTTGCCCCAGCAGTGAGTCCCGAAGATCCAATCCGTTGTTACTTGTCCGTTCTGGGCTTTTCATCCTGTCTTGGGTAATAAGATGCTCAGTCCTGAAACAAAAAATATAAATATTATGTAAGTTGTCGAATGGTAGTGTAGATGGCGCTACCAGTTAAAAGATCGTGAGGGGGAATAATATATATATGTAAGTTGTCGAATGGTAGTGTAGATGGCGCTACCAGTTAAAAGATCGTGAGGGGGAACCTCTTGCTGTTATCATTGATTATATAGCATGTTAGATCGTACTACGATCTCTCACCTCACCTCAACATCGTACAACGATTAGGCAACCAGGACTTTACTAAGAAATGCAACGATTAGATGGCACTCATACATATTTCCAAAAATTGATTAATCTTTTATTATTTTGTTCAATATGGTGACTTTCGTGGTATAACAGTATGGCGGCGCGGTGTAGATGGCGCTCTAAACACGCCTAAACGGTATAAAATAATAATATAGTAACAAACGAATTTTTAAATCATAGCTCTTATTGTTGTAATATTTGCATGAAGATGTCAATTTTTAATTTGGTTTCAATATACCTATAATAATTACGCACTTTACTGTTCAAATAGACTGATAGATGGCATTCTATTTCACCGTTTTTTTTTGTTGTGTAATTAATTAGCCTATATAAAAATGCGATAGAAGACACTAATAATTGAATGTTATTATTGTTATCATTGGTTAAATTATTGGGTTTTATAATAAATGAGTCCTTTATAAAAAATCATTCATTGTCAGTGTTAAGGTGATTCGTCGCGGTCCGAGGAAACTATTCTGATAATAGATGGCGTTGTAAGCAATATTAACAGAAAAATACGATTTTTAGCTCTCTCAGTGCAGTAAAAATTACGAAATAAATTTACCGGGAACTTTACATATACACGGTTCGATGTACTTCGTATCACCGCGATAATCAACCGCATTACGAAATTAATGGGGAAAACAGACAAATTTCGGTTCAGAACCGAAATTGGTCTGTTTTCCCCATTAATTTCGTAATGCGGTTGATTATCGCGGTGATACGAAGTACATCGAACCGTGTATATGTAAAGTTCCCGGTAAATTTATTTCGTAATTTTTACTGCACTGAGAGAGCTAAAAATCGTATTTTTCTGTTAATATTGCTTACAACGCCATCTATTATCAGAATAGTTTCCTCGGACCGCGACGAATCACCTTAATAGGTAAGTACGCAAATAAATTGCTATAAGTTTGGCTGCAGGTTTGACTTTAGGATCGGGGGGGGGGGGGATATTCGTTAAAACAGAAAATACACCGAATTTTGGGGGGGGGGGGATAAATCCCAACTATCCCTCCTTGATAGGTGCCCGTTAGGCCGTCAATGGTATCAGCGCCACCTGCGTTTCGCCGGCGCAGAAGTGTTGCCAAATCGTAATATGGAGTTAAGCAATCTAAAACTATATATAATCAGTGCTATTATTAATGGCGGCAATCACAAACGTTGCATACTATTAAATAATAAATTACTGCCTCCTACTGCTGACATTCGGTGATTTTTATGATTGGTAAAAACTGCCATCTACAGTTTTCCAGTCTAACTACGCTCAGTCAAGTCTTCCTCGACCTACTACGCTTTCTAGTCTCGGCGAAAGATGGCACTAGTACATTTTTCATTTGCCCTGGAATTCCTTTAATCATTGATAACTGTGAAATCAATGCTATAATGTAAAAGAGTAAGTAACAGAGAATATCCCGTCATCATTAGGTTATTCAGTAAGGCGTTTAATATTCAGAAGCGGTATTTACATTTTTCGACTACGCTTGCGTTTTTCGCCGACAGATAGCAATAAAAAAAATAGTAACCGATTCCGTGTCAGTTTTTCAAATATTTTTGTCAATGATTCATAAAATTAAACGGCTGGTAATTTGCGAGACTATCGCGTCGCTTATTTCATGGAAAATATTGCGGGCGTATTTCCCCACTTCACGAGGCTTCTAGCTCCTCCTTCTTGCCCCTCCACCAACTCATACGAAACCCAACCACGAGCAATCGTCACCGCGTTTTCATTTACATGGCATATACATTACGTGTACATACATATGAATAATATAAACATTTGGGATTCACATTTTTGAATTAAGTATAAAAAAGGTTTATGTACCTACTTGTATTGTCTTAGGCGAATAATTGTATAAAAATGTCAATAAAGATCGTAAAGAACATTGTGTGCATGAAAGATCTTTAGAATAGAACTGTGTGCATGAATGAATATTTAGAATAGAACTGTGTGCATGAAAGAATATTTAGAATAGAACTGTTTTAAATGAGGGATTATTCTAGAAAAAAAACATTTTACAGTTAAATTCAAAATTAGACCTACCTACAGTTGAATTCACGATTTATTATTATTCGATAAAATTTAAATTACATTTTACGCGCACTAAAATATATATTTTCAAATACTATTTCTTTTCCCTTGATACATCCGAAAACGCCAAAACAACACATCGCATAACCAAAATAAAAGGTATAGGTAAAGGTACTTACCCTACACATGTTTCAACTATAAATATTAAAAAAAATAGTTGGATAACTGTGTACAACTAGAGCTGTCGATTACAACGGGAGAACCCGTCACCTCAGAAAGTTTTAACGATATTAGATCGTTCTGTCTCCCGTGAGGTGAGCGCAGAAGACTTAGGCCGAAACAGTCCACCGTCTAGTTACGCCACACGCCCGTAAGAGACCAACGCGAGATAACCAGGTTTTAATCACCCAGCGGGCCGACACTCGCGCCCATACTACCAGTTGCAATCAGATTGATCCGGTCTCCCGCCTGGTTACGGGTTCGAAGTCGCTTGCGCGGTGCTCTCCCTTACGTAGCGGTGCAACGGTGTCTACCGAATCTATCGCGGACCACGGCATCCTTTGCCCGGCTGTTCACCCGGTATCGGGTAGCCGATTGGTCGTTTCAAGAGCAGGCGAGCCATAAGGCGAACAACAACTCTATAGGAGACAATACTGCTACCAGACTCCCCCGGCTGTCGATCAGAATGCACAATCGATTGACTGACGCCGCACGGTGCGCAAACCGTCCAGGAGCGCCCGAAGGTTGACTCCTGGGGGGAACTAGCCCTAAGGCCAGACTAGGTAAGACTAGGCCTGTGGGAAACTGGCTCGCGGGCCTTTATTACGGTGACTTTATACTATTTAAGTATATACTTATAAATATGCCTATATTTAGGCAATATATATAGGCATGTTTAGACTTTATACTATATACACAGTATACCTACTAGTAGGTGTACTCTCGAGCTACATGGCATTGCGGGAAAAGGGTGAGAGGAATGTGGGCTGAGTACTGATACTTCTCGATGAACGCCTTTGGTTAGCGTTACGCGCAAGTAAATGCTGGCGACTTTTCGAACGTTTGCATATCCGCGTGGGCCGAGTAGCGGACATCTGGCGGCCATATCCGAGCCCTTACGACTCGTGACGTATTCGATTCGATTTCAATTTTGTTCTAAGAGAAGCTACTGTCTGGTATACTGTACTTTATATAAGAAGAAAATAAAGAAATTGCATTGAAATACATGAAAAACGACGAGGCAAACTTGTGAAAGTTCTTCGATTTCACCAAGATAAAGCCCCGGCGCGGCGCGCAAGTCGGCAGTTGCAATGGCTGCCATTCAAGATGTTTGTTTTGAAATACTTAATCACCCGTTTTATTCACCAGACATCGCCCTACTGTTTTCTACCTGTTACCGAGATCGAAGGAATATCTGAGAAGCCAGAATTTTGAAGATGATTTAGCAGTAGTGAATTTTGAAGATGATGAAGCAGTAGTGAATTTTGAAGATGATGAAGCAGTAGTGAATTTTGAAGATAATGAAGCAGTAAGGTGCTTTGGATGAAGAGTTTTTTAGGAAGAGAATTTTAAGGTTAGGAAAAAGCAGTAACGTAACTAAAATAATGGGCTCCGGTGCAAAATTTAACAAAAGGCCCCTGCCCCCCTACTTACTTACATTCAATATGGCATATAGGATATAACTACTGTATACCTAGCTATATGACATATTTATATTGTAGCTACATTATAAATCGGCGTATTCATTTGGGGGGGGGGGGAAGGGGGTTGCCTCAAACAAGTTCCCAAGAACTTCAGCTGGACCCGCGGGATCACATAGAATCATTTTTGCGGGAGAATGTTCGAAACACTTGTTACTATTGTCACGTTACATTTCTTACTATTGTTATTTGATACATTTGTTATTTTGTTATTACATTTTTTACATTTGTCATTTGTTACATTTGTTACTATTGTCACATTTGTAACTATTGTTATTTGTTACATTTGTTACTATTTGTTACTATTGTAACGTCACGCTGAGTCGTGTTGTGGCCGATATCGGCCAATTGGGGCTCTAGGGGTTAACACGACGCGTTACTGTCAATTCAATTACTGAGTTATATTTCTCCACCTTTGAATGTTGGTAAGAAATAAATAAACTAATGTTAGTTTTTATTACCTACTTTATTTTGTGTAGAACTAGAACTACTAAGTGCGAAACTGTTAGGACTAAAAAACGCCCACATAATATTATTAGATACAAAGTTAGCAATTTTTGCATATTTAAATAAACTACTTAGAGTATTGAAAAAATGTGAACAAATACATTTCTAGAACGGTTTTCGTCTTGATTCGTCATCGAACAGTTTTGAGTGATTCATTTTTAGGACTTCCTTAGCTTCCTAGTAGAGTTGGATGGAACTTCGATCCCAATGGAAGTTCCATTTTAGGCCCCCAAACTATAGTGGGCCCCGGTGTGACGCACCGGCTGCACCGGCTTAGTTACGCCACTGGGAAAGAGGTATGGCAAATGTATCAACTTAAAAAGTGATTGTCGAAAACTAAAATAACGTTTAACAAAAGATAACTGCATCATACTCATTCTCACTTTTATTTGAACGCCGTAGTATATTTATTTTCTTACCGTGTTCTCATCTGCGCGTTGTATAGATCGGAAGAACGTGCGCGCTTCGGTGGCGCAGAATTGTCAGTGTTCTTTCGCGTTCTGCTTCTGTCCCTTTCGACGCCGGTTGGCGGCATATCTGGCCACGTGAGAAGGGTTGATGGCTGCCGAAAGAATACAATTATAAACGTCTTGTAAACATCGATATACAAGCCCTAGATAGGCCTTTCGCGCTCGAAAATGACCACTTCAAAACTTCTACTGAAAGCCGGCCTATAGTAGTTTGGTTGCAGTCGATTCCGTGAGTTTTTTGTTTCAGCCGACCGTTAAATACCTACCTCTACCGAAAAATAATGATTAATAATTATTTAGTGTTTTAAATCCCTGAAATATCCCGTAGGTCTTTTAGGTTACGCGCGACTGCTGCCGTTCAAATGATCACGCGCCCGCTTGAAGGTTAACTTAATGCAACTGCTCTTGAAACGACCAATCAATCGGCTACCCGATACAGGTGTTTAAAATACTTAATGACTAAAGTCTAAAATCTTGAGATGTCCTTGCGAATTTTAACTATTTATTTTGTTTTCGTGTGAAAATTTTTTGATTATGCAAAAAAGCATAACAATAAAAATTTATAATATTATCAATTAGAAAACTGTGTTAACTACTAGAAATAATAGTTTTTAACGCGATTAAAAATGGGGTTTCACAAACAAAACCAATTATTCGTGGACCAATTATTGGTCCACGAATAAAACGAAAACTGCAGTGAAAAACAATAACTTCTATCAATAGATTGCACTCCAATGATAGGTAAACGATCAGATAAGTAATGAGAAAAGTAGCGACCCCAAGTCTCGATCTTTGCGTGAGGATCTGCTCTGCTAAACGTAATATAAGGCAACAACACATACAAACAACTTCGCTCAGATTTAATATAATAATTAGTGAAATACTTACAGAGGAGCTCTTGTTGTGGTCGACGTTGTTTACGAGGGGAACAGAACCCGGGGTCTGAACATCAGCTAAACCCCGGACTTGAAGCATCTGAGCAGCTTTTAGGAAGTCTCCCAGCTGCTCCTGTCCTATGTGGACCTCTCCGTTGTACATAAACCTACAATTTTCAAGATTTTTATTTCAAGCATTTTTCGAGTTTAAATAATAGCCTCATTGAAAATAGAGATTCTGTTTATATGATAGCAACAATCGATTTTGTAATCGATGAATTAGCGTGTTTTCTGCCTCAGTAATAGGTAAGCAATGTATCTATATTTATGATATAACATTATACAGAGTGACTTCGTAAGGGATTTCAGCGAAATAAAATGGCATACAGGATGGGCTAAATGACTACAATAAATAACTGTAGTTTATTTTTTTTAGGGATTGAAATTTTTAGCCCTTTAGATCTGTATAGGTAGGTATGTAATGAAGACGATGTTAATTGTTCCAATGTAGCTTTAAATATCTACATCAATGACGTTTTATAGCACTATTGTGCTAAAATCACTGACAAATTATTCCATAAAAACATCGATAGAATTATATCGTAATCTCGAGTACCATACCGATCCATTGCTAACCCTTGTTAATTAATTTATTTATTTTAAATATAATTTACAAAATGTCTAATTTTTAGCCCAAACTAGCTAGACCATGCCCGCACCAAGGTAAACCATCGATATATAAGCCCTGATGGGCCTTTCGCGCTCGAAAATGACCACTTCAAGACCACTACTGAAAACCGGCGAGTAGTAGTTTGGATGCAGTCGATTTCGTGAGTTTCGTGTTTTAGCAGACCGTTTCCGGTGTAGGCGTTCCCGTGAAGAATATTGGCGTGCTATTCTCTCGCATACTATTCAATTTATTGCTCTCTCTCTGTCACATGCTTTACGAGCACAGGGTATGGAGCCAACTTATTTGTATCTGACGGCATATCTAGGGCTCATATATCGATGAGGTAGACTTACTTATTTTGATATTTAATAATAATAATATATAATAATAACTATTACATAGTAATATACCTAGCCATAATTATATTCAATAAATATTTATTATAAATAACCTAAAATGAATATTCAAAAATAAAAACAACTTCAACTGAATGCATTTATTTTAATACCTATATGTAAGTAATTTTTCCGTTTCCTTGAGGCTATTATTTAACAGTAAAATAGTTTTTTGTAGTAAGCGTACTTTTCCTTTGATAACCTATTTTATTATTGAGTCGTGGTGCTATGAAGGAAAACTGCCTTTGAGCAAAAGTAGTCCTATTTGTGTAATGGAATGGTGTTTATTTGCGAAAGCATGTGTTTTGGTATGGTGATCTGGTGGCAAAGTATGGTGATCTTTGTACATACAATAAAATTACTTTTGCATAATTTGGCGCATATCTAAGATTTCACATTCCTGGAATAGATTATTGAAAGGATAGCAAGAGCTAGCAAAGGGTATTTATAAAGACTCTTACAATAGCTCTTTGAGCCTCGATTAGGGGGTCGAGCGTAATACGAGAAGCCGCAATAATTCCATAGGTCAACTGGCTTTGGGCTAGCGTAAAGTAAACTATTCTTATTAATTCCCTTCATAACATTTCTGAGACGCTTAAATACATAAAATAATTTTGGTATTTTGTAGTAGTACTGTGTATATGGATTTCCAATTTGAACTATAGTCTAGGGTCTAGGGTAAACTTTTAATTGTAATTTTGTTAACTGTGCGTCTATATTAGATAATTGCCGTATTAGATAATTGAATCTTTATAATAAAAACATAATAGTATATGTAGTAATATAAATTGATGATTTCTAAATATAATGTTATTTTTATTTTTGTGAATTTATTTTGTATATTATTAATACATATTAATACTTATTAATACATATATAAATATATATAAATTTTTATCATGTTTTAAAATAAAATAATAGGTTATTGAAAATTTTCATGACATTTTCTTACGAATTTTTAATTAGGTAATTAAGATATTTCTGTTACATTATGTATGATTTTGTTTATTTATATAAATATAATATTATAGATTTCCTACGATAATTAAAATAAATTGTCTACATTGGAACAGGCGACAGACAAGTTAGGTCACGACTTTTGTACATTGAATCTACTCATAATTTGAAATCAATAAATAATTTGTAAGTTTTAATTTGTATACAACAATCAAACCCATACGCTGACGAGGGTAATATTTTCAAAAATTAAAACCTATATCAACAGTGATACTTCTTTTTCCTCCTTGTATGTAAATGTTAACAGGTTGATCCAAAAAAATGGACCTATACGAATAATTCATTATTTTCTCCTGTTAAGTTTGATATCGGTATTGTTGGGACTTTTAAAGAGAAAAGAAATGCGAAATATAGTGCGCGGACAATTTCTATAAATTGCTTTTGACATTTGGTGATGAGGCATGACCTGTAAATTACATTCTATGGAGATATCTGAAGGGAATGGGGTTAGGTGAACAAACCACAGGGTTTCAATGCTAAATTGCAAATTTTACGCAATTCCATTGAGAATTGACTAAAAAGAGATTTTGCATTTACGCCAAACGGTGGCCATTATCGAATATTATCAAGTACAAATAAGTGTAACTCCAAAAATCCCAGGTTTTTTGGAATTAATTATGTATTGCTACCTCGCCCATTAATAAAAACACACTACTAAATTTGATCATGTTAACGCTAAAACTGAAAGAAAATCGTGTCGGATTTCTTTATGGTGATTTTTAAAATGACGATTCAAAAAAACTAACCTATTCTACTGACATATAGGTGTTTATGAATTGTTTAAAAGAAACTAACCAAATCTATCGCAATGTACCTAGGTGTTTTAACAATTCTTTAAATTCCTATATCTCTCTTATTTACTGAGTCCGACAAAAGATTATTCCAGTTTCGGAATCAGCGTGATGACGTTAAAAAATCAAAAATGCGTTTTTTACACAAGTTATAAACTATATGCTGAGCGACTGGATATAATATAAAATATATGCAGTCGTATATATTATATATTATAAAATATGTTTTATATGTATAATATATTGTATATATCATATAGTTATTATATGTTATATTTATAATACGGATACAATATATGTATGTATAAAATATTTTGTAAAATATAAATTACTAGCAGACCCGGCCACGCGTTGCTGTGGCTTTTTTGTTATATTACATTGTAGTAAACTATTTAAGAGGAACGGTAGGAGAACATCATTCATGGGGACCACCATGCTTTTTTACATAGATGCCATTTGTAAAAAAATATGGCGACCTCCATGACAGATTTTCTACTGCCGTAACCCCTTAATACAATGAAATAATTATTTACGAACGAAGACGGAAACGTTATTGCTGGTATAAAAATCCACTGGATTGGGATTTGAGGGGGAAGGACTTTGAACACGATTGATTAAAATATTAAGCAAAAATCAATACAAAAGAATTAATTTAAAAATGTATTATTATTTTTATTCACGTTTGTAACAAATGAGTATATTACAAAGTTGTTAGTAAATAACGTGTGACACTTAAACTTATGAATGAGGTAGGTAGGGCAGATAGTCTTAAATCTTTAACAATAATATTTATTATTTTGAATTATAAATACTTTTAATTTCAATTTAATTTAGCACTAATCGGTGCACAATATTTTTGGTTAACCTGTCTTTAGCTAACACAAATAGATATGACGGTTTCCCTACATGTGAATATGCAACATATATTTGCCCATGAGAAAAACATGGATTTTCCAAATCTAAACCACAAATGGACATTGTTTGGCCTTGAGACTTATTTATAGACGAATTCAAAAGCTAAACGAATTAGAAACTGTAGCCTTCTGAAGAGTATGGTAGAATCTGACGGTATTATTATTTATTGGAATACGTTTCAACAGGACCACTTTTTTTTAAACTTCCCAGTTAATGGTTACTTCAAGAATATTTCCGGTGATCTTTTTGATGACCAAACGCGTACCGTTGCATAATTGAGGTGGATTCAAATTACGTAGGAGAATAATAGTGGAGTCAATCTTTATCGTAGATTATGTGGTGGCATTCCAGGCATATCTAGTGAATATAAAAATTCAATTGGAAAATTTACACTTTTATTTTCATCAACAACAGCTGTATCTGGTAACAACTGTTGTATATGGAAGTTAATTTCGTCAACATCAACATTTTTGGCTGCTAAAATCGCCCGATGACTGAGCCAGTTATGATTCAAGTAATTATTCTGTATATACGAAAAAAAACACTGAATGAATTCATTTTTTCCTGAAAAACAGTGCACAAATTGTCTGGCAGTTTAATGCATTGCGTATTTGGTTGCAGTTCTATTTTACCGTTCCCAATATCTAGGAAAATATCTGTGCTGATAGATCATTTTTCAATCATACGCGCATGTTTATGGTCAATCGAAGTGTTTCAACACTTCGCCATGAGAATGATTGTTTCAAACATGCATTAATCTCTTCCGCGAAAGTAGAGCGAGGTACCTATAACCGGTAAGGTCTGTCTGACGATACAACTACCAATGCGATTTTCTGTTGCGACCGTATTTTGGCAAGAATCAAAGATATTAAAAATGTCTTACCGGTTCCACCTGGTGCGTCCAAGATTATATGACACGTTTGTAGGTTTAACCCCTCGAGTACCAGACGGCCCGAAACGTCCAGAATTGATATTTACCGTCGAACCCCAGACGGCCCGAAATGGCCAGGCGAGGCCGAATAGGAACATAAAACAGGTCTTTTTTAGACGATCGGTGTGACAGTTTCGGAGTAATCGTTTTTTTTCTGAAACGCCATCTTTTTTTTGAGACTCGCGAATTTCTTACGGGCCGTAAGGCACACATTAAAATAAAACCGCGGGCCTCGAGGGGTTAACATAGCAGCGCCATCTATTGATTACTTACTCAATCCAGTCAACAGATATCGCCATCTGTTAACATCGTTTGGAGCTAACAGATAATTGTGAATGTCAAATAATAGACAAATAATTTGCAATAAAATAATATTGCGACTATAAATTAAGATGTAAGCTATCCTATCTTTCAAGTTGGATCAAACTGTGCAAATTTGATTCAAATCGGTTAAGTAGTTTAGGAGTCCATCGCGGACAAACAACGGTACACGTAATTTATATATATTAAGATATGACACGTTTGTAGGTTTAACATAGCAGCGCCACCTATTGATTACTTACTCAATCCAGTCAACAGATATCGCCATCTGTTAACATCGTTTGGAGCTAACAGATAATTTTGAATGTCAAATAATAGACAAATAATTTGCAATAAAACAATATTGCCACTATAAATTAAGATGTTCGCTATCCTATTTTTCAATTTGGATCAAACCGCTCACGGTGTGCAAATTTAAGATGTAAGCTATCTTATCTTTCAAGTTGGATCAAACTGCACACGGTGTGCAAATTTGATTCAAATCGGTTAAGTAGTTTAGGAGTCCATCGCGGACAAACAACGTGACACGTAATTTATATATACCTACGAGTGGTATTACCCGGCGTTGCCCGTGTTATATCTTTTCTCAAATACCAATGTATACCAATTTTCATGGCGATCGGTTGAGCAGTATAGAAGTTGGTGTGCTGCAGCGCCGTCTAGTTGAAAGTTGCAACAAAGCGGATATATATAAAAACCTTAACCATGAAAAAATACATATATATGCCAACTTTCATGGTGATCGGTCAAACGGTTTCGGAGTCTATTAAACTCGGACAGACGGGCATACAGATATACCAACATCCATTTTTATATTATATTATTTTGGCCTGTTTTTAAAATTTAAACTTTGAATGCCTATATCTCGCTTATTTATAGCGACCGACACAATTTTGTTCCAGATTTAGCATTAAAATGAAAAAAATTGGAGAGAGGTTCCTATACTGCAGTTATTCCACTTTTATAACTATGTGATAATACTTACATGTATATATTTTAATTAAAGAGTTTTGAACAATGAAGCACAAATAATTAAAAAGCAGGAATAATTTCACTGTATTACCTTCACAATATTTTGAATTTAGAATAACGCTTGGCCGACTATGACGTTTGTAGGTTTAACATAGCAGCGCCATCTATGGATTACTCAATAGATAACGCCATCTGTTAAAATCGTTTGGAACTAACAGATAATTGCGAATGTCAAATAATAGACATTGCAATAAAATAATATCGCGACTATAAATTAAGACGTACGCTATCCTATCTTTCAAGTTGGATCAAACTGCACATTGTGTACAAATTTGATTCAAATCGGTTAAGTAGTTTAGGAGTCCATCGCGGACAAACAACGTGACACGTAATTTATATATATTAAGATTAAGATATGACACGTTTGTAGGTTTAACATAGCAGCGCCACCTATTGATTACTTACTTAATCCAGTCAACAGTTATCGCCATCTGTTAACATCGTTTGGAGCTAACAGATAATTGTGAATAAAATAATTTGCAATAAAATAATATTGCGACTATAAATTAAGATGTAAGCTATCCTATCTTTCAAGTTGGATCAAACTGCACACGGTGTGCAAATTTGATTCAAATCGGTTAAGTAGTTTAGGAGTCCATCACACGTAATTTATATATATTAAGATATGATACGTTTGTAGGTTTAACATAGCAGCGCCACCTATTGATTACTTACTCAATCCAGTCAACGGTTATCGCCATCTGTTAACATCGTTTGGAGCTAACAGATAATTATGAATAAAATAATTTGCAATAAAATAATATTGCGACTATAAATTAAGATGTAAGCTATCCTATCTTTCAAGTTGGATCAAACTGCACACGGTGTGCAAATTTGATTCAAATCGGTTAAGTAGTTTAGGAGTCCATCGCGGACAAACAACGTGACACGTAATTTATATATATTAAGATAAAATAGAGTGATCGAATCAGAGCATTACTTTTGGGCTACCTAAATCAGTTTCTTTCATATCTTATTATAGTATTAGGATATTAGTTACGGAAGAGAACTTACCGAAGCAAGCTCTCCATATCCTTATTCTGGATGTCTCTCAGTATGACGATGGGGTGTTGGCAAGGGTTCGCTTTGAGGAGTTTGCGGAAGTAGGGGCTGCAGGCGGATAGGACCACTTTGTGCGCGCTGAAGGAACAGCCGTCGCAGGCCAGGGTGACGTCCACGAAGTCCTCTTCGTCGCGCAGGTGTCGAAACGACGACAGGATGGCAGAGTGGAAGTCGTTCCAGCGGAGGGAATATTGTTGCTCCGAACCTCCTGATAAAGTGGGATTGATGAAATGAGGTGTCTGAACCTTGAGATTAGTTTATTATCTACTGTGAATGCATATTAAGGGGATAATTTCTCAGGCCCAGTGGGGTTCTTAAAACTTCGTTCACGCAAAAAATCTAAACTTGTATAAAAGATGAGCCAACTGATTAAGAGTGGCTTCGTAATTAATATTAGTCGTTACTCGAAAAAACTATTATATTCGCAGTAAAAAAGGTGAAACTTTTGAATTGACAGGGTAAAAGAGAGATTCGAATTTCGGTGAGAGTATATGAGTTTTGGCATAAATAATTAATTGAAATTAAAACATAAAATCCCTGAGAGTTGTGTACACTTGTTTTTTTATTATTTTGTTTCTATGATATGTTAAAAAGGCTTAAATTATTGGGAGTAAATGCCGTTAGGTTTTAGACATTTTCGCGACTTACAGAATAAAAATAATAAAAAACAAGAGTAGGTATAAGTATCTCAAATATTTGATATTCTTCGACTTCTATACTTTGGTAAAATTTTAAATTCTTCTTTCACTCTGTAAAATCTAATAACTTGGCTTTTTATTGCGAATATGGTACATAGTTTTTCATTAATTTATTTTTGTGGAATTTTAGAAAAGCGTATTTTTTGTGTAAACGAAGTTTTAAGTAAAAAAATACAGAAACTTCAATGGGCCCCGGAAACTGTCCCCTTAAATATGTGGTTGTCGCTCAAGGAAAACGTAAAAATGTTGAAAATTGGCGTTGAAAACTTGCACCACAATATTGTTTTGCGCGTTAGAAAATTAGCAGTCAAAACTCGCGACTAAATTGTTGAAGGTTAGGTACTCAAAAAAATAATAATGTCGAAAGTAACTAAATACAACGATGAAAGAATGATCTTAAGTATTTCGAAAAATCGATTTTGAGGAGATAATCGAGTTTTATCGATTTCAACGGCATTAGATATATCGTTAAATAGTTTCACTATAATGTTGTGGGGAAGTACAGCCAGATGCAAACGATTGATGCGGAATGACTAAATATTTTTAGACGAAATCTATCGTTAGTAAACTAAAACCCAAGAATTAATGACCGATTCGCGCTATTCTTTCACCGTTGTGTTCAGGAACTTCTAGCGAAAAATACAAATGAGTGATAATTTCAGCATTCTAACCTGTTTCGGAAGCCATCGTTGGCTGCGACGATGGCGACACTTCGTTCCCTCTTCCCGAGCTGGGCGACTTCATATAAATAATTTAAAAGTCGCTTCTTTTTCGAATTAAAAAGAAAAAATACAGTCTTCCGACAGGAACCGAGACTACATCGTATTCTTTCGAAACCTGCAAGTCGAAAAAATTGGTTCGCTTCATTAACTATTCGATTATTTGCTTTATCGAATTAATTAGTTTTTAGATAGTTAATTAGTTTTATAACGCCGAGCGACGGCGGTCGTGTGAAATCAATACGTGCGTCTGGAGAGCGAGGCTTCGCAAGTGCATCTATGCTACGAAACAACTGCATTTAAAAACACCAAAAAATGTGAAATCTATGTATTTTCGGAACCTTTTTCATTTATCAAAAAAAAATATATATATACTAGATTCGATGATTTTACATTAAATCTGATAGGAAATAGCCTCGGCCACGCAATATTTCGAGACATAAAATTTTCAAATTTACGTAACATGTGTGTTTTTTTAATTAGTTTTTAGATAATTAAAAAAATATATAACCTAACCTACTGCCATATAGGTGTTTATGAATTGTTTTAAAAAAATAACGTAACCTACCGAATGTATGTGTTTGACGCTACTTTAAATGCCTATTTATTGAGGCCGAATAAAGATTATTTAATTTTAATTTAATTTAATTTAAAGCAATCCACAAATATTCAAGGGAATTATTGCAGTATAGGAACCCTTCTCAGAAATCGAAAAATAAAGAAATACTACTAGATACGATCATTTTAATGCTAAATGTGAAAGTAAAAAGCTTCGGACGCGTAAAATTTCAAGACCAAATTTACATTTACAAAAAATAAACTTTTTTTAAACTCAGTTTTAAAGGCTGTTTTTTTTAAAAACCTACTGAAATGTATGGGTTTGGCGCTTTTTTGAATGAATATCTCGCTTATTTATTGGGACCGAATAAATATTATTGCAGATTCGGAATCAGCAGATGGTGAATATAGTCTGATGACGTTAAAAAATCAACAATCTAGAAGAGGTTCCTATACTGCAATAATAACAAGTCAATTATTACATGGTGTCCTCTATCCGAAGTCGCTCAACTAAGCATAGCTTGTGCTTGGGCGGACGGGACATTCAATATTGCGATTACAGTTTCAGAATCAGCGTGGTGAATATACCTAGTCGGGTGACGTTAAAACATCAACAATGCAGAAAAGGTTCCGATTATACATAAATACCAAAAATGTAAGTACATACCTTTTAAGGGTGGTTAAACTTTTTTTTTGTCACATAACACTAAAAATACAATCCAGCAATACGCACTGCACTTTACATAGGTATTGTATATTCGGCGAGCTCCGCACACGACACTACAATCTTTGAAACACAGCGCGCTATTTTTTGTCTTCCTATTTCGAATGTCGCTATTTGTCGTCGGTAGGTTAAGTGTTGGTTACGTACTCGCAGTTCGCGCGACGCATCGGCGCCGCTTGTCGCAGATGTCGCGGCTCGCACGGGCGCTTGCCGCCGTCAGACTCGTGCCTGAGCCGGCGGAGGAGCGGCGGACGGCGCGCGAAGCCGTCGCCGACGCCCCCCACCCCCGAACACGACCACCAACAAAATGCACCCATATTCACAACTAACAAATTCATTTCCGCATCCCAAATCATAATATTTTCACAAGCTTTTATTTACCTTGCAATGTATGTATGTATGTTTACTTAGGTCAAATCTTGCAAGCTGAATTAGAACCACTTCCTCTTATTCTATGATGTTGAAATTTTACATGTTGGTTCAGTTCCGATGACAATGCATTTTTATGGTGAACACGACCTGATTCTACACGAGGATACTCTTCCACGGTCACCACAGACACAATTTTGTATACGCATTCAATTATCATAGCCCGTTCTAAATTTCACCATGACATGGCTGCTGCACCCCGGGTTGCCTTCGACGAGGACCCTCCTCAACGGTTAATAGAACAGAAACTAAATTTTGTTTACGCATTCAATTATAACAGCCCATTCTAAGTTGCACCGCGACAGGGCTGCTGCACCCGGGGCTGGCTTCCAACGAGGGGCCTCCTCAACGGTCAACAGTACAGAAACGACATTGTGTATATGCATTCAATTACGATAGCCTGTTGTAAGTTTCGCTGCGACAGGGCTGATGCATCCAGGGTTGACTTCCAACGAAGGAACTCCTCAACGATCAACAGCACAAACACGAAATTCTGTATAATATTCAATGATGATAGCCCGTTCTATGTTCCATTATGACACGGCTGCTGCATCCGGGGTTGGGTTGAGACAGAGCATTTTAATGAAAGCCTGTTTTTAAAAATGTGGTTTCACTATTAACGTATTAGTTTTGAATTAGTTAATCGATTATTCCATCTTTAGTTAGGTACCAATAGTTTTATTTTTCCTCGGGTAAGATGCCAGTGGGACCTATTGTTGATAAATATGGCATGCCAAATTTGTCTCTAGCCCACGCACCTAAATCAATTGACCTATAGACAAATTTGTTTGAGAATCACACCCAGATATCACGCTTTGACGGGTTATGACTACACGTCATCCTCCTTAAGGAAAGAAAGAAAACAGGCACTACTTTGGAAATCGGAAAAAACATCCCCTTCATCTTGAAGCTTTATATTATGGAGTGTTAGCAACAAGCCAGTTTTTTTTTGTCTTTTTCTGAAAACGGATGGTTTGGATGGCCACGAAGATTAGTCTACATGAAAAACTGAGTCGAAAACCAGCTACAACTTATTTTGATTTAGGCCTTTATTACCGAGGGAATCGTTTTTTATGTATAACTTCCGGATGAAAGGGTTTTTTCTCAGTAATAAAAGCCTAAATAAAAAAAACCGTCTTTTTAATCAGTTTTTCTGGTAAAATTATTTCCCGTACAAAATCTCTTAATATCAAAATACATTTTTTTCCTTTTTTAAAAATTATTATTCATGTTTAGTATCATGTACTTAAAGAAATGCTGGCCCCTTGAAAGGAATGTCGGCCTGTCGCGAACACTCGGAGAAAAAACTATCTTTGCTGACGATGATAACCTCCACCCTCCACATCAAGAACCAACCTCTGGAGAGGGTTCGACAATATAAATACCTTGCCTGTAATGTGAATGCTCAAGAAGACCATAGTGTAGAACTCAGATATCGCATCGAACAAGCTAGAGCTGCGTTCATCAAAATGAGCCAATTCTTCTGCAACCGAAGTCTCAAACTCTCTACTAGATCCCGCCTGGTGCGGTGTTACATATTTTCAGTACTCCTGTATGGAGTAGAAGATAACCCAGACTTTGAGCAAAAGGCTTTCGACATGTGAATTTACAAGAGAAAACTGAAAATATTTTGGACGGATAGTCACAAATGAGACGGTGCTGCAAAGAATGCAGAAAGGATTGGAATTACTGAAGACCATAAAGAGAAGGAAATTACAATACATGGGCCACATAATGCGTGGTAACAAATACCACCTTCTCCAATTAATCCTGCAAGGAAAGATAAAAGGCCGCCGAAGGCCTGGCCGACGAAGAACCCACTGGCTACAAAACTTCGTTGTTTGTTTCGACTGAAGCACCACCGAGTTGTTCCGCGCCGCAACATCAGGGGCCCAAGTGGCCATAATGACCGCCGACCTCCGATAGGAGATGGCACTTTAAGAAGAAGAAGATAACATCCTATAAAAAAAGTGTGCGTTGTTTGGCCAGAATTCTTGGTACTTTGTCACTGAGGCTAGACTCATTCTCCTAGATGCTAGATTGAACAGATGCAAACATACTAACTAGAACAGGCCGTTAGACCAAATAAAAGGAATTGGTATAAGAAAGCTTTCACCCTGCAGAGATGTTTTAATATAAAAACTAGCGCGTTGCAATTACTTTCATATCTGTGGAAAAATACACAACAGCGCGATCCTTTAGAAAATATTCAATCCTCAGATTTAAGAAGGGCAATGCAATTTATAACAACTATGGTACACCATGTTCTAAGGTATACATTTAAATTTGTTTATAAATAAATTTGTTTTAAAGAAAATAGCATTATACATTGATAAATATTAAAGTGTACAATTGATCTCTGAATTAAAATTGAACTATCTCCAAAACGATTAAAGTTTTCCATGTTATGGCTTCCAATCCGCATTCTAAAAGGCTTTCATTGGTTGTATTATAGTAATTTTTGTAGCCAAAATGTTAACTAGTCAAAATGGGCCAACATGGTAATTTTGTCCAGGATATTTTGATAAAGCTCAAGCAACAGAGAATATTTTTTGTTTCGCTCTATAGGTAAAAGCGAATTACAAACCCAGAGGCTGCGGAAAGTAAAGAAATCTAAAAAAGACTGAACCAAAAGTTTCTTTGCAATGTTTTCATAGAATTCATAAGTAAATCAATTGTCTTATTAAATAATACTTTGAAAAACATTGAACACATTACAAACGTTATAAGTGTTTTGATTTATCCTATTCCATAAACTCAGTATGATCTGAGTATGACTAAAATAACAATATAATAACAAACGAATTATTAAATCATAGCTCTTATTATTTTAATATTATTTACATTATTGTCAACTTTTAATTTTGTATAAAGGTTTCAAGAAAAATACTCACTTTACGGTTCAGATAGACTAATAGATTGTATTTTGTCTGTCCATATTATTTCTGTAAAGTAATCAACCTTCATAAAAATGCGATAGACGGCACTAATAATTGAATGTTATTATTGTTATCAGTGGTAAAATTATTGGGTTTTTAATCAGTCCTTTATAAAATAACATTCATTGTCAGTGTTATTATAGATAGGTACTCAAATAAATTGCAATAAGTTTGGCCGTAAGTTTGATTTTAGGGCCGAGTCGGGGGGGGGGGGGGGGGGGAGATTTTTATAATGATTTACCGTTTATTATCAAAATCAGTTTTCTTTATTTTTTTGTTTATTTCAGTGGCTGCCGAGTTGCTCGCGGGGCACGGCAGCCAGTCGGCAGCCAGTTTGTGGCTGCGCAACTGGCTGCCCTAATGTACTAGGCTCCACAACAATAAATGCCCCGTGACGAGCAGCGCCACCGGTCGCGCAACTGGCTGCCTAGTGTAATGATGCCGTTCGTTTAGCCTCTATTTTCGAATTCGAGCCTGATTCTAGTCAAAAGGCTAGTTTTTCTGAGATTCGTGCAATAGTGGTGCAGTTTGTTCGCGTCGGGCATTGCACGCCGTCTTTCTCTCTCTCACTCTGGCCAAAAATAAATTGCGAGTCGGCCGTGTCGCACCCGCGCGGTGCAGCGCCCCCTCCCCCGTGCCGCCCGCGGCGCCCACCCCCCGCCGCCGCGCCACAATCAGACGGTGGCGACTGTGCACGGAGTAGTACAGAAATAAACGCAAGAAATGCGAGTACACGCCCAAGCGGCCCAACGCCCAGGCGGCCGCGCGTCCGCGTCGCAGTGGCGTCCGCGGCGGGCGGCGCGGCGCCCTCCCTACAGCTATACTCGCACTTTCGCTTTCAGACGCTTTGCTAATTTGGGAACCTCGCGGGAAACACTCCATACTCAGATCAACTGAACTATAGGTGTCTACTTCTACGTAGTAGGTATCTACATACGCTGAATACCCCTCAAATCACAATTTCTACTCAAGAAAACTATACATACACTGAGAAAAATATAACGACGTAATACACGGAAATACGCATGTTTAATCAAAGATTATGTATATTACTCGGACTGTGATCCATACGTATGAATTAACATGACTCGTCGTAACGGCGTTAGCGCGACGGTAGTTACCGTGTCGTAATGTTAAAACATAATGTTATTTCATGACGCCGCAACCTTGGGATCTCGCTTCTAACATGACAGTATACGAACAGTTATAGTCGGACACATGAATCACGTTGAAACTAGAGTATACTGTTATTTTCATATTAACTATACGGAAAATGTTGATACTTTAACATCCAATGTTTTGGGTTGTTTTTTTGCATCTAAATTAGGATGTATGTAAAAAGAATGTAGCTTCCGCGAATTAAACAAGGCATAATAAGCTAGCGTTTATTGTTTTCTTTACCTCAAACCATTCAGAATTTGTTTTGAAGTTTAGCCGTAAATTTATTGCTTTATAAATGTATCCCTAAATTAGGAAACAAAGGAAAAATTTAGCCCTTAAAAATCAAAAAGTACTATATTAGCTAACGTTCTTTTGTTTGTTTTATCAAAAAATCTTCTGCGGTTGGTTTTAATCTTTGGCTCGAAATTACCGCTTTTCGACATTTTTTGCGAGAGATGGGTCTGTAAAAATTTGTTTTACGAGAAAAAAATTTATGGAAAATTCAAATGTAATTCCCGAGAAATGAAGACAAAGACGCAGATTTTATTTTAGAATAAAATTTAAAATTAGAGCGTTGTTAATGTTCTAAATAAATGAACCTAAAAAGGGTCAATTAACAATAACACATATATAGAAACCAATAATTATATAGGACTAGCTGACCCGGCCCTTCGTACCGCCTAACAGTCAATGAATGTCATGTTACAGATTAACTGAACTTAATTTATGATTTTATGAAAGTAATACAATGAATACAAAATAAATAATAAGTTCACTAGTTTATTAAGATAATAACATGAAAAGAAATATAAAAGTACAAAAATTAAGTATATCAATCGCGTGTCAGCAAGACATGATTGAATTAAACTATTTACATATTGTGCAGCATAGGATGCACTCGGTTTCATTCTCTTCATTAAAGCACCTTGTCAAATACTACATTTTTATCAGGTATTTTTTTTATCAGGCACAAGAAAAAATAACGCGGGTGATTTGCCGACACGTGAACATGCCACGTACAACTGACCATGAGAAAAACACGGATTTACATTTTGTATGGGAAAATGTTTTTTCCTTTATTTTAATTTTTCGTCAATTTTCCAATTTTCGTTTTAATAGTTATTCTGATATTCGGGACGGAAACCATGGAAATCGGTCCAGCCGTTCTCGAGTTATGTGTTCGAATAAACCCGACTTTGTTTTATATATATATAGATAATGAATCTTTAACTACATCAAAATTGACTTACGTCATTTTTGAGATATTTCACATAATGTTGGAAGAGTGGCAGAAGACACAAAGCAAGGCGATTTAATAAAAACAATACACAATTTTATTAAAAAATAGAGAAAGTTATCGCAATATAATGTAAATGGAAGTACTACAATAATATACTGGTGTTCGCGACAGGCCAGGAATTCGGAAAGGGATTTTTCTTTACAACATATGTTTTTGGATATTGAAAGATTTATTTCTGCCGGAGATTTTTTCTTCATGACAATTTGAGTTGAAAATTATGGAAGTCCTTTCTTGATTTAGGCCTTTTCTTGATTAGTAAGAAAAAATCTGAATATCCGAAATAACAACATAAAAGCTCTGTAATACGGGCCTAATTACAGAGCTTTTTCCTCTGGAATTAGGGCCTATAATCTAAATCATAAAAAGTTGTAGGTGACTTTCAAGTCGTTTTTTGTGTGTAGAACAATCTCATGTATTAAAAAATCTCTTAATATTACAGAACTTGTTTTTGAAAAAGAAAAAAAAAACCTTTTCAATAATAATATCATAATGCTAAAAAGTTAGATTTAAAATTAAAGGCTGCTAATAATAATGTTGTTTGAACATTTTTACATATTTAAATCAATATTAGTCAGTTTATTTGTTTATTTATTTATAGATTTTTTTATTTACTTATATATTATAGAATAGAATAAAATAACTTTATTATGCTATAAAAACATTACTTAATTATATATTACACTGGTTTTATAAAAAAAGACATCGCTATAGCGATATCTCACAGTCAACTATTTGATGAACTAATTCCTAATTGTCATTGTACAATACACACAGTTGTAATAAGTTTAAATTTAAAATAAACTTTTACAAATATATGTCAATAACTTATGCTAAGGTTGCCCAGGGAAGGATAAAAGAGAGGACCGGATAAGGTATTTGGCTAGTGGCTGTATCGAAATAAATGTTTCTTCAACAACTTTTTGAAAGTGTGCAACGAAGGCGCATGCCTGATAGAGTGAGGGAGCTGATTTCATGAACGATTTAATTTTAGTCGGTCAATTAGTCATTATTTTAAATAAATAATATTTTTTAGTAGAATGAATTGCAATCTAAACAAATGATAAAAAATGACAAAAAGATAAAAGTCACTATGTTTTAAATACTATTAACCCATCACAGATATAACACCTACTGGGGTCGTAAAATCCACACAAATCTCTTCTAATCTACTTCGCGAAAAAATTCTGTAAAAATACTGTGATTTATACTCTTCTTTTGTAAAAAAAAATATAATTACATTGGCTAATTTATAAAATAACATAAAAATAAAATAAATAAAAAGTTTCATGTACAGAGTTAATCCTTAAAAGGAATGTAGGTCTTTCGCGAACACCCTACATATGTAGATGAACTGACAAAAATATTGGATTGATTCTTACATTACCATTTTGTTATTACGGTTTTATACAGAATAACGATGCTCCAGTCGTAATTTTGTCGAATTCCAAGGAATTTTGTTGACACTCCATTACTCGATTATATGTATCAACATTGTCCTTACGGTTAATACGGAAATAACAGGGTAAGGTAGTTTTAACATGATTCATGTTCATGTGCATAAAATTTAAACAGCTGGAGGACATAAAATAAAAAAAAAACATCAAGGAGATGCTGATAGGCCACCCTTTCTGGCCAAATTTGAGGGCCATGATTTTTCAAATATTGTGCCCATTTAAATTACTTAAAAAAGTAGAGCCTTATTGTCTGATTATTTTATATGGTCTTATATCTGTACTTTTAGTTTAAAATACATAACGTAGCTTTAATTTGATTATTTAACATTTTACTGATAACTTGAATATTACGAATAATAATTTTACTACGTATCTTTTCAAATTACTAACTACTTCAAATATTAGGCTTCTATTTTGCTTATTTATATTTATAGTTTTAACAATCTAGTAGTTAATTCTTGACTACCTATGTATGTTCAGTAAAGAGTAGTAACGAGACTTACTACCTAACCCAATTTGATACGTCCAAGACCTGTCTTTAGCCGTCAATTGGACACGACGAAAATGTAATGTAATGTAAATGTGTCCGACTATAACCGTACGTATGTATATTACTACATGATGTCATGTTAGAAACAAGATCCCAAGGTCGCGACGTAATGAAATAGCATTATATTTTAACATTATAACACGGTAACTACCGTCATGCCAAAACCGCTAAGCATCATGTTATTTCATACGTATAGACCACAGTCCGCGTTATATAACGCGTTATATAACGCGGACTGTGGTCTATCCTTGTCGAAACATGCTTGTCTAATCCTTGTGTCTAATCCGTGTGTCTAATGCTTGTCGAAACATGCTTATTTATGTGTTTTACATCGTTATATTTTTACACGACTGCCCAATAAAAAGGCAAGTACCTAATGTGTTCAGGGTTAATCTAATTATGTTTTCCGTTCCTTTATTCCACCATAGCTTCTAAACGCTTGAACCGATTTAGAGGTGTGTGTTATTGTTAGAATCATTATATCATATCGAGTATGATAGGGTACCTAAACTATCCAAATATCAAGTACGTAGTTGTCTAAATGTCCAAATGTAAAAAAATAACATAAATGTATCGTGTATAGTATCAAATGAAAGGTCTGATTGAGTACATTCCGGAAATATACATGAATTAATATGAATAAATAAACAAAAAGTACAAATATTTCGTAAAAAATATTTGTAGGTACTTTTGTAACGTAATAAAACTAATTATAAATACAATAGTTCACTTTCTGTAACATCAGTCGTGTTCGTTTGTTCTTTTTAATATATATTCTTGTTCTAAGTGTTCTTGGCTATTATTATACATAATCGCCTGAGATTATTCATACTCTCCGGAATATATTTTGCATTAGCCGTTACAACTGTAGAAAATCAAATTACATTATATATTACCCCCCCCCCCCCCCGTCCCACCCCCCTCCCAGCGATGCCAATTTAGGAATAGCCGCGCCACCGGGAAGGCCCTCCATCAAACGTGACTCATCCTTGTTATTCGCAATCGTTTATTTTCACTGCCGTAATTCCGCGCAGTCTTCTTATAAACGCAGTTTCATTGTGCGAAAACTATATCTGCTATATTTAATCATCAACGTTCGCTGCGTAAAAGATACGGCAGTCAAATTAGAGGAGAGAAGGGGTTTGAAGTTTTTTCCAGCGAAGTGACTCGTGCCCAGGCGGCTGGTCGGGAATCGCTGACGGCCCCCGACTCACGGGGGCCCCAAAGGTGACTCAAAAGGGATTTCTTTATAACTTGAATAAAAATGTAATTATAGATGAAGTAGCCAGGTGAAGAACTGGCCAAAAAGCTGTTAAAATAGGATACTTTTTAAATGTAGGTATATATGTAATTCATTTCGACCTTTTTTTTATTATGATTATAAAAACGTAATCGTAGTAAGAGACAACTTTTTTCTTTACATATGCGTCGCTTACTCATTAGCGTTTTCCCTAATTAAATATTTTTTATGAGGTATTGCAATTCGACTTAGGCTTTAGCACAGTTTAAGTGGCCTAAATCTCAAAATATTTCTCACCCTCATATTCATATTAACGCCACAAGTAATTAACCACTTGTCATGATTACTATTTTATCTAATGTGTACCAAGTTTAGATACAAAAAAAATGTATTGTAATTGTAAGTTAAATACAAAAGAAAGCTCAATTTTCGATAAAGATCATGCCTATAATCAAATACTTTTCAAGTGCCAAAATAGCGGAAAATGTGGTTTTCAGGCATGTAATTTTCAAAAAATTCCGGAGGGAAGATTCTCGGACCCCCCCTCTTCATAACGGGGTACCTCTTCAGTCTGTAGCCGAGGGCCTCCAAAGTAGCCAGTAAGGCGGTGTCGACTACAACGGGTGAACCCGTCACCCCAGGCTGGTATAACGATATAGATCGTTTTTCAGCCGTGGGATGAGTGTAGAGGACTTGGGGGCAAGATAATCTACTGTCTAGTACACCAGCAACCCGTTAGAGGCCGACGCCTTACGGCGAGGCACCGGGAAAGGTAACCAGCGGGCAGCCTTACCCACCAACTACCAGTTTTGGCAGGATATCTCCGTCTGGAAATAACTAGTGTAATACAACTACCTGTTGTATTACAAGGGTAATTCAGTTTAAATTTATCGCGGACCTGGGCGTTCTTTGCCCGTAGTGCCACACGGGATCAAGTGGCCCAAGGTCATTTCAAGAGTAGCATGCCAACAGGTCAACATCCACCCCCGCTGCTTAGGAAACAGTACATTTCCATATTTTCCAGACCCCTTCAGCAATTAGTTAGAATGCACAGCCGATTGACTTCGTCGACCGGTGCGCAAACCGTCCAGTGGCGCTGGGATGCAATCCCGCCGTAAGAAACCGGTCCACCAGCTTTGAGGCCTGAGACACGGGAGTCTTACCCGGGGTAGCCTTCCACTTGAGCAGGCTTCTGAAAAGGAGCTGAATTTTACCGCGTGAATTGGTGTACCTACCATCGCGGAAACGTCGGATAGCAAGATATCACTGTAAAATCCGTGTGAATATTTTATATTTTAAAGGACGTACCTATGTACTTACGTACATACCCGTTGTTTAAAATTTTAATTTTACAAATTATTTTTTTATATGTTTTCATGCTGTCTTCGTATATAGTAGGTACATATAATCCTATTAGGTAGATTTTTAATACAATCAAATGAACTTCAAAGCGCTAAAATCGTGAGGCGGTTTTTTACAATAAAATAATAGACAAAATTTTATCAAAAAGAAAAACCGACTCGAAATAATTTTGTCGAAATAATATAGCAATGAAATTATGTAGAAATAATTAATAATTGGTCGATATTTCGACAAATATGCGTTCCTGTTCATCATCAAAGTCGTTTTTAAGATCAGAAAGGTTAAATCGAAAAATCTTTATAATTTTTATGCACTTTGAAACAATTTTCTGTGTTTTGGTTGTACTTTTAACATCGTCTTGTACTACATGGTTTTGAATGAATGAATGAATGAATGAATGAATGAAAATCTCTTTATTGCACAATAAAATAAGGTACAATGGCGGACTTATTGCTACACTACAGCAATATCTTCCAGTCAACCAACATGCTGGTGTGAAAAGAATAGTAGGCAACAAATTATAGCCTAAAATTAAATTTGAAATTATAGCATATAATATATATTGTGTGTGTATCTAAAGTAAAATGTAAATATATAAATAAATTTTTGAGTTTGACATATTATATGTATGTATATGTATATACATACATATTTTGATATATTAACAAATAAATAAATAAATAAATAAGTAAATAAATAAACTGCCAAAATAAGGTAAGGAAAGGAGGGGATAACGGAACGGTTAGAATTTATGATTAATATTCATTGTGAAAGGAAGTGCTTTTTCAATGATTGCTTAAAGGTGAACAGCGAGCTAGCGCCTCGAATAGTTAAAGGAAGCTGATTCCACAGTCGAGCTGCATGTACGGAGAAGGAGTAGGAAAAAAAAGTGGTATTGTGTTTTGGGATACGTAGGATATTATTCTGACTTGAACGAAGTGGGAGACCATGACTTCCTAATCCGGTAAAAGCCTCGTTGAGGTAGGAGGGTGATGTAGGGTTTTGCAACCTGTGACCGAAGTGGATCAGATGTAAGGTTGAAATAACATAGAAAGTATGATAAGCATCATTT
>OX155951.1:22351952-22442407 GCA_944548615.1 Micropterix aruncella | reverse complement strand
GACTGGATTGGGAAATGCTTATTTTAAATGAGATGTATGCCTGGATGAGCATATATATATTCATATATATATGAATATATATATATATATATATATATATATATATATATATATATATATATATATATATATATATATATATATATATATATATATATATATATATATATATATATATATATATATATATATATATATATATATATATGTATATATATATATATATATATATATATATATATATATATGTATGTATATATATATATATATATATATATATATATATATATATATATATATATATATATATATATATATATATATATATATATATATATATATATATATATATATATATATATATATATATATATATATATATATATATATATATATATATATATATATATACATACATATATACATATATATACATATATATATATATATATATATATATATATATATATATATATATATATATATATATATATATATATATATATATATATGTATATATATATATATATATATATATATATATATATATATATATATATGTATGTATATATATATATATATATATATATATATATATATATATATATATATATATATATATATATATATATATATATATATATATATATATATATATATATATATATATATATATATATATATATATATATATATATACATACATATATATATATATATATATATATATATATATATATATATATATATATATATATATATATATATATATACATATATATATATATATATATATATATATATATATATATATATATATATATATATATATATATATATATATATATATATATATATATATATATATATATATATATATATATATATATATATATATATATATATATATATATATATATATATATATATATATATATATATATATATATATATATATATATATATATATATATATATATATATATATATATATATTCATATATATATGAATATATATATGCTCATCCAGGCATACATCTCATTTAAAATAAGCATTTCCCAATCCAGTCTGGAAAAACCTTCCATCTATGTAAGTGGCTTTTATTATTTTTATTTTTTCATCAAAGTGTCATCCTTTAAACGAATTCTTAAAACAAGAAATTTTACAAAAAACCAATCAAATATTAACAATATATATATATATATATATATATATATATATATATATATATATATATATATATATATATATATATATATATATATATATATATATATATATATATATATATATATATATATATATATAAATATATATATATATATATATATATATATATATATATATATATATATATATATATATATATATATATATATATATATATATATATATATATATATATATATATATATATATATATATATATATATATATATATATATATATATATATATATATATATATATATATATATATATATATATATATATATATATATATATATATATATATATATATATATATATATATATATATATATATATATATATATATATATATATATATATATATATATATATATATATATATATATATATATATATATATATATATATATATATATATATATATATATATATATATATATATATATATATATATATATATATATATATATATCTATATATATATATATATATATATATATATATATATATATATATATATATATATATATATATATATATATATATATATATATATATATATATATATACACACACACATATATATATATATATATTCACTGTTCTATTCGTAGGAAAAAACGTAAATGAAAATCGATAATGTTATGCGGCCTCTAGGTACATACATACTATGAGTCAATTAACAAACTATGTCTTTGCCCTTCCCTGTATTCTCCATCGAGAAATTTATACCCAACTATGCGGTACACTATCGGATGCCCAACACGGGTTCCGTCCTAATCGTTCCACAACTACCAACCTATCCGTTTTTACAGATTATGTTACTGGTGAGTTGGATAGCACCTCAAGGGGACAAGTGGATGTCGTGTATTTGGATTTCAAGAAGGCCTTTGACAGAGTCGACAACGATGCGTTACTCCGAGAACTGGCTGCTGCTGGATTCTCGAGTAAACTGTTGAAACTTTTCGCAGATTACTTGGGGGGCCGCCAGCAATTCGTTAAATTTGGCAATTTTGAATCCAAACTATACAACACTCAATCGGGGGTTAGCCAAGGATCAAACTTGGGGCCTTTGTTATTCAACTTATTTGTTAATAATCTGAGTAAAGTAGTCACATCTGCACGTTGTCTAATGTTTGCTGATGACGTCAAATTGTTTTTATCAACTGGAAGTGCTGAGGCCTGCGAGCTCTTCCAGCGTGATATTGATGCAGTTTATGCATGGAGCCAAGCTCGTAACCTTCACTTCAATATTAACAAATGTGCAGTGATGACATACACAAGATCGCCTGATCATCTGATGTATGATTACTCCATCGCTGGATGTGTGCTTCCCAGAGTTACTGAAGTCAAGGACTTGGGAGTTTTTTTCGACCCCAAGTTAAACTTCAAGGAACATATTAGACAACTATCTACAACTTCTTTCAAGCTTCTAGGGTTTGTGATACGGCAATCCAAGCACTTCAATAATATTCGGGTTATGCGCACGTTGTACAACTCGATTGTTAGAAGTCGCATGGAAACGAATGCAGCTATTTGGAATCCATATGAAGGTACTTATACCCTCATGCTGGAAAAGGTACAGAAGTGTTTTTTGAGATTTCTGTACTTCAAGCAGTACGGATATTATCCATTTTTGTATCCGACTGCATTTATCACAGGCATGGTTGGCTATAATTCTCTCTGTCTCAGAAGAGAAATGCTGACCATGTCCTATATTTTCAATCTAATTCGTGGTAAAACTGATAACCCTAGCTTACTAGCCAAGGTGGATCTATTCATACCAAATAATTATCTCCGTGCTCGATCGCACCATCTTTTCGCGGAGCCGTTCTCGCGCACTAACCTTACGAGGTGGAACTTGTTGGCGCGTGCTTTGCGGCGCTTAAATGAAATTCACTCGATGGCACCAGATTTTGATATTTTTACCGCCAACCCTCACTTGTTTAAATTGCAAGCTATTAATTATTTATTCTTACATGATAGCTAGTATTATAAGTGTCATTCTATTTGTATAGTTATGGTAATATCTTTATTAATTTTACTTCTCAATGCCTTGGTTTTACTGTTATGTTGATTAGTAATATGTGAATAAACACAATAAATAAAAAATAAATAAAATAAATATATGTAAGCGCATTTTAAATCAAGTGCGATAAATAAATCTACTTTTTCCGTTACTGCGTCCACGGTGCGCCCGTAGCGTAGCCGCGTAGGTGATTTACGTAATCTTAGATATCGTGCATGTGCCCGAATTTATGTCGTTACAGTCGCAACCCGTATATACTTTTGTAGTTGACTTACGTCGGCTTTGCATGCGATCGGCCTCGGATATAAGTTGCCGTTCCCCTAAATCCCGTACCGGGATCGCTGCTTACCTAATAATGCCCGTACTCGTATCGCCATAGCGATGGGTACCTTCAGCAATCGTTAATGTCAGGACTATATGGTGCAACTTCCGTTTCCGAATTTTTACGTAGGCTTTTTCACGTTTTGTTTTTAGACTTAAACTGACGGTTTTCCTTTTAAGACTTAAACCTAACGGTTTTCAACCAACAGTCACATCTGATGAGAAAATTTAACAACTTTTAGAAATATTTTAGACATAGTCCGGCCCGGTGGCATAGTGGTTAGGTCGCCTGATCTTACATTGTAAGGTACCGGGTTCGATTCCCGGCTGGGTCACCATTTTCCGTTAGAAACAAATTAACAGAATTGCATTTTCAACTCTGTCGATGAAATGCAATAACGACACATGTTACACGCACACATACATATAGACACTTCATAGTAGGGTTGGTTGTAAGAGATAGTCGTATGACAATAAACCCGCCCATTGTGAACTTTCGCAATAAAGAGTAGAAACAACATAGTATACTGCCCGGCTGGATCAAGGGACTCGTATCAATATAATCTGTATGCATCTCGTGCTAGGTTGAGTCTTTTTGTCTTGGTTCTATGGTATAATGTGCTCCTTGGTTGGGTTGTATCGTTGTAACGGTCTTAGTATGTTCTGTAACGGTACTAGTTCCTAGCTGAGATGCAGTATAGGATTCGAGGTACTCAGCCATAAAACGTTTTGTTTTTTTTTCCTCATCTTATGATGATCACTAATATTCTGTAATTTCTATTACTAATATTCTGTAAAAGTACCTATGTGTCACACACGGTTAAAAAAACCTTTATTTTCATAAAACTACATATTATGGTAGCGAAGTGAACCTGACATGTAAATTTTATTAATACCAGGCGTCATAATCATTCATTTTTATAGTCATTAATCTTATAGCATGCTTTTTTTATAAAATAGGTCTTCTTAATATTATGCTTAAATTGTTTTACTGCCAAACCTAAAATTACCTGTTATAGAAATGCATACATTGTGAATAAAAGAAATCCCGATGCTTTTAATGAGCGGTCGCTGACTTTATTGAACATATAGTTTGTTTGTTTGTTTATACTCTTTATTGTGAAAATGTTACAATGGGTATGACGTGTTATATGTATGTGTGCGTGTAACATGTCTGTAAGTGTGTATCTTGTTATTGCATTTGATCGACAGAATTGAAAATGCAATTCAGTTAATTTGATCCCAACGGCAAATGGTGACCCAGCCGGGAATCGTACCCGGGACCTTACAATGTAAGATCAGGCGACCTAACCACTATGCCACCGGTGCCACTAGTCACTTAATCAAAAAAAGGGGTCAACCCCGGAATGAGAGATAATAAGCTGGAAACTCGCATAGCCCTTTATATTGGCGTTCAAAAAGTTGTCTCCAAAGTCTTATGAAATCTCGTGTCGCGTTGTATGTTATTCAAGGTCAAAGTTCATAGAAAACTGTTTTTCGCGATTATCTACATTTCTATAGCCGTTTACATACGTTTTAATGATGTTAATATCTTTTATAAAAATTGTGGAGCATAACATTTGCTACGAATTTTGTTACAAAGTTGTTTTGATGCGCTCAACCGTTTTTGAGATAAAAGGCGGAGAAAGAGCAGAGCTCAGTCATACCACAGGGTACCCATACAAACTGTAATACAACTGGTCAATGTGTGATCTTGCATTACAGTATGTATGGACGAGCGCTCCGCGCTCTTCGCCCTCTATCTCAAAAACGGTTGAGCATATGAAAAAATGTTTGAAGAAAAATCTTACGCAAATTTTATTCTCTAAAATTGTCATATTAGATGTTAACATCATTGGAGCTATAGAAACCTAGATAATCGAGTAAAACTGATTTTGGTGACCTTTGACAATGAATAACTTAAGACGCAGACACGAGGTTTTATGAGACTTTTGAGACAACTTTTAGAACGCCAAAATGACGGTGTATACGAGTTTCCAGCTTATTATCTCTCATTCCGAGGTAAAACCCTAAAATGACTGGACTAATATATTTAAAAATAGAGGAAAGGCCAACAGTCAATTACAGAGTAATGTACAAAATAGTTGCTTATAAAATAGACTCGTTCTAATGCTTACATGGAGTAATATCTTATGTTATGTTACATCGCTGTATCTTAGTTTGCACATAATATGATTACAAATGCACATAATAAAGTAATTAACTAATGATACCAATACATATAAAAAAAACAGCTTTATTTCTACCATTCTTACTCGACCATTCTTATATTGTAGTTGAATTCTACTCTACTTGAATTAAAAATGACCACTACAGACAAAATATTTTTATATTGCGAACATATTCGACGGAGAGGTCACAGTAAATATATTTAGCTAATATACATATTTACTGTGGAGAGGTGTTTGGCCACAGCTGTTGTTGTTGTATTTTTGTAGTGCAAATATGTAGGTGCGGCTCACGTAGCCTTCCACTGGGTACATTAAGACTAATTTCGTGTAGTTATTGTTGTTTAATGTTGATGAGTCAATTCTGTTATTTAAAATATAATATAAAAACAGCATATCGTTCAGTAATCAACTGCGTAGGGTATATTCTAATATTCTAGTAGGTAATAGTCAGTAATATTCTAGTAGGGAGTCCATGTAGGATTTATATAGGAAAAGATTCATGTGATTCACAAATTTCATAAATTTGTAAACATTAAATAATTGTATATCATTGTAAAAATAAAAAAAATATATACAAAATCATTGTTGTAGTCGGTCTTCTAGTCGATTTTTTAAATATTTACAAAACCACCGTAAATTAGCATTTTTTTTAACTTTATTAATTTTTATTTACATACTTATATTCTTTGACGTTAAAAAAGTAAGCATTAGAGATTTGAGAGCTGTTTGACTGTAAAGACTTAAAGTAATGTAGATTATGAAAATCTTTGGCATTCATTTGGCATGCACACATTTCTATATTTTTCATTTTATTTATTTTATTTTTATTTTATTTTATTTCTAGAAACACACAGCGCATACAATTGACGTACGTGTGCATAAACATAATGTATTAAAAAAGAAAAACATTACGCCGATAATCGTTTCCTACGAAAAAAAACAGATTTTCGCATATTACATATTTGGATTTCAGCATATTAAACTTAAAAATTAATTATTGTAATTAAACTAAGTTCATATTAAATATAAAATTAATATAGAAAACCGATGGGAGTGGTAGGGAATCGGAAGTGATCAGGAAGAAGGAGTTAGATAATCATATGTGTATATATATTATATATATATATATATATATATATATATATATATATATATATATATATATATATATATATATATATATATATATATATATATATATATATATATATATATATATATATATATATATATATATATATATATATATATATATATATATATATATATATATATATATATATATATATATATATATATATATATATATATATATATATTTTTTTAAAGAATTCGTTTAAGGGATGATTTATATCTTTTTTCATGGGAACGAGCAAATGAAGTATTTTATTTTTATTTTCATTTAATAGCTGGCTGATAGCGAGCCCAGCAATCTTATATCGTCCTTTTAAAGAGTGGATATATTTGAATTTCAAATCGAATTTTCGAAATGTCATTCCGCATTTAAGAGACGATTGATTGTGATTTTTTTCATTGTTTTTGCTTAAATTTGTCTTTAATAAAGACATTTTATTTTGGTTTGCAAAAGGATACGCTTTGTTTTTGAGATGTGGATGAAGGGCGATCGTTCGCTAGCGATAAAGGAATCCCATTAAACCTACAGTGTACCGTCGAAAGTGGTACTCATCCAAAAATACATCTCGTTTAAACAATAAGCATTTCTCAGTCCAGTCCGGGAAAACCTTCCAGCTATTTAAGTGGCTTTTATTATTTTTATTTTTTCATCAAAGTGTCATCCTTTAAACGAATTCTTTAAAAAAAGATTTTACAAAAAACCAATCAAATATTAACAATATATATATATATATATATATATATATATATATATATATATATATATATATATATATATATATATATATATATATATATATATATATATATATATATATATATATATATATATATATATATATATATATATATATATATATATATATATATATATATATATATATATATATATATATATATATATATATATATATATATATATATATATATATATATATATAGTATATATAGATATAAATAAAGATATAGATAGGTTGTATAGTGGATATAATGATACAGATATTTATTGATGTTTATATATATATTTATAGATATATAATAAATATTTATATATATTTATAAATATTTGTAGTAGCTTATGCAGCCACAATGCGTCGGTCTTCTAAAGCTTGAATACCGAAGTGGTCCAGTCTGCTCTCGTACGTAGGAAGACCGAAACGTCCGCGATAATTGATGTGTTTTAAAAAACGCCTTTGGATTCTATCCTGCTTCTGTAGACCGAATATTGCGGATTCCAAATTGAGGACGCAAATTCCACTGTACTGCGAACGTAAGCGAAATATAACATCTTCAGGACATTTATATTGGAGAAAGGTCTTGAGATACGGGTCACAAATCCTAGTGTTCTCAAAGCTCGGCTAACCATACTTTCTATATGCTGATCGAAAAGCAACTTATGATCAATTTGTACTCCGAGGTCACGAATACATTTTACATTAGGGATCACTTCACCATTAATGTGATAACTGAACTTCACCAAGTCTCTCTTACGGCTAAAGCTTATACTGTTACATTTAGTAGCATTTAGAGAGAGTTTATTAAGTAAGCAGTAGTGAGACAGGCGGTGGATATCCTCCTGAAACCGAAGGCAGTCTGCCACGTCAGTCACCAGATTTTCAGGTCATCCGCGTATAAAATGTGACGACCAGCTGTAAAACAAGAACTAATATCGCAGAGATAGGCGTTGAAGAGCAGAGGACCCAAGTGTGAACCCTGCGGTACCCCGGACGGAATTGATGCAAAGTTCGACCTGAATCCTCCAACAACCACAGCTTGGTGACGGTTAGCTACGTACGATGATATCCATCTGTATAGATCTCCGTGGACTCCTAGCACTTTTAGCTTACTTAAGAGACTAGGATGGTTAACACGGTCGAACGCCTTAGCAAAGTCAGTGTAGATGGCGTCCACTTGCTTCCGTTTGTCCATCGTACTTAATGTAAAATTGGTAAATTCCGCCAGATTGGAAACTACCGATCGTTGCTTTAAGAATCCATGTTGCTGTGTAGGCAGACATGGCGCGATGTAAGAGTATAGCTGTGAATAGACGACGTTTTCAAACAGCTTACTCAGGACTGAAAGGATAGAGACTGGCCTATAGTTATCGACGATGTTTTTACATCCTTTCTTGTGTATTGGCACAATAAGTGCTTCCTTCCATTTCGCTGGGAAGACACCTTGGGAGAGAGAAGAACGAAAAATTAGGCAAAGGGGACGCATAATTTCGTATGCATTTGAAGACTGATTCCTCAGTGAAATCGATAGAGCTTATACATCCAGGGATAACCTGTTCATGTGTCGTATCATCTGTACATGAGGAAATGGGCCCTTTTGACGGGTCGTCTTCTAAGTAAACAGACTGAAAGTACCTACTAAAAATTTCGAATATTTGAGGTCCCTCAGTTGCAACAATATCTTCGTAATTCATGCATTGAGGAAGGCTGCCGCCCTTACGAATACGTTTAATAAATGACCAAAAATGTTTAGGGTTCTGAGCTATCTTATTCTCGCTAACAGATATAAAACTGCGATAGCATTGTTTTTGGGGGAGTTTAAGCCTCCTACGTAGTAGAGCGAACGTATCGTAATCGCGGGGATTGCCAAAACGTTTCCACTTTTTGTGAAACTTGGTTTTCTCTTTAAGGACTTTTATTAAAGCAGGAGAAAACCAGGTCGGGTGTGGTTTTTTACGAGTCCTGATGTGGGGGACATATTTTTCGATTGCATTGTTTATGACAGTGTAAAAATTGGTTACGGCCGTGTCTATAGGGATATCATTAATCAACTCAGACCAATTTATTTTCGATAAGTAATCGTTTATCTGAAAATAGTCGGCGGTGTTAAATTTGTAGACTAAGCGTGGTGATTCTCTTAACGGAGCCGATAGAGCAATAGGTACGGATTTCTGCGATTAGAGAAGGATGATGCGAATCCTCCGGAACAAGAGGATCTTCGTCACGGGTAACACGTGTCTCAACGTTTGACAGGACGAGATCAAGCCAACGGCCCTTCTCGTTAGCAACCCCATTGTATTGGTCAAGCCCAGCGAATGTAATGTAGTCAACAAATAAGGCACTAACTAGGTCCTGTCCTCCCGTGTGTTGCATAACGGAGCTATCCTTCGAACCTTCCCATTTAATATTCGGGAGGTTGAAGTCACCAAGAACTAGGAATGTGTCATCAGGGTGCGGTTCCCTCAGAGAAATGCACGTTTCTAAAAAGGTGTCGATGTGATTTTGGTGACTTTTGCCTCCGGGTATGTAAACGCACGCGATGTGAAGGTCACATTTGGATGCAAGGAGATGCCCGGACACCGTCATCCAGAGGCACTCAGGTAATGCACTCTCGGGCCACCAGTCAGGTCGGGCGCGGGGATGAAGTAGCTAACTAAAAAGTGGTCGATGACATTTCCAGGACTTTACTTCGCGATTCAGTACCAGAAGATAAGCCTTTTAAATCACTACCAGTTTTGGTCGGGCATTTAATAAAAAGAAAAACGATATTTAAAGAAACAATAATAGTGAAATCGGAGACTATCGCGGTTATTTGACATTAAAAATAAGATAAAAAACGAATTAACCGCGTGAATTTTGTAGCACCCGACGTTTAGGCGACGTTGCAGCCGCCGTTGTACAGGGTAGACAGTTTATCCTGGACAACGGCGGCTGAAACATCGCCGAAACGTCGGGTGCTACAAAATTCACGCGGTAAATTAGTTTTTTATCTTATTTATAATAATAATAGTTTTATACAACAATGCGCAACCAATATCTACAGTGTCAATCAATATCTACAGTGTTCTGGACCTCATGGCCGTTCCCAGGGGGGGGGGGGGGTGTGAGGGGTCCGGACCCCCCCCCCCCCCCGAAATGAAATGGATTTACACTAGATAGAATCGACTTTCCAAAATGAAATAGATTTACACTAGATAAAATCGATTTTTGGGTGCAAAAAATACATTAGGGGTATTCCGCTAAGCTATGTTATTGGGTTAAAATCGAGGAAGAAATAACAGCAGTACGATATTTCAGTGACAGTAGAAATCTATACGATAACAGACCCTTGATGTCGGACCGACAAATCCCGCGCAGTCAAGTGTCAACTAGTAGAGTTGGACACTCGCATTCATCTCAGCGTCGTGCTTCGTCATATCATCAAAAGCTCTGTTAGCGGACAGCGCTTAGAACGTTTCCGAGCAATTTTAGGGCGTTCACGGGTATGTTAAAGTGTTAGTTTCATATCCATCCGTTCCACTCATATCGAAAAGAGCGTAGAGCTGTCAAAAGACTCAAGACTCAAATGTGTCAATTATTGAACGATTGGCATGGCCAGCGCCCTGCTATTAGACGGTGTAACAAACGTTTGACGTACGTGATACGTCTAAAGTTTGAACAGTTACCTAAAATAATTTAAAAAACTGATAATGACGACGATGTTGTTCCTGTTGCCGCGGCAGTAGTCAGTCAGTCATGTTGTTTTGCTGCAAATTACTCCAAAATAAAGCTAAAAGCCTAATAGGAAGTGGTGGATGGTGTGTATAAATAAAAATAGGACTATAATAAAAAAATCTGTAGGTTTTTAGGTTTGAAAACGAAAATGTTAGTTAGTAGTTAGTACCTACAGTATTTTCAGTGGCGGGCTTCTCCCGTCATAATGTAAGGGTAATAAAATTGAATTTGAATTAGCCGGTCTTTTTTTTTTGGACCCCCCACGAAAAAAAAATCTGGGCACGGCCTTGGGACCTAACATCCTTTTTTTAAGAAATAATTATGTAGGTACATGAAACTACACAACGAATAATAATTATGTTTAAAAAGAAATATTTTTCTTGATAAATATATTTTTTAATTAGCCGTCCACATATTACGTAATTACGTTTTTGGTGTTTTTGCCTTCCCTCCTCCTCCATGTCAACAGACGTAATCAGCGGCCTGACCCCCCTCCCCCCCCCCCTAAGATTACGAATTTGCGGAAAATGTAAAGAATCGCGAACCCAGCGTTTGTAAAGTGTTTGAAGACTCTAAGTGGAAAAAAACATTTTAGAATGCTTTCAATAATATACTTTATTCATTCAAAGTAATTACAAAATCTCAACCTCATTTAGTTTATTGTATAGATCCCAATCTTCAGACCGCAGTGGCTGTAAAGACGGTAATAAACAGAAAAAAATATTTAAGAATGCATTTATAAATGCACATTTAATGGGCAGGTTTAGACCATAAAAAAAAATCCATGCCGTGACGAAAGTTGATTACGTAATCAGGACGGGCACCTCTTCCGCTCTCCCACCCACTTAATCAAGCATAAGCCGCAGCTCTAACCCCCTCCCTCTCGGTGATTACGTAATATGTGGACGGCCCCTTAGATGTCCTTTAAAGTACCTAAATTAATGTAAGTACATGAAAAACAGTTGTATATTATTTCCAACCCATGTTTTTATGTAGAATACTATATTGTAGAAGAAAATCTCCTGATTTCTAAAAACAAAATTGACTTTAATGAAATTAACATTTTTTAAAATTAAAGCCAATATTTCTACTATTTTTGTTTTTTTTTGTTTAGTTTGATGAACAGAATCAGCCCTTGAAATAGAAAATTTTAGGTTCCAACTATATGTACAATATTTATAAGTTTATCTGTGAATTTTGCAAGCTTTATAATTTGAGAGGAGACGTCTATTATGGTGGAACTAATAAAATTTGTTTGTTAATCAGTAAATTTTATTCAACGTACTTAAATACCTTGCGCACAAAATACTGAACTTTAAAACATAATACAGTTATAATATATTAAATTTCTATCTTTGGATTCCATGACGTCTCTAAAATCCACTTTCCACTGACCATCTGCGATTAAAATCCACTGACCATCTACCTAAAAGAGCCGTTAAAGATAACAAGAATGTCAGTTTTTGTTACTATTTAGATACAATTGGAATTAATACAATTTTATACAATCCTAATATTTTGGATTTAAAATATTTTAGACATACAAATGTAATTTCATTGCTCGTAGGTACTTCGTATAATGTCTTCCATCCGGTGACTCGTGAATGTCAACGTCCTTGACGTCCCCGTGAATTAAACAGATGAAACAGAAACATAAAGCGAAAGGCAGAAAAACACGTAAGGTAACAATAAATCCTTTAAATATTCCGAGGTAGTAAAACGGTATGTCTTTTTCAATATGGTTTAGTATATTAAAACGACAATCGATAACAGCGATAATGTTCAACAATATCTTGTTTTCGTTTATATTATATGAATGACGAAATGCTAAAACAACAATGGCCATTTTTTTACGAAAACGTGTTTTTGATATTTTTGTATTTTTTATAAATATGTGGCCGCGTATTCGATATTAATACGGAACATGTCCACTATATCAGTAATAATCTACAAGGAAAAATGGGCTAGTTCTATAATTAGTTGTATTAGATTAGTTATAATCAGTTATTAACATCTCTTGAAATAAATGCATATGTGGACATGTATTTTTGAATTTATAAATGTATATAGAAAGGATTCTAAGATCGAAATAATTTATAATGCATAATGCCTGTAATAATGCAGGTGACATCAAGAGTAAAATAAATGTAGAAGTATTCTTAAATTGTAATAGACAATAAAAATATTAAAGTCTGAGGGTTATAATAGTAGTTATAGTAGATACTAATAGTATTAAAGAGACACATTGAGCAAAGATATGATAGTTAGTTAGAGATTTTCATTGATAACACAATTTACAAGTCATATAAACATACATACAAATTCATTACATTTACCTTAGTTATAATAGGTCTACATTAAAATTATTAGTATGGTTATTAAAAAAAGTCTTCAACGGAATAAAAACTATTTTGTTGTAGAAAAATTTTGGCGAATATTTTTAAAGCCTCCAATTTATTTATTTATTTTAGTAAAACAAATATGTTATGTAAGTATACAATTTCAGAACATAGGTACTATGCAAAAAAATATTTTTGATATTGAGCCAATACCAGAAAATTAAATCATCGCATAGTTCGGTGGCAATATCACCTAACTAGGCCGGGAGCTGTTCTAAGGTAAACATTTATTTTTTTATGTGCTTGCTCAATACTGTATTTCTAAAAATGGCATACGAGTTTATCCTTTCGTCAATGAATTTACAATGAGTATATTGAAAAACTAAAATAATTATATCATTTATCGACAAAATAATAAAAATGCAAAAAATATGTTAAATACTACTAAATGCCTAAAATTAGGAGTGGAAAATTAAAATGTCAGCGAATACCGTCAAATCAGAACAAATTATTTATTTATAATAAAACAGTCAAATCAGGAAAATATAAAGATATAAATATAATAATATATTTTACTTTAAAAAAAACAAATAATGATAACAATATAATAATTTACCTCTTAATTTAATGTAAAGTCAAAGAATAAAAATTAAAAAAAACTTTAAAAAAATAAAGACTACTCACTGCATTTAACAATTTATTATATATTTTTGGTCCAATGACGTGTACCGATTGTTCTGACTTCTTCAGCGGTTTATTCACCGACTGTAAGGCGCCGCATTGCCTGGCCTGGCCGCCGAATGGGTGGAATGAGTTATTACCAGCTAAAATATCCTCGTCAGTGTATAGAAAAGATGCTACGTCTAAGATATACATGAATGGAAGGGTTAGAATACGAAGCAATTTTAGAAAAAAACCCTAAGCTGTAAGCACAGTAAGCAGTACGAGCTATACATGTACTCATAATATGAGCAAAAACATTAGTGTCAATCTGCTGTTTGCGCCCCTAAAATAAATGAGCCTACAAAGTTGTCCTTTGTTGCGGAGAACCAGAAAGAAATGTTCGCTTTGTTCATCTCCAAATATTTTTATTTTTTTTGGTTTATAACTGTGCGTTTACCAGAAATGATAAACATATGGGGTAACCCGAAACGTCACATCGGTAACGCGAGTTTTTATACCGCTGGTCAAACTAGTGGTAAATAGTTTTTGGAGCAGGAAATCATCGAGTTGATGAACCATTCTCCGTATAGTCCTAACCTGTCCCAATTATTATTCTGCAGTCCCGGAGTCACAGGTTTTGCGAGCTTGCAGTTGTTTTTCATAAAGCGTCATCGCGCTCCATACAGGCCGGCTTCTGTAAGTGTCACATGTCGCCAGTATGGGCTTCTTCTCGGAAATGGATCCTCGAGGGTCATGTCTCGCTACATTGCACTTTCGCCCCCTACGCACGTGTGAACTTCGTGCATGAAACGACCGGCAGATCGCCACAGATGAAAAAAAAATATCTGCCAGCATCCAGAATTAACATCAGTCTCATATTTCATACCATTTGCGAGTCAGGGACAAAAAATCGCGTTTACTGCCTTCGTTACATCTGGAGACTCATACATATATATATTTCCGGGCAATGGTAATGACGGTTGGTCGAACTCACGTGTAGGATAGGTACTCATAGATAGGTATTTACGTATATGAGTCAGCGAATGCCAAACTTTTGCGAAGTAATTTTATGATTGCTTCGTAGGATGTTTACCGTTCACTGAAAACATCACTGCAAACATTTCATGGGAAAGGAAGACAGATATGTTTGAAAAACTTTCCTAAAATCTCATCGTTGTTTATCATAGTTCCATTTAAAGATCGCATTGCATATAAAATGAAGTATTGTGGATTGAATTTTAATCAATAGAGATAATGTCGCCATATCTTAAGGCTTTCTGATTCCATGGACAACCCTAAAATAAAAATCAATAGGAAATGACGCCATCTTGTCTACGACATTTCCCCTGTCTTTCGAAAATCACCCTCTTAGTCTTTCAGGCTTTAAAATTTAAGTTAAAAATAATAAGGTTTCTTGAAATCTTTATTATTATTATTATTTATTAACATATATCGAGGTATTATAAAAATACATATATTATACACAGCATTTATTGACAACCAACAATTAAATAAAGGGTTGTGCAGGTTCAATAGAATAATAGCGGTGGTGTCTATGATGAGGGCCGTCCTCATAAATAAAAAGACAAAAATAAAAAGTGTCTTGCTGGACGCCATAGGTATAGAATATGACAGAATCATAGTAAAACGGTTAAGAGTGTCGAAGCAAGAGACTCTCTAAAATCTATTGGTACAGAATAAAAAGTATGCTTTTATCATTTCTACTACTCTACATATATAGGTTTGCAATGAAACACTTTTGTCAAAATCAGTTTTATAATTTAAATCAAATCAAATTGAACATTTTTAATCAGTGTACATACATTGCGTAAACATGCTGAAAGTCAAAAAACAATTATAGTGCATTATATTTTATATTGTACGAGTTCTTCCACTGGAAAGAATCGTCAAAGAAAGCCAGTGACCTCTTTTGTTGGTACTATTACTGTCAAGATACAATTTTAATACATAGAAGTTTATCGAATTTCAAATAATTACGAAATGCATATACCTGGGTGCGGGTGCGAAATAGAATCAGACATTGGTGAATGGTTGCACTACCACAGGCGATTTTATTACCGAGCGGTCGAGTTCTCTATCCTGTTTTAGATCGGCCAATAAGCCTAAACTAAAATCCAGCACCATCCATAGCAATCAGTCCATTATAAACGGGTTTATTTTGTAGTAATATAAGGTAATAGGATTTTTAGGTTAAATCTTTGACCAGTTAACTGCGGAATTATTGTAGTACAGGTGAGTAATTAAAATGAAGCGATGACGAATATACACGTCGAACGCAATACAAATAGGGCTATAATAAATGTTACGAAAAAAGCAAAGTAAAACAATAAGGATTATATTTCTATGGAATAAAAAAAAACTAACAATACCTTATTTGAAACTTAAAAAGTGGCAACAACAATAAAAACATCATTCAGAAAAAAATACTAATTCAGTTGACTTCATTGAGATAATTTCTAAGCAAGATACGAGTTCTAAAAAAAACCATTCAGTATAAAAACATAATATTTGAGTAAGATTATACACGTCGAACGCAATACAAATAAGGCCATAATAAATTTTACGAAAAAAGCAAAGTAAAACAATAAGGATTATATTTCTATGGAATAAAAAAACTAACAATACCTTATTTAAAACTTAAAAAATGCAAACAACAATAAAAACATCATTCAGAAAAAAATACTAATTCAGTTGACTTCATTGAGATAATTTTCTAAGCAAGATACGAGTTCTAAAAAAAAGCCATTCAGTATAAAAACATAATATTTGAGTAAGATATTTGAGTAACACGTCGAACGCAATACAAATAAGGCCATAATAAATTTTACGAAAAAAGCAAAGTAAAATAATAAGGATTATATTTCTTTGGAATAAAAAAACTAACAATACCTTATTTGAAACGTAAAAAATGGCAACAATAATAAAAAAAATATTCAGAAAAAAATACTAATTCAGTTGACTTCAATGAGGTAATTTTCTAAGCAAGATACGAGTTCTAAAAAAAATCATTCAGTATAAAAACCTAATATTTGAGTAAGATACTACTGCTGCAGCCGCTGCCGCCACCGCTGCCACCACCGCTGCTACAGACGTTGCCGCCGCCGCCAGTGTAGCTGCCGCCGTCACTACAGCCGCTGCCGCGGCCTTTTCAACAGTAGCAGCAGAAGGACTAGTATCTTACAGAAATATTGAGTTTTAATGTCGAAGTTTGTTTGTTTGTTTATACTCTTTATTGTGAAAATGTCACAATGGGCGGGTTTATTGTCATATGACAATCTCTTATAACCAACCCTACTATGACGTGTTTTATTTGTATGTGTGAGTGTAAGATGTCTGCGAGCGTGTGTCTTGTTATTGCATTCGATCGACAGAACTGAAAGAGCAATTCCGTTAATTTGATCCCAACGGAAAATGGTGACCCAGCCGAAGTGTATTTTTTATTATTTTATATGCCGCTGCCGCCACCGCTATCGTCGTCGCTCTCGCCGCCGCTACCGCTACCGCTACAGCAGTAGCAACAGCAGCAGTAGCAGTATAAATCTTACTCAAATAATGTTTTCATATCGAATGGTATTTTTTTATTTTACAAGACGTGTATACACGTCGACCGCACCAAAAGAAAGATTTGGATTGACGTGTATACACGTCGAACGCATTCAACTGGTTAAGAGTTAACAGTTAACTGGTTAATGAGCGATAATCGGGTCTACGTTTCAGCGAGTATGTTGTGGTTTTGCGTGATATAAGTGGAAAAAAAAGAGTTGCTTGCAGTGAATTACAAGTCTCCTTGTACTGGAATTCGTGAGTAATAATCTCTTCAACAAATTGACTGTTTAGTAGTGATGGGTGTGATCACGAATAGCAATAACAATAACGTGTGATATTTGCAATCACGAAGAACGCGTTACGAGAATTTGAAAGAACATGCTATTTGAATCACGACTACGAACAGCACCGCGTTGCCATCACTCGGCGCCGCTACGACGCGACCGATCACTGATCAGTGATTGGCCGTTCTCACTGATCGCTGTCGAACGACCGCACGGCGCGCCACTGAACGATGATCGGTGAGCGCCTAATTGAACCGTTCACTTGGTTTCGTTCATTCTTATATCACTAGTGATATGATCAGTGATATGATCAGTGGATCAGTGGTCCGCCGTTCGTTCTGGCGAACGCCCGCGCCGGCTGGACGATGACTGATGAGTGGGCGATCATTTCGTTCGTAACGTGAATTTGGACACTGTTATCGTATGAATTTGGACACTGTTATCGCTCGCGTCGTAATCGTTCGTGTAAATGAGTTTGCTTATGATTTGTTAAAGCAATAAAATAACTTTTGGGGTTAAGTGGCTTACATTATTTCAGAAAGACGAACTCGGCTTAGCACCAAAAGAACGAGAGAGTTAATCTTTCTGAACGCTAATTCTTCTAATTACTAATAAATATTAAGCAAATATAATGCGCGTTTCTGTTATTAGTTATCACATTGACGAAACTTTGTTACTTAACGTTTCACAGTACATTTCAGTACAATCACGAAAATCACGAGTAGCAGTTATTATCACGCGTAATAAAATACCAGTAACGTGATCGTCGCGTGATTTAAAATTGAGAATCACGCCCATCACTACTGTTTAGTGTGATACACTATCGTATTTTTTTTTGCGTGAAAACCTCTTTTGTCACAACTTTTCTGCACGACGAATTACTCGTGTGCTTATTTTTTTCTGCTCAACTCACATTTTAAAATGCCTCAAGAACTACACGACGACGCAAGTAACACTCGTATAGCCCTTTCCGTTGCGGAGTTATGACTGATTCCTCGGTGGTGCAGAGTGACCTATCAGACCACTCCCCTATTCGATGACGTATCACACAAACACGCAGTAATACGCTTAGCAACGAACAATGGTTTATTTTTAGAATATTCACGCCACTTTGCGCCGTAACCCTAGGACCCTTAGATATATTAAAATATTTTCGGACGTTCGTCACTAACTCTAGCGGGACCCTAATATAGGAGCCATTTTAAAAACGTTTTAACGTCACAAATATACTTAAAACAAATTAAAACTATCCAGTTCGTGAAATGAGAAAGCACCCCCGCAAGTTTGAGAAGCGTCCGCCCAACACGCGTAAGCCCGGGCAAGTAGCGAGTGGAAGACCGGCACGCGCAATAGTTGAGTAACGAAATACTTCACTAAGCATACTTAGAGCTACGGGTAGACAGGAATGGCCAGAAATCACATTTTGTGCGAATCAATACTTTAACGGCGGCCAGCGGGCGAGAGATGCTTTCAGGCGCGGAGACAGGGCAGGCGGGGTGGGGCCGCGATCACACTGTATGCCTCATAAATTAAATCAAATGTCCAACACGACTGGGACTGTAGGTGGACCAAACCGGCTAGACTACTATAAAGAAAGAGCATATGTCGATCGCATAAAGGTTCAAGTTGTGCACGGCTAAGAAATATTATTATACATAAATATATGATATATCTGTCACTTGATATTTATTGTCAAGAAATATATTTGGTTGATTTTGTTTAAAATAAATAAATAATAATATATTAAATATTTAGATTTGCAATTTTATATGTGCATAGGCTACCTAATTTATTCCTTCTTTTAACCTTCTTTTAACCTAATTTTAACCTTCTTAGGCTACCTAATTTATTGGTCAATTTAGTTTTCTAATTATTTATAGATTTATTTATTTACTTATTTATATTTTTTTATATTTTCTTTTACTTTGTTTAATATTAGCTATTTATTTATATATTTACATATTAACCATATTAAAAAAATAATAATAAGCGATCGGAATGAATGTTTGAATACAATAAATAAAATTAAAGTCACTATGTCTTAAATACTATCACCCCAGAGCAGATAATAAATCTAGTGGGGTGATAAAATCAACATAAATGTAATATTATCTGCTTCGCAAAAAAAAATGTAAAAATATTATTATTTAGGTATATTTTAGTTTTTTTTTGCCAAAATAATTTTTATTTTATATTGGATAATTTTATAAAATAAAAAAATATATTATAAAATACATGTATGTATATAAAATCGAAGACCATCAGTGGTTGTTTGACATTAAGAAATAAACAACAGCACCTACTAGTACTATGTACTTGCATAAATCGTAGCGTGCTGATTACCTGGCAATATTGAGTTACTGCAATAGTGATACATGCTGCTATTATGCTTTTAAAGGTGATATGAGTCAATCCATTTCAAATCACCCTGTTTTTAACTATTTATTATGTATATTAGATTTTAAAAATAGTAGATTGTTCGAGTATTAAGTTTGAGCTATTTTGTATCTGGTACAACACACAACACAACTGATAAACTATGCAATGAAATGTGCTTGTTTAACACTCTGATGAAAATTGCAGCCGGCAAGAAGTTTCAAATAAAGTTCAAAAACAAAATATATCGAGAAACATTATTCTCTGTACACTGTACGCAAGTGTAGTACAACAAGTGTATCGGTAAGTTAAGTTTAGGGATTAGAACCCTTACCGATTGTTATCACTGCCCATTTTTGTTTAATCGTAGGAATATTTGGTCATTTATTGTATGTAACGATTTAAACTATGTCAATTGTAATAATTTCAAGGCACTGTACGAGCGTGTAGAACAGTAGCGTTTTTACTGAAATTTATTGCTCTATTACTCTGCATGGAGCTGAGTCCCAGTCATATTTTGTGTGGGATATTCCTATGTATATAAAGAACATTCCGTAAATTTTTAACTCGTTTTCATTCCGTTCCTTTTTAGATATTGACCTGAGAAAATTGACGTCAAACAGCTTTTGGCTATTTTTGAAAAGCTCTACAAAAGAGGAGTGTATTCTCAGGACTAAAACTTTTACTGCAGGTGTTTATGTAAGTATTCAATACAGGATAAAATATTATCAGTGAGTCACGTTTTCTTCATTACAAAATATGATCTTAAAAAGTAACAATTGATATTTTTTCCCCAGTTTTTACAGAAAGAGTTTGATTGATTTCTTACATGATACAAATTTATAAAAATATATTCCTATAGCTCGTTTCATGCTAAATATAACGATTTTCGAATTACTTCGATATCTTTGGCAAATAAACTTTCCGCAAACCACGTTTTTCATTAAAATTTGACCAGCCGCCATTTAAAATGGCTACACAAAAAAACTATGGATTATAAAGAAACTTCGAAAAGTGTTATGTCACTGTCTAACGATGGGAACTTTTGATAAAAAAATCAGATCAATAAAAAATGTTAAGCAACAATTTTTATTTATATTGGGTGATTTGAAATGGATTGACCCATTTAACACATCATGACATTCAAGACTATTGGTAGGACGCATCTCACTGCACCACAGTGGCGTTACAATTTACCGCGTGAAGTCCAACCCGACGTTGCGACGTTGCAACATCGCCGAAACTTTGGGTGCTGCAAACTTCACGCGGTATATTCATTTTCATTTTAGTAACATGTATGTATGATTTAGATTATATGTAATATGATACAGGTACGTGAGTATGTAGGTACGGATACAAACACGAATTATTTTGTTTTCTTTTAAGGACTGTCATTCCAAGTATTTTATGTTAGGTAAATCAAATACCTTGTAGGTGGTGAATCAGTGCGAGTATAGAAGCAACTTTTGCTAAAAAAAAATACAAAAAATGCAAAATAAATTAAATTTTCAAAAAAAAAAAATTTTTTTTAATAGTACAAAACGCGTTGAGAACGATGCGTCATCTAGCGGTAGGTAAGATATCGTTTATATTGTTTATTCGCGATATTTTACCTACCGCTAGATAGAACAGCGCGCTCAAAAGCTTGTCAAACTTTTATTTAACAGTCAAGTTCAAATTTTCATTTTGTTTTTCATTTATTTTATAAAAAAAAAACAAAAGTTGCTTTATTGCTCGTATACACTAAATAAAGGATGCCGGTTAACCCGTTGAGTGGACTCATAGTCCACCAAATCTGGTCGCGAAACAATTATCCGTTGAGTACGAGTCGAAATCTGGTCGCGCGTTTTTTTCACTTCTTTGACGTTCTCATATTTATTCATAATTATCTAATTGTTTTACAAAATGATATTTCAATATTCTATATTCGAAATTTCAATGCAATCATTGTGCAGTTGTTCTTTTTATGATTGGTGTAGTAGTTTCGTAGTTATAGTACTTTAAGGTCGATGTCGCCGAAAATCCTGCAAAAGAGACAGATGCATCCATGAAAATACCCATTCACTCCAAGGGTTAATTAAAACTCACCTGTATATATGTATATTATTTAGACATATTTAAGGAAAATATTAGTGTTTTGACCCCTTAGCCTTGACCGCAGCGGCCAACGATATACAATAAAATGTATGGAGTCGCCGCGGCCACGCTGCAAGTGCGCGGGGGTTTAGAGTTTAGACTGATCGTTCAATTGACTGGCCCTCTGTGCGTCGGCCATCAATAACACAGTGATCGTCATAAGCATACTTGGTTGGTTTTTATCAGACTCCCATCAAAAGCATACGCTGCGCCTAGTGTGGCCGAGTTCCGGGCAGCGGGAGACGTCCGGGAGGAATCGTGGGAGTTCAGAAGGAAACGTCCGAATCGCTCCCGTCCCGCCGCCCACGGGGTGGCCGCGGCCGCCCAAACCCCTCGCCGCCCGCTCCGCGTCGCCCAGCGCGGCTTATGACGCAGCAAACGATTCCGAGGACATTACGAATACAGGCAATGCTGCTGCCGGGACGTGCGCGTTGCGGATCGCTTCAATTGATCTCTGTTCCGCCACTTGTGCGCCCGAACCCTATTGATTGACGATGTCAAAGGCGCCACCCATCTACCTACGCCTACCTACAGCCACTACTCGACCCTCGCATCCCAACTGTGGTAGCATTCTTCTTCTTATTTGAGTGTTTTAGGACAATGGCTAAACTGTGCGATTTAAAATAGTCACTAAAAATAAATATAAACATAAATGTAAAATAAAATATTACCAATATAAAATAAACACAATAAATGATGCTAAATTAAATTAATATTACAATCATTGTAGTTATTGAGATAGTTAAACTGAACTGTAATAAGTTAATAGTATAAACATATTTTTAAAACCAAGCTTTTATAAATATGCTCTGTCCCGAGCCCGCCCTGGATGCAGCAGCCATGTGATAGTGGAACTAAGAACGGGCTATATCTATCAAAATTTCGTGTCTGTGCTGTCGACCGTTGAGGAGACCCCTCTTTGAAAGCCAACTCTGGATGCAGCAGCCCAGCCGCCGTGTAACTTAGAGCGGGCTATCATAATTAAATGCGAATACAAAATTTCGTTTCTGTACTGTTGACCGTTGAGGAGTCCCCTCGTCGGAAGCCAACCCTGGGTGCAGCAGCCATAGTGAAATTTAATGTTCATAGTGAAATTTAAAAACAGGCTATGATATTTTTTTATTTTTTTTTATTTAGGTAAAAACAGTCATATACATTTGTGTGAAAATAATACATAATACAAATAGACCTATATTACTATTAATTACTACAAAACATTATAAATAGTAGCAAAGGGAAAATTACAATCAAAATTACACTAATAACTTATTAACCCTTCAGGCCTCGGCCCCTCAGCCGATTGACAAGTTGTCAAAAAAATTTTTAGTAAAAATTAGTAAATAAATTGAATTATGACACTATCTCACCAAAACATTAATTACTGCCAAACCACTGTACCCGTAATTAAAATAAAACATATTAACATAATAAAACATAATAAAATAAAACAAAATAAATTAAAATTAAATTAAAACGGGGCCGTCACGCTGAGTCGTGTTTTGGCCGATATCGGCCAAACGGGGCTCTAGGGGTTAAATTAAACCAAGCAACCAAACCCCTAGATACCCCTCAGCGAAACTCTATACAGAATATGGAGTACTTGATGTGAGGCAATTATTCATAAAGCAATTACTAATTCAGTTTCACAGAATCAAGGATCAACAGACAAGAAGCCGACAAATTAAAAACACAAGGCAAGCTACTGGGTCAAATTATAATATTCCGATTGTAAGGTCTTCATTTGCCCAAAGGCATTTTTACTTCCTTGCGCCGAGACTTTATAATAATTTAAATGAGAGTTATAAGAATGCCAACAACTTAAATTCATTTAAAATGCTTATAAAGAAGTACCTGCTTGAAAGGGGTCCATTGTATGCTGGGTCTTAATTACTCTCGCTAATAATTTAAGTTGTTTTATTAAATTATGTATTACTAACTAATATCAAATGTCGTATATTATTTGCTTATGTATATATATATATATATGTGTATGTATATATGTATATATTCTTATGTATTATGCAATGCAACGTAAGATCGTAATATCAAAAGAGTCAGCTTGTCGATACCATTAAACAAAAATCCCTAGATACGGGTCTCTGACCTAGTTAGGAACGCGAATAAACATTTTCACCATAGGATGTGCTCAATCTCTCCCAACTAAACCATATTATGTTAATGGTGTGTATATGACATATATAAAGTTATTGTAAATAAATAAATAAATAAATAAATTCTATTATGGTATAAACATATTTATATTATAATACAGTTGTATAAATACGAACACAAAAATAATTTCACTTTGTTAACAAATCCATTTCTATTTTTGCCTTTCTCTTAAATATGTTTAATTTAATTACAACCTTTTTCCATACCCCAAAAATTATCCATCAAATCTTTATCTAATCACGCTTTGGAGCTGTCAACTGCAACAGGCAACCACCTACGCACTATAGGAACAAAGTCGTTTTCAGACTCCCCCGGTTATCAGTCGGAGTGCACAATCGATTGGCTAACGCCACACGGCGCGAAAACCACCCAGGTGCGCCCGAAGACTTATTCCCAGGAAAAACTGACCCACCTGCAGATGTAGTTCCAGAGGGAACAGGAGTCCTTACCGGGCATCGATATAATAATATACTACATCAACTACAACGGGCGAGCCCGTTAACGATATTTGATCGTTCTGTCTCAGGCGAAGTGAGCGTAAAGGACTTAGGACGAAAACAGTCCACTGTCTAGTAACGCCACTCGCCCGTAATAAGCCAACGCCTTACGGCGAGAACCCGGGTTTTCACACTCGCGCCCTTACTTTCAGTTACAGCCAGATTTATCCGGCCTTCTCACTGGTTACGGGATCGAGGTCGCTTGCGCAGTCCTCTCCCTTACGTAGCGGTGATACGGTGTCTACCGAATCTATCGCGGACCACGGCGTCCTTTGCCCGGCTGTTCACCCGGTATCGGGTAGCCGAATGGTCGTTTCAAGAACGGCTGTCTCAAGGTAAACAACCGCCATCTCTCTATAGGAAACGAAACCGCTTCCAGACTCCCCCGGCTATCTGTCGGAATGCACAGTCAATTGGCTAACTCCGCACGGTTCGCAAACCGTCCAGGAGCGCCAGAAGATTGACTCCTGGGGGAAACTAGCTCTCAGGCCTCATGCGTGGAGGCCGCGGGGTGGGTGTTGATCCGTGAGTGTGACCGACCCTGAACACATGGGTCTTCGTGGCCAACTCAACAGAGCCCGTTAGCTCCCTGTATACAATATAATTTCTCTAACCATAATCTTCATTTTTATATGTCACATGATTATATTGGAAATATTATTTATTTCACCCTTATTAAAACGGCCACCATCTTGAAACGGAATCAAAACGTAAAAACTTTAGACATATGTCATTTTTTATGACCTCAATAAACATTCGCAACAACGCGTTTAGATGTTATGCTGTAACAAACAAACAGACGAAATGCCAAACGATCTAGTTGAAAAAGTGCCCTCGCTACGCTCGCTCTATTATACAATATACTCTACCATCTGCTGTTTAAAGTCCACGATACGACAATGTTTTCACTATTAACGAGTTTGCTCATCCAATGCGTAACTGTTTTTATTACCGGATTGAATTTTACTTAACTAAACGCGGTCTCCAAAATTAAGTCACGCATGAGACGCGAGTGCGTTAGGCCTGATTTAATTGTCTCCTACAATAACAAAACCTCACCCCCTAGCAGGGGTGTGACACCCCTGCGAAAGTCCCTAAAAAGGTATTCCGCCTGTACTTTATCAATTTACGAACCACTTTCGTCGAATGATCACACCCAGAAATTAGGATATCCACCCACATTCATTCTGTTCAGTGAAAGCCGTGCTTTATAACTTCAAAGAGGGTAGGGCTATCGCTCTTTTTATAACGGAAAGGTCATCTATTGCCATTAATAATGCCCGAACCAGGTTAATGTTATTGCCCGGTAATTGACATTATGCGATAAAATATGACTTTTGAGCTTACGCTTTTCGGGGCCCGCTCGGACGCCATTATGGGCTTTGGGTATGTTATTTTATGACTATCTCAATAAATACACCTGCTTATACAGGTATTACTATCTGGTTATATATTTTTTTTCATGGTATTATTATGTATAAACGATCAAACTCGGCTAGGACTCTTCTTTTACAGATGAAGAGAAAAACGCAGGACGAAATTCACAATAATGCAGCAATATTAATGCTTAAGACAGCATTGTTGTTGGGTGGCATTGCATAATACGCATTGCATAATGCGACCCAACAGCGATGTATGTGCATTCTTTGTGAATGTGCAATGGTCAAGGCTGACATGTTAAAATACATAGTAAAATCATATCATTGTAACATTCCATTAAGATTTTCTAGCCGCTCCATTCTTTTTGCAAAACAAAGTCAAGTCAAGAAATTTAATGAGAAAACGCATGAAGCATATTGTATGGTATAATCGCGTGGGGCGGGGCTCGCGTCAATAATCGAGATCCTCTAATCAAGACCCAAAATGTACATTCATCTATGTAGGGATATATTATAGATTCACGTATATTATAAGTAAATATGTATGTAGTGTATACATATCTATTATATATTAAGTAGATATTATATATTACGTAGATTATATATTAATTAAATATTTATGTAGAAAATGTCGTCCCCCTTTTCCCCCTCTTTCCTTGCGGTATTATAGGTTTATTGCTTTTTTATTTATTGTTTCATTTTCTGCTGGATTTCAATATTAGATACGTGTCATACTAGTTGCTATTACAACTGATGTTATAAGTAGTTTTATTATATTTTTATCGCAAAACCATCGATATATAAGGCCTAGATATGCCCTCAGGTACTAATTAGTTGGGATATATCCGTTGCGCATAAAAACATACAGAAAAATACAGAAGCGTATGCGAGCGAATAGCACGGCAATATTCATCACAGATCACTTACACGGGAAAGTACTGGCAGAACTAGTACTGGCAGTGATCTGTATTGGTTTTGAAATGGTGATTTTCGTGCTCGAAACGCCTATCTAGACCCTAATATATCGATGCGTAAAGCATGTTTATCACATTAGGTGAAATTTAGCTGTAAGATATTGCTTTAACGCAATAAGCTCGCCTATTTGTTTCAATCAATGGAGAGTTTTATTTTATTATTATTAATATTAAATATATTATATTTGCATTTGTAAGTATATTGTTTAGTATTTAAAATTGATTTAAACTGTTGTTTTTTTTTCAAATAAAGAGTAAAAAAGAGTATTTAAATAATAAAAACACCCTGCTATTAAATTTCATAAATTATAATAGGAATCCTAATAATATAATATATAATATTATAAATGCGAAAGTTTGTATGTATGTATGGATGTTTGTTACTAATTCACGCAAAAACTACTGAATGGATTTTGATGAAACTTTACAATAATATAGCTGACACATCAGAATAACACATAGGCTATAATTTATAAAGATATAGTGTGAATTATCTAAAATATAACGATAACTGTCAAGTAAGTAGGAAAAAAATCTAAGAAATTAACATTCGAAATTTAAATTCTATCCTACTATCCTACTAATATTATAAACGCGAAGGTTTGTATGTATGTATGGATGTTTGTTACTCTTTCACGCAAAACTACTAAATGGATTTTGATGATACTTTACAATAATATAGCTTACACATCAGAATAACACATAGGCTATAATTTATAAAGATATATGGTTTTCTATCATCATTATCACAATTTTCCATCACCGCTGGGCGCAGCTAGTATTATATTCCGAAACCGCTGGGCGCAGCTAGTATTATATAAATAAATTATTCCAAGAGTTCAAAGTATTAGACATTCTTTAATAATACGCGAAATTAATACTGATGTACTAAAATATCAACCACTAAGACCAATGTTATTTTTTTATTAGGCTATCTGACATCTCGAGCAAAATAGGAAAATGACATATGGTACTAAATCACGAAGAGGACTTTGATTTGTAGATTTACAGCTGATTCAAAAGCTGATCCCTAAAAATCAATCGCTCTACTCAGCTTTCAATACAATTACCTAAATAACATAAAAAAAGCGAAAAAAACGAATATTTCCAATTATTCTTAATTATTCTATTTCTGTCAATGATCCAATCGCTGTGTTTTTCAGGCACGCAGTTTCATTACTTAATGCTTAGTTATGTCTGATTTATTGCCGAAACCTTGTTAATTTTCCGGCGATAGTCTAATGTGCTATAGGCGTGAAAGCATTTTCATTGCACCGAACGAAACGGACGTGATAAATTAGTCAGAGGCCGACGTCGTCGACGGACATTATAACAAATCAGTGGCAGATATAATGAAGAACCGCCTCTCGAAAAGGCATTCAGACATGCGAACTTAGTAGGTAATGTCCTATCTGATTTACAGTCGAATAAACTGGGACGTCGGCCATAAGGAGAATTTAAGTATAGCAGGAACGAGCATGCGGAGGGTAAACTGCTTTTCTGAAACAAAATCATTTAATTGAAAATAAAAGTTTTCGAAAAATAATTCAATCTGCTCAAATAATAGAGAACACTAGATCAAATCTAATCTCATCTCAAATCTAGAACAAACAGATCAAAACTAGAACAAATAATAGAGAACAATAGACCCACATCGATCCAACTTCTCGCCTGTTACACTAGCGCGGAAAGCATTCTAGACAGGGCCGACTCTAGGGTTTGTTGAGAGTGGCCTGGTCTCCCGTTTATGATGCTGTGCTACCACCAGGTTCCCAATATTAATATTAGTATTTAAACACAAATATTAGTATTTCCTTAGCTAAGAAACTAACCGTGCCGCCCAAGGCTTTAATATTTGATTAAAATGTATGGCGGAATTTAAATATTATCAGTGCAGTGTTAGTCTATCTTATACTAGGTATTACAACCAAAATCTGTTTCACAGTGTGATTTCGGCCCAACAAGGAATCTGTGTACCAAATTTCAAGTTTTTATGTCCAATATTCGAGCATGATATATGTGCGCCCCCTGTTGGACCGATTTCAACCATCTTTTCAACTCTTGCCGTGACCAAGTGATGCCTGCGTACCACATTTAAGCTCAGTCGGTCTTGGTGGTAATAGAACTGTTGTGAAATATTGTTGAAATTAATAAAATTTCTACACAGGTAGGTCCTTGACAGCTCGAACTAATCAATAGTTATCCTAGGTATCTAAGACGTTAGTCTATTTTAATCTTTGTCACCTAAAATTTTTCATATTAATCTCGTACACACTGAAAAAATTCTCCGACGTCTTGGGTGACAGGTAACTGATTTATTAATTAATCACACCGAAAAGTACAACATGGTAATTCTGGTCCAACAATAACTACATTATAATGCGAAATTATTTTAAATTCTCTAAAATAACCAATCACTAAGTAGGTAACACGTTTCACTTGGGTAGATGAAAATTTAAAGTCATTTATATAATATACTGAACATTGAAAAGTTATAATAATGAATCTATCAATATGTCACTTATATATTCATGAGAATTTACTTCGTACAAGACATGTCATTTTATTGTAGTATTCAAGAATCAGGGCCCAGCTGTGGAAAATTATAGAGTGAATAATAAGATACGATTAGATTGAATTTTAGTTCTTTTTTTCATCAATTACATCACCAATGCAAATGAAAAACCTGACTAACTGGGTATAACGACAGTATTACTTCTAGTATTACTTTCGTATCGCTACTTTGAGATTAAACTACTTTGATATTTCTTAAATTTTCAACCTAGATTTACTAATGACAATAGAATATTTTACTTCAGTTAATGACAACATCATAACTAAAATATGAAAAATTATGAAACTACTACCTCCAAACTTAGCTTAAACTAGAAATAATCTCACAATCCGTATTTTTTAAATTTTTGGTTACCTGCGATTGCTCCGTTTGTTTTAGTGGCGCGTTATGAAAGCTCCTGTCAAAGTGTAGCTGTTTTACCGACTGGGCGCCTGAAAGTTGCGGGGTAATCGATAACATGCGCTGCTGTGGCACTGCCGCCCGGCGAGCGACGCCGACGACGCCCGATCCCGCCCGAAGCTTTCAGGTGTCAAATGTGACACTGGCTGCAAAACTGACGATTGTTTAGCAATGCCTTTTACGTGCGAACGCCATAATTAAACCGCGCATTGCAGCCGCGATCGCGAAAATAGCGTCTCTCATAATATATCACTGTGTATTTCGCGTCGTTTAATCGCTTCGTCGGTTGTTGATAAGGGCTGCGTCAACGTTGTAAATATGTAGACGATCGCATTTTCAGAGTAAACGCGGGGCGTTTTCTGTGAAATTGGGTCATACACATGATCGGCTACGAGTTCCCGTGTGGCGGTAATGGTTTTCAGTGACGTGCGTTCTTGACCTCGCTCGGTGTGGATTATTTGGGAGTGTCCAGTGCGATGCGATAGGGCAGCGCGAGGAGATGCAGGATGAGTGCATCGAGATCTTACGCGCAGGGAGGAGATGGAGAGCCGCCCATGCCGCTCCATCCGTCCCAGCATCCTCATCCCCATCACACGCAGGTAACTTCACCACGTCATCATTCCAGTCTTTGACTTTATCGACACTCACGTCAAGGATCGTGTGAGCAAGTGCCGAAAACGAGATATTAATGCTCTTGGTAATAATCAAGGGTTATAAAGTATAGTAGTTATATTATATAGTATTGGTATATTGAGTTACACGAGACTCATTTCAAAGATGGTTTGAGCATTTGTCGAAAACGAGATATTAATGCTTTTGGTGTTTTTATATGCTGCTCACTGGTTATATGAGACATTTCCTATAGTAATACCTAGTAGGTCTTGGTAATAATCAAGGGTTATAAAGTATAGTGATTATATTATATAGTATATATATACTGAGTTACACGATCCTCATTTCAAGGATCGTGTGAGCAAGAGTCGAAAACGAGATATTGATGCTTTTTGGTGTTTTTATATGCTACTCACTAGATGAGAAATTGCTGACTAATGTAGCTCTTGGTAATAATCAAGGGTTATAAAGTATAGTGGTTATATTATATAGCATAGGTAGAGTGAGTCGCTGGTGTGCTTTCGCGACGACAGTTAACCACATAGCAACAGTTAATGTTCATAGCAATATATACATAATAGCGTGATTTATGGAACTATAATATTTTGACGCAATTATTGTGTATTCTGTGCGTTCCTCCATCGTGTGTTCCAAACTCTATAAGACACTGCGTTAAGTTAGAATTAGTATTAGTTAGGGAGGTGTAATTTATGAATTTATAGTAGATACCAGCAAATGCATAAGTAGTCCACTAGCTAAACATATTGCAATATACAGCGGTGTGCAGAGGGACGGTGAAATTTGTATTTGATAAACAAAAAAATAAGAGGCATGACATAATAATTTATTATTTCTTGTATTCAGGAAAACACGGTGTAAACTTATGAAATATAGGTACCTACTATTACACCGATAACATGTTTCCACTCAATAACACCAATTTCAATAATAAAACAGGAGCGAGACCGGCAGTAGGTGCGCAAGAAGAGAATGAAAAAGATACCCACAACAATACTTACGTACAACAAACACGATACATACTGGTGTGACGGACAGTACATTCATAAATATATGCATATACAAAATATGATAGGAATGAATACTGCATTCATAGGATATTAAATATAATTACATATAATACAAAATGTGTTTAGACGATAAATATCGCCATTGTTAACAAGTTATAGGAAGGTAAGGTATAGGAAGTGTATGAATTTATTATGAAAACATTCAATGCTGTTTACATGCATGTCTTATAAGGGACTCCTGCCTGAACTTAAGCCTGAAAAGGCGTTATATCGTATACACCATGTCCTCAATTTAAAACAAAAACTGGAACAGTATTTTGATGTAAGTACCGATCATATAAAAAAATATTTTTTGGATTTTACCTTTTTTCTGAAAAATATATTTTTGGATCTTTGGAGATATTTATGTACAAGAAGTTATTCTACATGAAAAACTGAGTTAAAAATCGTCTACAATTTCTTTTATGGTTTGGCAGTTGTTTACAAGGAAAACATATTTTTATTCAACCTTTTCTAGTACTTATTTCTCGGTAACAGGCGCCTAAGCTAAATTAAGTTTTAGATGATTTTCAGAGTAGTTTTTCAAATACAATAAACGCCTTGTAATTGAAAATCCCATAATATAAAAAAAACATTGTTTTCATGGAAAACGTTAAAATAAAAAATAAAAAGTATATATTTGAGGGCATCAGTCTACTGTTTCAGCTTTTGTTTTTAAATCAGGGACGCGATGTATACCTACATTAGAATATTTCATTCTTTAGAAGCCGAATGGAACCCAGCATTCCAAATACCTTTTCCCTAATAGTGTCGATACGATCGATAAGCTGTAATTTATCACGTAATAAAATACCTAGATCTTGTTGTTTTTCGTTATTTCGTATTTAACTTTGTTGTTAGATATTATATTGTACTTTTTTTGACTAGGTATTTTTATAATAAATTCTATATTAACAAATAATATCGATGACTGTTTCTTTCTTTTCTCACCTGTTACTTTATTTATATGATTTAATTGAATTTTATATTATATTTATTGCCGTTTATATAATAAAAGTGCATTTTATTTATTATATTATCTTTAATATTTATTACCATTATTATTTTCTTTTGAAGACCACATTTTGTGGAAATTTAGTGTCATCAGATTTTTACTAAAACTTGTACATAATTGATCATAATATTAGAGTCCTGTCCACCCTCGAACAGGCTAGTCCCAGTTGGGTAACAGAATCAAATAAGCAAAAGGTTAAGGTTTTGCCATTCGGTTCCTGTTATTTTTGTAAGCAAATCAGTGGTTTGTTAATTAATTCTTAAATATATTAATAAATAATTAATTGTACTATCCCTTTATTTTAATCTTAAAATAAAAAGATGACATTTCCTGAATAATAATGTAGGCACCTATACATGACTTAATTTCTCCAGGGTATGTAATAATTACTTGTTGTGTCGCCACATACGATTATATGACTCTAATACGAGTAAGTTACGTGAAACTTACTTATTTACGTATATTTCATGACGCCACTCCGCTATAATAATAGATTTCATGTTATTGATTAGGGTAGACCGGAGGCGATTGAAACATTGTAGATAATCTATTTTTCCCTAGATGCTTTTGTTATATTTCTACTGTAATATTGTATGCAAGTAATGTGAATATGATAAAGTTTATTTACATATTTTAGTATTTGATCTATGGGAATCACCAAATATCCCAAAAGACCACGAGTACAAATTAAATAAATACCATGATCTCGCAAATGCCGTTACCCGGAACTGCTTCACTGTTAACCTTCACGCGGTGGAAGTTGGCTATCGTAGCCTGCCAGTCAAATCTCTGTTTCATATCATTAAAGATCTTGGTCTCTCTAGGATAATAATCAACTCCTTCCTAGAAAAAAGATGTAATACCGCGATTTCTGCAACTCAATTTTTATGGCTTCGAAGGGGGAGTGAATGGGTGGTAAGGTGAACTCTCACATGTGACAAGACAGCTGTCTTCGAACTACCACAGCCGGTCGTTATTCCGGAATCCACCAATCGCCCCCCAGAAGTTTAATAATAGCATTGATTTTATATCAATGATAATAGTATTATGATGGGCATGACTCCGGTCGGTGAATTCCATGGCAGCTCCATTTGTAGTTTATTTATGACTATTAAATAATATTAGTAAAATAGTAAGACCCCAAAATATATAATGCACGAAGACTGTTGAAACAGATATCGGGTACATTTGACATACCTCTCAGTTTAAAATAAAATTCTTTTAAAAGCAAAATGGAAAATAGATATTTATATAGGTATCTACGACTAATTTTATTTTTATTTATTTTATTTTCTTCTATCAGTGAAACTGGATAAACCTCTTAGTTATATGTCTAAATCTTATTCAATAAGGATAAGGAAGGACTCTCGTGTCTCAGGCCACATGACTGTTGGATCGGTTTCCCTTGGGGGATTTCCCTCCAGCGCTACTGGACGATTTGCGCACCGTATGGCGTCAGCCAAACGGTTGTGCACCCTGACTAATTTCTGAAGGACTGTGGAGACTATGGAAAAATGCTGTCTCCTAAGCAGCGGGGGTGGATGTTGACCTGTCGTCAAACACTCTTGAAATGAATAATTGAATGCCTAATCTTGAATTCAGAGCCGGGCAAAAGATGCCAATGGTCCGCAATAGATTCAAACTGAATCACCGCTGAATATACGGCAGGTAGAGGTCGCGCTAGCGACTTTTGATCCGTAACTAGTCGGGAGGTTTGAGGTATCCTGATGGTCAATTCCAGACGGAGATATCCTTCCAGAACTGGTAGTCAGGGGGCGAGACTGCCCGCTGGGTACCCTTTCCCGGTACCTCGCCGTAACGCATTGGCCTCTGACGGGCATCTTGGCTTGGCTAGACGGTAGCTTTGTATCGTCTCTAAGTCTTCTACGCTCACCTCACGAAAGATAAAACGATCAATATCGTTAAAACTTACTGAGGTGACGGGTTCGCCCGATGTAGTAGTAGGTACTTTAGGTGTGGCTATCAATACTGTATCAATCATCGATGTGGTAGCATCGATGTGGTATCATTTAGGTGATGAACGGTGATAAACATGATATCAGTACCTACTGTAGGTGATGAACATGATACAGTACAGTACATTTAGGTGATGAACATGATATTGATGAACATGATATCAGTACTGTATCATTTAGGTGGTGAACGGATTCGTGCAGCTTGGGCCACAAGATCCAATTTGTTCTCGGATCGGCTCAACTCATGATTCAGCTCCTATTCGGAAGCCTCCTCGAGTGGAAGGCTACCCCGGGTAAGACTCCCCCGTTTTAGGCCTCAGAGCTGGTGGATCGGTTTCTCCCGGCGGGATTGCATCCCGGCGCCACTGGACGGTTTGCGCACCGGTTGGCGAAGCCAATCGGCTGTGCCTTCTGACTTGCTGAAAGGGTCTGGAGACTATGGAAATACACTCTTTCCTAAGCAGTGGGGATGGATGTTTCACCTGATGTCATGTCACTCTTAAAATGGCCTTGGGCCACTCGATCCTGTGTGGTACTACGGGCAAAGAACGCCCAGGTCCGCGATAAATTCAAACTGAATTACCGCTGTAATACGACAGGTAGAGGTTGCGTAAGCGACTTCGGAACCGTAACCAGTCGGGAGGACGGAGGTATCCTGAAGGTTAATTCCAGACGGAGATATCCTGCCAAAACTGGTAGTTATGGGGTGAGGCTGCCCGCTGGGTACCTTTTCCGGTGCCTCACCGTAAGGCGTTGGACTCTAACGAGTTGCTGGTGAACTAGACAGTAGATTGTCTTGTCCCTAAGTCTTTTACTCTCATCCCACGGCTGAAAGAACGATCTATACCGTTATACCAGCCTGGGGTGACGGGTTCGCCCGTTGTAGTCGACGCCGCCATCCTGTATCATCGGTGTATCTTAAATTGTTGGTGTTGACATCATTGATAATAAAATAGATTCTCATACTAGTACCATGCACAAAGTTTGTAATAAATATCTGTTACTTACAGTAGCGTGTATATTACTACCTACAGTATATTGTGACACGTTTGAGAGCGGTAAATTCGTCAATTGGATACGAATGTAAACATTAAATTATTACTTAGTCAATATATAGAATTACATTCTTTTGTTTCAGTTGAGATAATTCTAACTGGCTGGAACGCTGTATGCAAACTGGTGATAGCCAAACCGCATCAACATAACCGAAGACAAACTCATGAATTCTTTTACAATTACGAAATATTTTACCCTCTTCTTTTATTCTCGCACCCCATAAAGATAGCATAAATACGGGCATCATTCGTTGATACAAACCGGTTTCCAGGGATCCCGTTAGGAGTTGCGCATTTTTAAGTCACGTCCCGATCCCCATCGAATCGCCCCGCAGGAATCTCGCATCGCGATACAGCGTCCCATTCACGCTGATGCCTGGGGAGTGTTTAAAGGCAGAAGCTGCTCCTCCGGTAGGCGTCTCCCATTCATCTTTTTTGCGATACGATGAATGGACTTCCAATGATTGAGAAAGCGGCAAAAATAGATAATCTAGAAGCAGGAGGCTAGACCGAAGTGCAAGAATAAAAAACACAACACTGCTGAAGCTACTGAAAATGATGATGTCCTCCTAGCCGTATTCGGCTACAGCGTCCACAGCTTTTCAAGGTACATTTGTGGTTGTCGACTACAACGGGCGAACCCATCACCACAGGTTGTTTTAGACGATAATGCTTGTTCTATCTCTCGTGAGGTGAGGGTAGAAGACTTTGTGGACGATACAAATCTACCGTCCAGCAAAACCACGAACCCGCCAGATGCCGAGGCACTAGGTAGGCAATCCACTGGGGACCTCGCCCCCTGGCTACCAGTTTCGGTAGGATATCTCCGTCTAGAATTAACCTTCAGGATACCTCCCTCTTCCCGACTGTTTGAGGGACCGAAGTCCTTTACGCATCCTCTACCTGTTGTATTTCAGCGGTAATTTAATAAGAATATATCGCGGACTTTGCCCGCCATACGCCATTCTTGAATTGACTTATTGGCCACTCAGGATCGGATCCGATATTTCGTTTCAAGAATGGCATGACAACAGGTCAACATCCACCCCCGCTGCTTAGGAGACAGTATATTTCCGTAGCGCCTCTTCAGCAATTAATCAGAGTGCACAACCGATTGGCTTCGCCGAACGGTGCGCAAACCGTCCAGTAGCGCCGGGAGGCACTCCGCCAGGAGAAACCGATCTACCAACCGTGAGGCTTCAGACGTGAGAGTATTGCCCGGAGTAGCCATCCACGCGAGAAGGCTTCTGAATAGGAGCTGACTCGTGAGTCGGGCCGATCCTAGAACAAAATGGATCTTATGGCCCAATCTGCACGAAACCGTTCGCTTTCGACCATTTCAAAGTTCAGTTAGAGACGTCTCGCTGCTCTGAACTGTCATAACCAATCTTAGTGTGAAGAATGCGAATGCATTTAAGGCCTGTCAGAACAACGCCGCAGCAATTATACGTTAAAGCCGCGGCTGGTGTCTTTTAAGGCTCTGTAATCGAAAGCGCTCGTACTCTGCTTTACGTGCTATCTCCACTTAGCGCGGAGGTCCGTGCAGCTTAGGTCTGATGGCCAGTTTGTGTTTGCTGGTCGGACCAACTCATGGTTCAGTTTTCATCCGGTAGCTTCCTCGAAGAGGTACTATTTTGGATAGCCTCGGGGAACTACGTCTGCAGTTGTAGGCAGTTACTGCGATTCTTGGGCGGTAGTTCCCGCCAGGTATTAGCTAGGTTGCTCAACCGGCCTATTACTGGGAGGAGTCTGGAGACGTATATTTCCTAAGAAGCGGGGGTAGATGTTGACATACATTCGAAGCCTTTTTAATTGTATTATTATTATATTTGTGGCAATGGCAGCCACAAGGATGACAAATGTACCCAGATACTCTAACGACAATTTAAATTTAAAATACTAAACAAATACCACAGGATAGTAATACATAGTATTAATTCATAAAGGCGTATGGCACCTGTGGGGCCAGGTTATAAACCTGAGCTCGACGATTCTTTATACCTACCATGAAATCGTAACATTTATTAAAAAAAACAGTTTGTCTTTTAAATAATGGCAGAAACCAATGAGCAGCTGGTTAGCTGCTCCGTGGCAGAAACGAAACATTTTTCTTGTACCGCTTTTACTTAATTTTCTGTCTGCCATTTATTTTTACTTTACGGCATTGCCCCCCCCCCCCCCCCCCCCCCCCTCCCCCCCCCCCCCCCCCCCCCCCCCCCCCCACCCCCCCCCCCCCCCCCCCCCCCCAATAACAATTTTCCCAGGTGCAATTTTCTTTGTATCCTTGAGCACTAACGACTCCCTAACCGTGGGCTAACCTCGTCCAGCGTTGCGTAGCTTCAGTGGTCTTATGAGAAACGGTGTACCAACGCTTGAGGTAGGAGTCACTCATGTGAGCGTGTAAAGCGGTGTCGACGCTCCCGCCGTCTTGTGGGGTTGTGGTCTCTCGCGCAGGCACAGGTGAGACGACCCGCGGAGAAAGTGCGTACGCTCTTGGAGTTGCCACGCGAGATGCGTACGGTCCGACGAAAAGAGGCACGTGTTCTCATCGGTTGAGATAGGTCCGGTCGCCCCGAATATTTCAAACACAAAAGGAACAAACTGCACGATCAAGTTTGAAATCGAAACGATGCGTTCTATAGGTAGGTGGCGGTGATAGGAAATGCTCAGGGCTTCAGAGCGATTATCCGTTTTGTCTTCTACTGCGTTTTAGTGGTATGCGAAATTGAACTATTTAAGCGCGAAACTTTGGAGAAAAGCTTTTTTGAGGTTTGAGTATTTTTAAAAATGAAAATGCCCAAACTAATCTATCCAAAAAAAATATTTGCATACGTAAAAGAATTATTCTAAATTCAAATTATTTGTTTTATCAAATTAAAGTTATTCAATTATGTTACAATTACTTTATTCAATTATATTTAATTACAAGACCTATTTTAACTGGACCGTACAAGACGTTCGCAAGGTAAGCTCAATTCGTTTATATTATGAGCTAATGATAAAAAGCCTCAATGGAATCATAATGACTATCATATAATATGATACAATGACAAAAAAATGTTGCAAATTTTATTTAATTTTTGAATTAAAGTTATTAATTTATATGACAATTACGTTATTCAAATATATTTAATTACAAGACCTATAATCCTTCCGTAGCGTCCGTAGCCCCGTTGACACCGGTTCTCCTAGTTGTTACCGAAGTTAAGCAGCGGCGGGGGCGGTCAATACTGGGATTGGTGTCCGCCTGAGTGTTTGACTGCGTGATGCTACAAATGCCCACCTAGAAGATGCTGCCAATAGGCAACAAGGTGGGTTCCACGAAAAGGCCTTGTGAGTAAAAAAAAAATCCTAACTGGACCGTACAAGACGTTCGTAAGGTAAGCTCAATTCGTTTATATTGTGAGCTAATGATAAATTATATGCCTTAATGGAATCATAATGACTATCATATAATATGATACAATGACAAAAGATAATGTTGCAAATTTTATTATAGAATATTTGGAGAAAAATAAATCAAATTAAAACTGTAATAACTGTTAATGATAATAATAAATAATTAGAGACAGAAGTAATAAAATACGAAATAATAATAATAATAATAAAACGCTTTATTGAAACGAAAACGCGAGCTCATTTATTGCCTACCTATACCAATATATGAACATTGTTTGCCGATAGATATTAACATAACTTATATATTGAGTTTGGTAATTGAAAAATAATAACAGAAATAAAAAAAAACTGTATTGAACTCTTTGTAAACACAGAATGTGCCACACCAAAATAAATAAAAGCTTTAAGGACGCAACGGTTTAAAGATGGAAATAGGAAGGTGAGGGAATTTATGTGGAAGATTTTAAGTGTTCTGTGAGATTTTGAAGCGTGTTATACTCGACGCGGTTCCCACATTTTTTGGCAAAGCACGCCAGAAGTAGACTCTATACACGGTGAAAGACACTGAGAAAAATTCACTGCTGTGGCCATGGATAGAGAGCAGCAGATCTCAGAGAGCGTCTGAGAGCGTTTAAATCTGCCAGGATATCATCAGGAGCGACACCCTCCAAGATCATGAAGGGCAGACAGATAACTCTCATGTCCCTTTTTCCCCGTCAAAATCCAAAGACGAAATTGTCTGTTTTCGCGTCACTAGTAATAATATAATCTATAATCCCAATACCTAATAAAGAACTATTTTCAATCTAACATTTATATATAGTAGGTCGCGTTCAAGAAATTTTGCATTATTAGGTAAAACAAGAGACAATCCCATCGAAGGTTTTGCAATATGGGAAATAATCATTTGTGAAGGAAATCCATAATGCAGAAAACTGTTTTTTTTTTAAACTGAACTGTGTATTGGTTTCGAGCCACTGCAGTTTATGCGTGGAGCCAAGCACGTAACCTTCACTTCAATATTAACAAATGTTCAGTGATGACATACACAAGATCGCCTGCTCATATGATGTATGATTACTCCATCGCTGGATATGTACTTCCAGAGTGACTGAAGTCAAGGACTTGGGAGTTTTTTTCGACCCCCAGTTAAACTTTAAGGAACACATTAGGCTACTATCTACAACTTCTTTCAAGCTTCTGGGGTTTGTGATACGGCAATCCAAACACTTCAATAATATTCGAGTTGTATAACTGTATTGTTAGAAATAGCATGGAATCGAATGCGGCTATATGGAATCCGCATGAAGATACCTCATGCTGGAAAAGGTACAGAAATGTTTGTTGACATTTTTATACTTCAAGCAGTACGGATATTATCCATTTTTGTATCCGACTGCATTTATCACAAGCATGGTTGGCTATAATCTCACTGTCTCAGAAGAGAAATGTTGACTATGTCCTATGTTTTGAATGTAATTCGTGGTAAAAGTGATAACCCTAGCTTACTAGCCAAGGTGAGTCTTTTCGTACCAAATAATTATCTTCGTGCTCGATCACACCATCTTTTTGCGGAGCCGTTCTCGCGCACTAACCCTACGAGGTGGAACTTTTTGGCGCGTGCTTTGCGGCGCTTAAATGAAATTCAATCGATTGCACCAGATTTTGATATTTTTACCGCCAACCCTCACTCGTTTAAATTGCAAGCTATTAATTATTTATTCTTATGATAGTTAGTATTCTAAGTGTCATTGTATTTGTATACTTACGGTGATATTTTTATTAATTTTACTTTTCAATGCCTTGGTTTTACTGTAATGTTGATTAGTAATAAGCGAATAATAAACAAATAAAATAAAATAAACTTTACAATATCTTTAGTTGATCAGTAAAAAAATGCATCAAATAGTCGTATTGCAAAATTTGTTTGTTCCATGCTGACTTAACCTAAAATTCTTATGCTACATTCGCACAAAAAAATATACCCTCTCCATAGTTTATCGATCTGTGTGTAATAAAAACTGCGGGGTCTGTTCCGCGTTAGATATTCTTCACCGATGCCCACCTTCACAAATTCCACGGTAATAAATCAAAAGAATATCACACATGTTCCATAGAGTGGTCACGTCCCTTTTTATGCGTTGTGCGTTTGCCGAGATTTGTTTCCTTTTGCTATCGTGCGATGTGTTTTTAGGGTAGTCAGCATCAGGTACCGGCATATAAAAAATATTTAAAAGTTCGGTAACGATATAATCGGCAATACGATATCGATAGTTTAGTAGGAAATAAACAAAAATATCTTAAAATCTTTAAAGTTCAATTGAAAGAAAGTTTAATTGTAAAATATTACTTGTTTCTCAAGTCCTACCTCTAAATGAAACACTTTGTGGTAAATCATAATGATTCTGTATTAAACCTTGACGAAATGCATACGGGTTTCCCTCAGGGTAGCGTACTTTGCCCAATATTATATTTGATTCACACATCTGATCTTACGCTGGCTCTGAGCATAACTACGTTTGCTAAAGACACTGCTGCACTCGCCGTGCATGAAAATACTACAGAAGCATGTACAAATCTTTGAAAAAGCCTAAAGAGCATTGATTGGATGAAAAGGCGAAAAATTATAGCTAACGAAGCCAAATGCGAGGCGGTCCTCTTGTACTTCTCTGCCAATGTTAATGTGGGCTCCAGTCTGACTGGTGGGCGTAATATTCTCAAACGGGAAAGAAACACGTCCACCAATACTAGTAAATGATAGACAATCTTACCTGAGTCTTCATTTGAACATACAGCTAACATTGCGAAAGCACATATTTACAAAACGCAATCAATTAAGCAAACAACTCTGCAGGAAGTGTCAATTATAACTGGGAAACTAACTACTTATGTACAAGTCTATTATCGATCCTTTCTGGTCCTATGGAATCCAACTCTGAGGCACTGCTTCACACGCAAACTAGACATATTGTAGCGTTCCCAGTCAAAAATGTTACGCATAATAGTGCATGTACCCTGGTTCATCACGTATGTGACTCTCCACAACGATATGAGAATCCATACATAGTCTTTCATGGCAGTGCAAATCATTTCACTGACTCGGACTGAGTACGGTGTTGATTTTTGGCTATTTTCCAAAATAGTATATTTTTCTCTCTCGACGTGGTCATGATTTTTTCAATCCACCCTCGTATATCACACTACGTAAGCCACACTTGGCAACCCCGCACCACCGGTAAGTGTTCTCATCCCTGTTCATCCTATTCCCGCATGAAATATTTATTTTAGGATGTAAAAAAACTTTACGAGGGTTGCGCAGTCCCGGAATTATAATAACAGGTAAATTGCGTTTCACATATCGGAACGCATGAGGAATTCGAGTTCTCGAGTAAACACCGGGACTTTCGGACTCGCGACTGAACAGGCCGACTACGTGCGAGATTGAGGACAGCAATAATTTGCAGACGATGAAAAAATGTGGTTTCTTGTATTAGACATACTCAGCAAGTCAGGGTTAAGCTGAAATGTACGATTTTTTGGTCACCATCTTCCGTAGGGATCAAGTTAACGGAATTGCGACTTCAATTCTGTCGATCGAATGCAATAACAATTCACACACTTATACACATATTACACTCACGCATACATATAAACACGTCATAGTAGAATTGTTTGTAAGAGATTGTCATATGACTATAAACCCGCCCATTGTGAAATTTTACATTAAAGAGTAGAAACAATTTTCAGAAAAAAACAGATATTTCGGAACAGCCCATCGTAGTAGCACCTTATACCAGATGTTATTATACTGTGTAGCACAGCACACAGGTGTTATTATACTGTGGTAGTAGTAACAAGAAAGTCTGATTCCTACAAGTGAATACATATTAAGATTTGCTTACATTTTATCTTTTCAGTATTTTGTCATGAATTTAAATTGGAATTCCTTTATTTAAAATTAATAATACACACACATTATTTCGCCAAAAAATAAGGATTTAAAACAAAAAATAATGCCATTTTGGGGCCGTCCACATATTACGTAATCACCGAAAAAGGAAGGGGGGAGGGTTGGAGCTGTGGCTTACGCTTGATTACGTGGGGGGGGGGGGGGGGTGACCGTCCTGATTACGTAATCAACGTTGGTCACTGCATTGCATTTTTGTTGGTCTAAACCTGCACGGAAATAGCGCAGGGGCTGAGGAGTTTGGCCCGCGGGGGGGATGCCTGCTTGCCGGGAGAATTATTTTTCTCTGTCTGCAATGGTTTCGGTTTTTCTCATACAGTCCTGTTTTAAAAACTCAGCCTGTATATTAGTAATTACTCTATTTCTCTTCGCCCTGTATTTATCAAAAAAAGGTGTTTTTTTTTTGTATCATGTGTCATTTTGTCTATTTATCGAATAGTTTAGAAGCTATGAAGTCTTTCGGTACCCAATGAAGTTAGCTTGTTTCGATGGAGTTGTTGAAGAATGATTTAGTGAATATCATTAGTATTAGTGATTAAGGTTGTAATGCAATAAATAGTAGAAATCGCGTTTAATAATATATGTAATGAAATAAATAGTACTATAAATTGGCAATTAGAAACTTTCGCATATGATTGGCGAGTGTCTATCTTTCGAACTCCTGGAGCAATTTATTTGAAGGGTAACGTAAAGGTTTTTATTCAATAACCCATATAATTGACTATTGCACTTTGATTAAAGGATCTAGTAAAATGAGGGACGCTCCAAGCGATTATGCCGAAAATCATTATAATTTGGGCAATTGCAAAATACATGGCATCGTTCCTTAGCAGTTTAAAAGTATGGAGCGGCTTGTGAATCTTAGTTGCAGTTGCGAATCTTAGTATTGACCATGTTAGTCCTGGGTACTCTATGCTGTGAAACTTTTCGATTTCTTGTATTCGATATGTGCCTTACCCGCTCAGCACGTAACATCCCATTGGGGACATTTATTTCGGCCGCCTAAAGCCCGTAATGTCCGCTACCGGACAAAGCGCTCGCCGCTGCGAAAAATGCAATTTACGATTCGAAACGTCGTACTATATGCTTTCTGACGGCGCAACGATATGCCCAAAATATTTTTAATTCTAGATTTCTGTGTGGCAATATCGAACGGCGATTTAAAAAGTGAGCATAGACGTCAAAACGGCAGTGTCAATCGGCCACCGCCGCGGCCGCGTATAGTTTCGCGAAATGGTTGATAAAAACAGTGTTTTGTGCAGTGTTTTGTGCCATTTACTGGAGAACAGTGAGTAATTTGCATTTTTAAGTAGTTTTGGCATGAGGATTAGTCAATTGAGATAGTCCATTTGCTGGTTTTCACGAATTTTTCACTTCGGCGACAACAAACGGCTCGCGAAAAAATGGTTGTTATTATTTTGTAAAGTTTATGAAATATCCCGATATATTGCGAAATATGACGTAATGTCGCTTTAATTTACTAACAAAATAAGTATTGCTTCATTTACATCCTAAGTTATCACATAATTAGGCGTATTTTGAAAATTATATCTTGTTTTGTAAAATGAATCGCGCAAAGAAACTTGTTTTGATAATTACTATGAGAGAATAAAGTGCGATTTTCCATAGTTTTTCGATGAAATGTGACTCTTTGGAGTATAGTAATTAGTTATTACATATAATAAGTCTATGATAAGACAATATAATTGAAAAAATCTAACGAATTTTATATTATAAGCATTCAAAGTTTATTATTAAGTTCGGACGCGGAAACTCTCAAAACTTTAGATTTTTCTATAATATCAGACAAAGCTCAAAGTTCTGGTGTGATTTCTAAGAAGTGTGATGTAGTAATAAAGTTATTTTGAAAGAATTTCATATAAAAAAATACCATAAGTAGTCACAAATTAAAAATTAAAAAAATTTTTTTTTACGAGAATACATAAAATTTTTCTTGGCTGAATAAATAAATATTTTTGTATGCAAATAAGTAAAAAGAAAATATCGTTTCGGTAAAGCATTTAATAAATAACATAACTGTATTTACAATTTTTGCATATTTGACGTATTTTGTGACAAAAAAATCGAAATGATTTTATAGGCGAGTTTTTTCAGTTTGCCAATTTTGTAATATTTATTCATTATTATCTTAATTGTTTTACGAGATAAGGTTATAATGTTTTATATGTCAAATTTCAATGCGATCATTTTTCTCTTTATCTTTTTTAAATCCATTTAGTGGTTTATAAGTTATGATCGTTTTTCTCAAGGCCGTTGACTCGCGTCGATTTTTTGCCCGAATATGTCGCGCGCAAAAGTGATAGGTAAGTTTTTACTTCGCGACAGGAGGGGTTAAATTAAAATCATTACGGGTCTACATTGCAAAAGCAAATATCATGAACTGTTTTGCTCGCAGGCAACAATCCGAGCCGAGACAGGGGTCTTTTAAAAATGATGACTTTCAACTTTTATTATTTCGACAATAATAAGCGGCGATAAGACGGGTAAACAATGTGGGTCCGATGTGCCGATGTGCGGAATGATACATCGAGGACCGTCTACCGCTCTCACGCTTTAGGACCGACGCGACCGCCCGCTACCTGCGTCTGAGGCTGACTTGATCTCGAGAGGGTCCCTTCGGAGAGGGGCCCTTACAATTATTTTTATTATTATTGCAACCTGTCTGTGACATTCTAGAGAATAAGCAAGTTGCAGGTGTTTTAAGCTGTAATCAGTTATAAAGGTTACTTTTAAGGTAAAACGAACGCACAAAATTAATGCAAAATTATAGACTCGTTGAAAAGTTTACAAAAAGTTGAGTAGAAATTATACAAAATCTAAGTAATTGAGGTTTAAATTTGACACCCCTAGTTGAGCTACTAAGTAATAATATCTAATAGCAAAGTGGAGGAAACGACGCTAGGGCTGTGGGATGACAGTTAATACTCATCTAGGCAATAAGTACCTACAGTAGGGCGGTGTCGACTACAACGGGCGATCCCGTCACCCCAGGCTGGTATAACGATGTGCGATCGTTCTTTCAGCCGTAGTATAAGCGTAAAAAAAGAGTCAATACAAATCTACTGTCTAGCTATGCCAAAATGCTCGTCAGAGACCAACCCCTTACTGCGAGGCACTGGGAATGGTAACCAGAGGGCAGCCTCGCCCCCTGACTACCAGTTGCTACCAGCCTCCGAAGATTGACTCCTAGGGGAAACTGGCCCGCAGGCCAGAGTTATACCCGGATTCGCACTTCTGCGTGGATGCCGCCGGATGGTTGTTGACCCGTGCGCTTGGCCGACCCTAAGCTGAGGCAGGGCCCATGAGCTCCCAGCCAATTAGTACACGCAGAAACATAATTTTTCCAATCATAATGTTGAAACAGAAATAGCTATACTAATTGTGTTGCAATCGTAAATCAGTATAGTTGTATTACACCACATTTACGTGTGAAACATATCTTCAAATTGTCGATTAGACGTAACGACACTATACGTATTGTTTTAACAGTAACACTATTGCACTGGACCACTGCAGAGCTAAATATCTGAGTCATCGTCAAAAAAGGGTTTTGTAAAGTACGTGCTTCTTAGACGTCGAAATGCAACGGATAGTCCAGACGGTACTCACATTCATAATGGTCCATAATGACCCATCATATAATCGATAAGGTCACTGCTACATCTAGCAAAACAACTGACGGCTTTTGGCGTTTTGACTGTTAGACTGCTCCAGACGCTAAGCCATGCTGGATATGGCGTAAGTTGTTTAACGTCATTGCCGAATTTGCATTACTGGCAGTGGTATACGCATTTCATGTCTGGAGCAGTCTGACTGCCAAAACGCTTAAAGTCGTTAGTTGTCTTGCTAGAATGTAGCCGTTTCGTTATCGATTATATGACTATTATGTAAGTGTGTGGCGTCAGGACTACCTGTTGTACGTATATATCAACGTACTGGGCCTCACTGAAATTTTCCGGAATGAATAAGAAAACATGCAAGGAATGGCCAGAAATCAATTTATTGTTTCTCAAAATATCGTCCGTGAGTGGAAATACACATTTTTCAAACATATATTTCTATAACAGTTATTCCACTCCTCCGTGGTGATCCCGGAAATATGTTTTTCATTTTCTTAGACATCCTCTTTTGACGAGGAAATCATTAACCGCTTAATTGGTTCTAATTTTCTGGAAAAAGGTCTAATGTTGCGAAGTCGGTACTGTATGGAGGATGGTTTATGAGTTCTACGTTTTTAGCCTTCAAACATTCGTTTATCTGACTGGCCGTGTGAGAGCTGGCATTGTCATAATGCAAGAGGGTGCAGTGTTTACGGTTGATTTTACGGAGTTCGTTAATAACTTCCGGCAAGCAAATGGCCGTGTACTTAGCCGTTTGATTCCCCTTCGTTTTATCTGGTAAACATGGTATTGCACCAAGTGACGCGTCCTGAGCCTCAGTCAAATTGTGTGGATCCACCGCGAGCACAGTTTTTTCATAATAACATATTTGTATAGTATTGATTGTACCCGACTCATGCGACCTATTGTGCGAATAGGTCACATGCGACCTACCATGAGATATGGACATGCCTAAGGATGTCCAAATCTCATGGTAGGTCATATGCCTGTCTGTTTAAATCACATGGCGCACACCATCGATGTTTTGTGTCGACGGCATTGGCGGGCAACCTTCACGAAATTCATCACTGAGGTTGACACGACTGCGTTTGAGTTCTGCATACTATCTATAAATTGACGTCTTGCTTGGTTCTTCATCGCCAAAGGGAGATCTAAGGCGAACGAGGCTCTACTGAGCTGTCAAATTACACTTAAAATCATAGAAAATAGAAAATTACAGCGTTTAAATCCACTGCGTATAATTTTCTCTAGTCAAATCTACCGTAATGCAGATATGCAATTTTAAAATGATGCCACAATGAAAATGCATATCATAAGTTATATGCAACAAACTTTATTCTACGGTCAAATATTTTCATTTTTCAAATCTTGTAATAGGTCGTTATTTGTTTTTATTTAAGCGGCTAGTTCTGGAAACTTTCAGTGTGACTTATGTATAAGAAACACCTACAATACAACAGTATTTTGTTCAGCAGCTGCGTCATTACTGCTGACGTTTCTACATTACTATGCGTTGGCGCATAGTGCAATAGTGTTACTGTTATAGCATGGTGTGTGAGTTACGTCTAATTGAAATTTGATGATATTCTGATGACTTACGTAAACATGGCGTAAAATGCAGATTTATGAGTAAAACACAATTCGTCTAGCAATTTCCGTGGTAAAGTTATGACTGGTATAATTATTTTTTTCCGCGAAAAACAAGTTTAAAAAAAATATGACAATAAACTACCTTCTCTCGTCATCAAAGTTAATATACGCTTAAACACTCGCAGGACGTTAGGTACTAATCAAAAACAAATCTTGTTTATGTGTCGATTTTAAAATTTCGCGATCATTTATTGACGACAGACCGAAAGCAAGGACTGCCGAATATGTGGCGAAGAACCTGAAGATAGCATACACATAGTTGGTCGCTGCCCAGACCTTGCCGCAAAAAGACACAGTTTACTGGGACGAGCCTTTCTCGAACCCAGCGATCTGCCCAACTTGAAGGTCAGTGATCTGCATGACTTTTAGCAGTACCGGGCTACTAGAAGACCACTGACCAAACCACAAAGTTGGTAGTTGCAATAGATCTTATAGATCCAGGTGACATCAAGGGCTGGAAACGAGCTCCTTACTCCGTTTAATACTATTACTACTACTACTACTACTATTGACGACAGTTAGATATAGCACAGGGCGAGTGTCCATGTTGAATAATATGTAAGAGTATTACTTTAAATCGATGTAAATAATATTAGAAAAGTAACGATGCTCGTGTAAAAAATGCGAAACGTTAGATCCAATCACATATTTCTTTTTACATTTTTCGGACGCGTCAATGCAGCACCACGTTTAATCAAATGTAAAATTACATTAGCAGCCGTACCTTTTTCGGATAGTGGCGATTACGACTGCAATATTTCAGATACTCCCCCGCCGACGAAAGGGCCGAACGCGACGCGCATGTCAAGCCGCATTGGTCCTTCGGCTCCAAGCGGCCGATCGATCACTTTTGCCCGACGCTAGCGGTCGCGAGTTGCGACCTTTCGTATCGGGGCGAGCCGGGGAATGTATTCGCTTTTTTCCGAAATGACTTTTTTCCCTCTTTGTGGGAACCGTCTACGGTGCAAACTAATGCACAATTCACACAATGCACCTTTGTTGTCCACCGAACGCGTTTTTTCGTCGTGTGCAACCGATATGTCCAGGTCGTTTGAGCAGTCGCGCGGGCCACGAGATGGGATGCCACGGAAGATCGAGTCGCTCTTGTGCGCAGTATACCTAAAGAACAGTAGACGCAATATCTTGAGCGACAAGGTATTGCGGTGATATAGTACGAGGGAAGTGAGCAGAGGGATACGTCTCGACGAACGTCTTTGGTTAGCGTTACGCGCGTGCGAAGGTTGTCGATTTTCTCAAACGTTTGAACATCTGCGTTGACTGAGTAGTTGACATCTGGCGGCTCTTGGACTCCTGACGTAGCTCGCTTCGTTTTCAATTCTGTTCTAAGAGACGCTACTGTCTGTTATACTGTGGCTTGTGCCGGGAGACGATGGTTTGTCTTTATTATTATTGTTTCATTTATTCAAGAAAATATAGCAGATTTATTTAAAAACACTATGATTCTGCGTCTTTCCTAACTGCATCACTCTTAACTTTTTTAAGAGCCACCTATGTTAGTCCTGACGAACCGAAGCGTTTTCCTAAAATATTCACTAACTTCGGCTGTACGTAAAATGGTGTAGTATAAACGATGTAGATTTATTATTTTAATTTTATATATCAACAAACAATAATTAATGGCGATTATCGTGATCATGGATGACGCTGACTCATACTCTATAAAGGATTTCTCCCATACTCTATAATACTCTATAATAGAAGACCCATACTCTATAATAGAAGTGTTTAAAAATAATCTAGAGAATCAAAGTATGCCTTGTTAAGGTCATGTAGAAAGACATGAGGTCATCAACCTAGCTGAACAAAATACCTCCATACCACAGTAGATATATAAGCTAATATTTCTACTGTGTCCATACCTCCTGAGTAGGGTGAGCATACGAGCGCCTTCCCGACTCGCGCGCGCTCACTTAACTTTTTACGTACCAAGGTTCAACACTAACTATGGTTCAAATTCGTTATTGCCACGCGTTATGCATGCATACAATGTATGCTTTAACGATATTGACATATTTAACCATCGAAATAGTCGATTCTTTGTTAAGGAGGTATAGTCCGCTGCATTCTTTTTGAGCTCTCGACCACAGTCTCAAAAATGCTTACACAGATTAAACACAACCTCGTCAAAACTGCACATGAGAAAGAAAATCAAATGGCCTCGTGCTAGACTAGAGCCGCTATATGTAACGGACTTCGCCGTCTTCCTTAAAACCAAGGCATGTACAGCCAACGACAGAATATTTGATATCGTGATGATGTATTGAAAATTTAAAATTGGCTTTTATAGTCTAATTAACAAATTCAAATTCAATTTCAAATATTTTTATTCAATGTAAATACATAATATACACATACTGAACGTCAAAAGACAGTAATTGTACTTTTTCCTATTTTTTCCGGCGAGTTCTACAAGTAAGATTCCACTGGAAAGAACCGCCAAAGAAAACCAGTGACCACTTTTTTGGTACTATTATTATCCATAATTTATATATAATCAATAATTCAAAAATATTTCATGTCCCCGGTCCATGTATTTACTTTATCGATGTCCCCGTGAATTGAAGACATGAATCAGAAAGAAAAAAGGCAGGCAGAAAACAAGTAATTTCACAATAAAATATAAATATTTAAAATAGATCGGCTATGCCTAGTTAGGAGCGACGCAAGCATTTGTTACTACAAACGGTGTAAGATTCCACTGGAAAGAACCGCCAAAGAAAACCAGTGACCACTTTTTTGGTACTATTATTGTCCATAATTTATATATAATCAATAATTCAAAAATATTTCATGTCCCCGGTCCATGTATTTACTTTATCGATGTCCCCGTGAATTGAAGACATGAAACAGAAAGAAAAAAGGCAGGCAGAAAACAAGTAATTTCACAATAAAATATAAATATTCAAAATAGATCGGCTATGCCTAGTTAGGAGCGACGCAAGCATTTGTTACTACAAACGGTGTAATTTTTTTAATCAAATAAAATAAAAAAATTAATAAATATTGAAGTGATGAATACAAAATAAAAAAAACTTAATTTCGACGTACAAAATCGACTAGCCATCCTAACAGTATTGTTTTAGAGAATGACTGTACTATAATTTAAATGTTCATTAGCGATTAACACATGCATTACATGCATAACCGTCCATGATGTAATATCGATAATTAGTTTGGTTTATAATACGGTGTGATATATAATTATGTGGAAAATAACATTAGGATTGTGACACAAAAACACAAAACAATCATGTTTCACTTTCCAAACTATTACCACTTTTATATTAGGAGCCTCAATTATAACAGTACATCTCAAACACAATACTTTTATAGACTCTGCTTACAACACAATACGATCACCTTTCACTGTCCAAACTATTATTATAATTATATGTGCCAATTTTACAGTACAATTCCCCTTGTCTGGGATTTCAGCGTCTTATTTCCCAATTTTGTTTTTAACGGCATATTAAACGACGATCACGACAAGAAATAATAGAAAATAAAGTTATTTACCTACTGTACCTCCTGGGATTCAGCACAGTCGAACGCACGATCACAACACAGAACACGAAGACAAAATACAACACAAAACGTATTTATTTGTTACTTTTCTGATTGTACCGCTAAACGACGGGCCGCTGAGACAATCACGTATATACTGAAAAATTATCACAGCCCAATTCAACTCGACACTAAACGAATCTATTAGTTATGTAATCGTCTGACTGTACCGTTAAACGGCTGGCTTCGACGAGAATCATTACAGTCACGCGTAAACTCAACCTCTCTCCGTCATTCTCACAGGTATAAAATATGCCTATCCCTTTTTTGGTTTCAGTGCATTGGTGTGCAGTGCAGTGCAATAAATGCAATACGTGTGACCTGAGCATGTAGTTGTAGAGCTCAAAATGTTTGCATTCCACTATACGTGAAAAGCTGATTATCAGATCGGATTGAATTAGCATGCACATATAAGCACTCACAAACTATTTCGCACTACAGATACAGACATGGACACACACATACATACACGGACACAAAAATACAAACACATACACACGCACACATACACGCTCTCCATCACACAAATACACACCAACATCCATACATTCGCACATAGCGATTTTAACTGTTAGTTTTAAATTCTTTTTGGTTTACTTTTGTATTGTATTGTTTAGCATATTTTGTAATCCTTATATAGCAAATACTTTAAAACAGCATTGGCTTTACTACTGTTAGATATTTGCTTATATGTTATTTTTTATGCTGTATATTTTTAACAAAAATACAATAAAATAAAAATAAAAGTAAACGGAATAAAAGTAAAATAAAATAAAACGGAAAAAGTGGAAACAATCTGAACGAAATAAAATGTTAATGGATCAAGACATCTTGTTGAATCCACAGCAAGGAAGGTTGCAGGTATGATCAACAATTCGTATGTAGGTGTTTGAATGCACCTGACTGTAGTGTATTTTTTGTGCGCCAGCGCAGTATCGGACGCAGTCGTGTATTGGCCGCAAAAAATGGGTGACGATAAACGATACCCATAAACGACTCCATCTTGTATAGTATGGCCTAAGCGGATTTCGTCCGCAGCTTTTTGAGCATCCAGATCAACGTCGCTTCTGATAATCACACAAAAGAAGAAGAGATTTAAAATATGAAATATCAATTCGTTTCGGCCTGTACCATTACTCATTTGAGATAAATGCCTAAGTATCATTTTTCTCAGTAAGAAGTAACTATTTTTTTAATTTTTGATTGTAATTTATTATTAAACCAGTTGATAGCAAAATCATAATTAACAAAAAACAATACTATAATTTCAATCTAAATTATAAGGTATATATGTATGTATAAAGGTTGCACATTCAAATGCATATTTTTTATATAAACAACATTTTCTGATATTTTCATTCAAATTTCTGCGATAATTTTATAAATTATTATATGGACCACATTACTAATAATCAATCAGAATTATATCACAAGGTGTATATGGACCGTAAAAAAAATATTTCAAAAATACAAATATAATAATAGTCCATCGCCGATAATCATGACCAACATTAACAGGGATATAATAATACAAAAATTAACTAAATACCAAGAATTAACAAGATAGTCAAGACAGTCAAGAAAACTGAAAAATTTCGACTTTGTCAAAATCCCTAAATTGGAAATGCCATAAATTGGACATTTAATTAAAATATACTGTACCTTTTTCTTAAAGTCCCTAAGTCTCCATGACCCCTAATGCATAATGGAAATTTATTGTAAAATAGATGTATAAAAGAAAGCTATTTCTAACCTTACTCAGTCGCACTTTGAGATAACGCAAGTCCTCTTTCTTCCGTGTATTGGTAATCGAAATGTCCATATAACATTTTCCGCCTTTCCTTAGAATACGGGGCCATAACTTGATAGGAAATAGGAATAAGCAAAGCAAACAGATTTGGGAGCTCTAAAGCCGCATAATAATTTGATTTTTTTGATGGCGAATGTGGCGCTGCCTAATTTTTTACACGACTACCCAAAAAAAAATAGTGTAATGTGTTCAGGGTTCATCTATTTATGTTCTCCGTTTCTTTATTCCCCATAACTTGTAAATGCTTGAACCGATTTAGAAGTGTGTGGTTATGTTAAAATCGTTACGTCATACCGAGTGTCACAGGGTATATTAACTGTCCAAATATCAGATAAGTAATTGTCTAAATGTCCAAATGTCAATAAATTAACATAAATATATTGTTTCTAGTTTCAAATGAAAGGCCTGAATAAGTATATTGTGGAAATATATATGTATCTATATGGATAAATACATAAACCACAAATATTTCATAAAAAACCGTATTAAAAATAATTATAAATACAATAGTTTACGTTCTGTAATGGCAGCTGTGTTTTTTATTCTTTTTAATATATTTATTTGTTTCTCAGTTTTTCTAAGTAACTATTTTTCTATCATGAAATCAAAGATTATCGCGATTGTTTGACATTATAAATAGGATAAAAACGAATTTACCGCGTGAAGTCTGTAGCACCCGACGTTGCAGCCGCCGTTGTCTAGGGTAGGCTCGCCGAAACGTCGGGTGCTACAAACTCCACGCGGTAAATTCGTTTTTATCCTTTTTATTTTTCTATTATTGTTAACTAAGTTTTGCTAATAGAGCTTGCAGTGATAACGAATTTAATCTTTAGATATAGTTAGTTACCTATCGTGTCAGAATCATCGTAATCGATACATAGGTACATCTTATTATATGTGTATAGCGTATAAGTGATGAGGTTAGGACACAGTGCCGTGAGCCGGAAATCATCGGTATTGTTCTAGGTGAAATGCTCGATCGGTATAATACAGTCTATTGTTATCCGAATTATCGGCTAATTGTGCTCAAAGGCTCCTAAACTTTTTCTACTTGTTCTTTTTGCGTGAGGTATTTTTAAAGCCCCGTAAAGCTCTTAGGTTTGGATGCTTTGCTTAAATAATGCATTGAAATTCAAGGAAAGATCAATGGCTCACTTTAATTATAACTGTGACTAATTAGACTAAGGCAATTGCGTATAATGTAACTGCGGAAATATCGGAACATGTCGTTATTAGGCATCCGTCCCTCCTGATAACATTGTTCGTCGTTAGCAATATTGTATTAAATTACCTCAATTATCTTCCTATATTTGACGATATTTGAGAAATATCGTACTCCTTATACCGAAACTGGGCTAGTATTCTTGTACATTGACTCGTGGGCTGGGCCCTTGGATAATAACAATTATTGAGGTTGACGATAAATTACATTATCTATCGTCTTATTGTTTGCCCATTGAACGGTGGATAATTACACCGACGTTCCTCCTACTGCTCGCTTCTGAATCACCTTTGAAACGAAGGCAATTGTTTAGTAGCGTTTGGTCTTCTTTTCAATCGAAAGTAGTTTATTTGAAAATGTAGGATTTGACTATTAACCACCTAAAGCTTACCTCTCTTAAATTTTGAAATTGTAAACCTTTTTCCAGCGTTTCCCGCTCTCTATTTTTACTGTCGCTTGTTTGTGTCTTGTGTCTTTGGCAGTTTCACATTTTCTTTACATATACAATTTTTGACTTCCAACACGTTTTCTTTAGTGACGACTTTTAATAGTCAATAACTCTTTTCTCCATCGAGTAATTTAGTCTGGCCTGGCTTAAACAAGTCGTATTGTATCTGTAAAAATAAATAGTTCAAAATAGGTACCTATTCAGGTTTTAATATATATTTCATAAATAGCGCCCACGATTTTCGGCGCCCACCAACGGAAAAAAGCAAATAAACGAAATATTCCACTACTGTTGGAATTTGGAAGACATGACACTCAGGTGCACATCACCGCCATTCTCCACATGGCATCGCCTTTTCCCACGCATCCTTATATTTAATCTAACAACTAAATCTTCTTTTTTTATTTGTTGCTTCCAGGATATTTTTTTTTTCTGTATTGTTTATTGATTAGCGACCTAACTTTTTTAATTACTACTTCTTATTACTGGCTTTTTTTAAAACTGTTACCTCTAGGTCATTTTTTTCTATTTACTAATATTGCAAATTTTATTTTATTATTTATTTAATACCATTTTTACTGGTTATATGTTGATTTCTTGATTATTTTTTTAACACGATTATGAAGTATTAAATAACAATACAAATTACTCTCGAGATACATACACTTATTAGATACAATTTATTTTATTTATTTTTTTCTTTTTTCAGTTATAATACGTATAATACGTATAATAAATTGACATGAATTATATAATACGTTTTAATACGTATAACAGAGTTGGTAAGTATGTGCACACTAGTACAAATAAACTAGTAAAATCTACCTTGGTTCGGGCTTCGGCCTAGTTAGGAAGACTTTGTAAATAATTATATTAAGCATTACTTTCGGAAATACATTTTCTTATTCTTAATTATTGTTCACGTTTGAAATCATGTTACTAAATGTGTTCGTTGGAGATGGATGAGCCATGACGTTTCTTTACAATTTTTTTTTTAACAAATTTTGTTTACCGTTTATTTATTCCACCATAATATCAAAATGGTTAGACTGATTTAAAAGTGTGCAGTATTGTTAGAATCGTTATGTCATTCCAAGTGTCATAGCGTATCTTAACTGTCCCAATATAAAGTAAATAGTTGTCTAAGTTTTCAAATGTCCAAATGTCAATAAATTGACATGAATATATCGTATTTAATTTCAAATGAAAGGTCTAATTAAGTACATTCCGGAAATATACGTGTATCTTTATTGACTATCATTACAATTTTAATTTTATTGTATTTTAATATTATTCTTATTATTATATTTATAATATTGTTTCTGATTATATTTTCATTTCTTTCTTTTTTTTTTCAACATGATTATGAAGTATTAGATATCATTAAAATAACTTGAGATATATACTACTTATTTATTAGAGCTATTCGATTTATCTATTTTTTTTCTCAATTATAATACTTTGATAAGTGTGCGCACAACACAAAACTTACAATTAACCTAGTCGAGTCTACCTTGGTACGGGCTTCGGCCTAGTTCGGCAGATTTTCTAAATTACAATTTTTAATCATTACTTTCGGAATTAAATTTATTCTTATTTTTATTCTTATTGTTATCTATATGGATCAATACATAAATATCAAATATCATAAAAAGCCGTAATAAAAATTATTTCATATAAAATAGTTCACTTTCTGTAGCAGCAGTCGTTTTTCTATTCTTTTTAATTCATTTGTTTGTTATATTCAAAATATTTGTTTTGCTTTAATGCATTAGTATTTTGTAAAACGATTATAATATGTATTAGTTATATGATATAATCTACGCTATACGTATCGCTCGTAGCTTCGATTTTCCCGCCTCCGGCTACTTTATATAACTCTACTTGTGAAATCTGTGACCGCAGCCCAATTGGCCCGTTCGAGTTTACGTAGTGTTTTTCCAAGGCAAAAATTTTGGCGATCATTGCTCCGGCGCGAAGATTATGCAGCCCCTAGCCAGCGGATGTTTTTTGCCAATATTTCGATTTGTTTTTCAGTGCCACCTCTGCATAATTCATATGTTCGTGTGGCAGCTTGGAGGCGTACTGTATTTTGGCGCCCGATTCGCGGCCATAAAAACTTAATTTTAAGCGTATTGAAAACACTGAAACTCTAGTGAAGTATGCTACATTTGAATAATCTATACGCGTGCGGATTTATCATTTGGGGAGTTCAAGAAACTTGCCCGTTCGCTGTTGTTGACGTTTGCGCTGATTTTTCCTGTTTCCTAAATGTTGTAGTAGGTAATATAGGAAATCGTTATCTATTTTAAACTATCAAGTTAGGAGATGACGTTTGGATGTAAGTCGATAAGGGGCCATCCATTAATTACTTTAGGCGTTTAGGGGGGGGGGGGGGGGGTGGGTCGAGCCAAATCTCGCCCAATCTCACGTGGGGTAGAGGGGGAGGCGGGGGGGGGGAGGGTCTCGGCAAATATCGCGTATTTTTTTCCGCAAGAAACAGTGTAAAATTGCAAGAAAACTGGGTTAATATATATTTTTTTATAAATCTAACGCATTCACAGAAACGTATTTACACTAAAAATACGCATGGGGGGGGGGGGGGGTGGTCGAGCCAAATCTTTCAACATTTCGGGGTCGAAAATCGCCAATCGCCTCACGTAATGAATGGACGCACCGTAATAATATATTAGATGATATTTTTTTTATCTAACCTTTTTTACCTATTTCGATAAAATATATATTATTTGACTAGTCAACTTACACTTCATTTTGATATATCACATGCTTATATTGGAAAGTATATTTTAATTCCATTCCCTATAAAATGGCCATCTTGAAATGAAATCAAAAAAGAAAAATCCCTATACATACTTCGTTTCATTGGACTTTTGGAGAGTATTCATACCAAAATTGAACAACGCGGTTGGCCGTAATTTCGTTACAAACAAACAAAGGAAATGCCAAACGGTAATCCCCTGTAAATTGAAATAGCAATAGTATTATTAATGAAACGCTTAATTCGTAGAAAAAGGCGAGCCAAATGCCTGAAGGCAATATTTTAGAGCTAACCTATAGTTTTGTATGAATATTGTTTGCTTGTAGATGCTAAATAGTGACCTAACTCCGTTTGGCAATGATATGCCGCACATTTTCACATTATTACGAAAATATTATACATTTTTAAAAATAATATTGAACATTTAGAAAGATGATTATTATTATTTAAAGTTTTCGATTATTATTAATCAAAAATGTATGATTATTATAATGATTAATTATTTAAAAACAAAACAAAATATTTACTTACTTACGTAACTTTAACACAATACATATACGACGGGGGTGTCAAACGGGCGAACCCGTCACTCCAGGAATTTGTAACGACATCGAGCTATTCTTTTCCCATGAAGTGAACGCAAAAGACATTGCGGACAAATACAATCAACAATCAAGCTACGCCAAAAGCCCGTTAGAGCTCAACGCCTCATCGCTAGGCACTGGGAAGAGAACCCAGCGGGCTCACCTCCCACCCACGTTTGGACGGATTTATCCAACCTGCGGTCTGGTTACAGATTAAAATGCGCTTGTATGGCGTCTACCTTATGCTAGCGGTAATTCAGTTCGAATTTAAAGCGGACCGAGACGCCCTTGGCCCTCCAATATCACACTGGATCGGGAGGCCTAGGAACGATTCAAAGGTGACTGACATCAGTTCAACAACTACCCCCGCTGCTTAGAAAACGTACGTTTCCAGACCAGTCCCACCCTGGTTATTCGCCGGGGTCCACAGCCGATTGGTTAGCGCCGAAATGTGCACAAAACGCCCAGTACCGACCGAGGTGTTTCCGGGATCGAACCCCCGTTTCTTATTGGACTTACAGCCGCGGGCGGAAATCACAGAGGCCTGCCCAGGATAGTTACTAGCCGGAGAGGCTACGGGATGGGAGCTGAGCCGTGAGTTGGACCGGCATCTTTAGACCGACCTAACATAGTACCTACTCTATCGATATTTCTAAATGCCTATTCGTATTCTCACATTCCACACTTACACTCAACACACCCTCAAATTAACCCTAAACACAGGCCTCTTATTATATGTACTACCAACATTTTGATTATTTTAGTTGTCAATGTAATTTCTGGAATTTTGTGTAACCTGTAACCGTAACCGGTTTTTTATATTTTTTTTTAACATGGCCTGTTGGCATAGTGGTTAGGTCGCCTAATCTTATATTGTAAGGTTCCGGGTTCGATTCCCGGCTGGGTGCTCATTTCCGTTAGGATAAAACTCACGGAAATGCATTTCAATCCTGTCGAGCGAATGCAATAAGAACACACACAATTACTCACATGTTGCATGCACACGTACATACTCGTATATACACTACAAATAAGGGTTGGTTGTAAGAGATTGTCATATCATAATAAACACGTCAATTGTGATTTTTCACGGTAAAGAGTAGAAACAAGCAAACAACCAAACAATAAATAAAATACAAACGGAGCTGCCATGGAATTCACCGACCAAAAATCGGGCCCATCATATATAATTATTACACTTGTGGGAGGTGAAGGGTGGATTCTGGACTTACGACCGGCGGTGGTGGGTTTAGGACAGCTGTCTTGCCACATGTGAGCGTTCACCTTACCACCCATTCACTCCCCCTTCGAATCCATAGAATTTGAGATGCAGAAATCGCGGTTTTTGATAATTTTTCTAGAAAGGAGTTGATTATTTTCCTGGAGAGACCAAGATCTTTAAAAAGGTGAAACAAAGATTTAGCTGGCAGGCCACGAGCGCCTACTTCCACCGCGTGAAGGTGAACAGTGAAGCCGTTCCGGGTGACGGCATTTGCGAGGTCATGGTATTTATTTAATTTGTACTCGTGGTCTTTTGGGATATTTGATTCCCATGGAACAGTTAATTCTACGATAAGGACCATCTTCCGAGATAGAGAGTAAAGAGTTATATCTGGACGCAGGGCTGTGCATCCGAGACTTTCAGGGAATTTATACTGCTTAGAGACCGAATCGACCTCCATTACTGGGGTCTGGAAGTGTATGCTGAAAGGCATTTAAATACAATTTCAGCATCTCTGCTGTCCAGTCATGCAACATTACTTTCCAGTGCATTGGAGGAGGAATGCAAAAGTCTCCAATTGTTGTCCAATCATTCTGGCATTGAAGGCCAATAGCGTGAGCCATACTATTGCTGTCGTAATCTCCCCGCAAGAGAGACTTCTTCAAGTCTACATCGCTCATGGTTGTACTGCCATACTCCAGACCAGTGCCATTCTGGCTGATTCCAGTAAAGAACTTTTTGTGGAAGTCAACGCGGGCTATTACTATAATGTGATTTTCGAAATTAAGTTTTAAAAAAAAATTGAAGTTATTCCTTTTTTTTAAATATTGAACTTTATTATTATCTAACAAATGTGGCAAATGCTCATTGCCCACCTAGACTGTACTGTCTTGTATCTAGGCGGGTTAGAGTAGATTTATAAAATAAGCAATGTTAATTATGTAACAGCTAGGGAATGTAATCTTGCAGCCAAATCTTCAATTTCGGTATTTGCAAGATTTAAGAGTTCAGTCTTGCAGATAGAATTCAGAATATTATTTTTTATAATTTAATTTGCTTAGAATTAAATTATAAAAATTTGGTGGCATATTAAAAGTTTGCTAATTATACTTATTAAAAACAAAATGAAGGCGTATTGATTGAAATAGTAAAAAAATCGAATGGGTAAAATAGTCAGTAAAAAGTTAAATAATCAAAGTAAAAGTCAAATAATTGAAATAATCAATAATTCTAATAGATAGGTACTAAAAGTGGTTCATAGTAATATCTAAAGTATTCAGTAAAGTGTTAAATACTCAAATTAGGGGTGAATCATTCATTTAAATAGTTTACGTACAAATATCATTATCATTTAAATTGGTATAATATTTGTAAAGTCATGGCCCTCGAATTCGGTCAGATCATAGAAAGGGTGGCCTATCAGCATCTCCTTATACATCTACGTATACACTCTACACTAACAATATTTAAATTCCGCCATAAATTTTAAACAAATATTAACTCCATCTGTTGGCGCTTGGCCCAACCCCGAGCAATAAGCAAAATAAACAAAGAAACAAGCCGCGCCGCCCGAGGTGGTTGCAACGGAACCCAACCGGATTCGTCCGCCGGCCGAAAGAGGGCGCTCATTGATTTTATTTATGAAATTAATATTCAAATGAAATCGGATGAAGCCGGGAATGTCTTAGTCTTAAGATGACACAACCGATTTTTTTAGTAAAGCATGGACGACATAAAGTATTTATACAGTTATGGTGTTTACGCGCCCTTCAAAATGTTACTTCTTTCCGAGAAAAGAGATAGATCGGCGCGGTCGACCGCTCGCTAATGATTCCTCTCGCTTTGCCGAATATAAATGACACACAGCGTTTCGTTTCAAACGCAAACTTTTAACGATCGCATAAAAGTGTCCGATCGAGGGCTGACACATAATTTACGCTTACATTATTTATGCGAAATTTTAATGTCAGAATGGCGTATATTAAATAGAGTTTAATACGAATTATTTGATACGCCAAAGTAAGTGGATTTGGTGAATTGAATTTTAACGGTACTCTTTGATTGAATGCCGTTACAACTGATAAAACTATAATTAATGCAATAAACCCGGATTTAAAGTAGGTGTGTATTTGTCGCTAGAATTACCTCGAAATGATTCGCACGTGGATGTTTTCGAGTCTTTGAAATTCCTCAAAGCTATATTTTTGCAGATTAAATACAATAGTTATAAACAAAGCTCTTACGAAATGACAGAACCAGTAGGAATCTTTTCGAACATCAATAATATTTCAAATGAATTTGAACACAATCGATTATTACGAAAGAATATCAAGGAGGTTTTTAACAGAAGATAGAATATATTATTATTATTATTTATTTTATTTCAAACCAGTTTTTCTTAGATTCTTTTCAAGAATTCTTATACTTGGTTATGTCAAAATTAACAAAAAATACAACATAATATTTAAATATAAATCTAAATTACAAGGTATGAACGTATGAACGTTGAACATCGAAGCGCATATTTTCTAAATTATATAGAGGAAACAAAATTTTCCATTATTTTCTATCAAAAAATACAACATAATATTTAAATATATACCTAAATTACAAGGTATAAGGTATGAACGTATGAACGTTGAACATCCAAGCGCAGATTTTCTAATATATATATAGAGGAAACAACATTTTCCAACATTTTCTGTCAAAAAATACAACACAATATTTAAATATATAAGTACCTAAATTACAAGGTAAAAGGTATCAACATATGAACGTTGAACATTCAAGCGCAGATTATATAGAGGTAACAAAATTTTCCAACATTTTCTGTCAAAATTCTTATATAATTTTGTAGAATTTTCATATGGCAAATAGTACTAATAATCAAATAGAATTATTAGATAATTTCACAAATTATCATACGGGAAAATATTTAAAAAAAATACAAATACAATCAAATCAGTAATATTAATAATAGTCAATAGCCAATAGTCAGACAATAATCACAATTATACATTAGTCAATAATAGAAGAAGAAAGAATAAAAATAGTCAAGAAAGTCAATAGAGCTGCGAAAAATTGATATTGTTGGAATCCCCAATGTTTTAAATGGGGTTTTTAAACGAAATACCCTGTACCTTTTTCTTAAAGTGAACCTCTCCAAGGCCCCTGATGTATAATGGAAGTTTATTGTAGAATAAGTAAGATTGCACCTTAAAATGACGCAAGTCCTCTTTCTTTTGCGTATTATGCGAATGAATACTTGAGTTAGTAGAAGTAGTCTCGTCATTTTTTCTCGTATACATGATGTTTTGGTATATATACGCGGTATACAAAGTCATGATACCAAATTCGATGAAGTACTGCTTGCAAGATGTTTGCGAAGATATTGAGAACAGATTTCTCATTGCTAGTTTTTGTAAATGAAATATCTTTATAACATTTGCCGCCATTCCCCAGAACATGAGGCCATAACTTAATAAGGAATGGAAATAGGCAAAGTATTTTAAGTATGAGAATAACTTCTAAATAATAAATATTTAATCCTACTTCCTACTACTATATAAACGCAAAAGTTTGTAAGAATGTATGTATGGATGTTTGTTACTCTTTCACGAAAAAACTACTGAATGGATTTTGATGAAACTTTACAATAATATAGCTTACACATCAGAATAACACATAGGCTATAATTAATAAAGATATATAGTTTTCTATCATCATTATCACAATTTTCCATCACCACGCGGGTGAAACCGCGGGTCGCAGCTAGTAATTATATATATATCTAAGACTAGCTGCGCCCCGCGGTTTCACCCGCGTGGTGATGGAAAATTATGATAATGATGATAGAAAACTATATATCTTTATAAATTATAGCCTATGTGTTATTCTGATGTGTAAGCTATATTATTGTAAAGTTTCATCAAAATCCATTTAGTAATTTTTGCGTGACAGAGTAACAAACATACATACATACATTCTTACAAACTATCGGGTTTATAATAGTAGTAGGATTACACTGGTTTGAAAACCTATTTATGCGAAAATGGCAAACTTATCACTATAGCGATATCTTAGTCAGTTTTATTTTAAATATCACAGGTTGTCTTACAATTTCTATTCTAGTTCGAACCTTTCATGGCTTTGAAATGTCCTAGTAATATTTCTTAGTCAAATTGACAACCCTTGAAATCGATCGCTTTAAAAAGACTAAAGGTATATGGTTCGTAAATGTAAGTAAAACGTATGGAAATGTGGGGTGCACGACCTGTGGGCTTGCAAGCCGAAATTTCAAGGCTAAGTGATAGTCATCAGCATCCAAACCAGTATGAAATAATAAATTGTGTCATTGCGAGTTGATCTTCTTCTTCTTAAGGTGTCATCTCCTATCGGAGGTCGGCTGTCATTATGGCCACTTGGGCCCGTGATGTTGCGGCACGGAACAACTCGGTGGTGCTTGAGTTGAACCATACATTCTTTGAGCATTCCATATCCCAATCTTAATGGCTAACCCCCCGGGGATTCTCCGCACCCTTTGACCATCTAGGGTCTGCCGGGGATTGAGAGCCACGGTTTTATTGTAATCAGCCATAATGATTTTCATGGGAAAGGGTTATGCGGTGGTTTTCCCTTTGCCTTCCGCATCGCTATTTGTTACCGAGGTAACAATAAAATTGTGACTCTAGACTGTACTGGTCTCCTTGACCTCCACATTTGGGCCTACTGCATGCGCAGCTGTCCACTGTAGGGATGGATGTGCTTATTTACTGGCGGTACATATTCGCCATGACACACGGTACTCATTGAACTTGCGTTGCATTTTTTAAGTAAGTCCTTTCCACCAGACTTCCCACTACGATCTCGTAACCTTGCCGCTGTATGGTTCGGGGCTGTTTATTCATTATAGCTAACCATCATATCTGATGGCCGTTCACTATCTGCTATCTGTGACCCCGATGGTAGCCTAGAGCTCAGACGGATAATACCCTTCGGGACGCGTCCCGTGTTAACCTCGAGTGAATCAAGACTATAGAATTGCACAGTATTCAGTATTTTTTTTATTTATTGTTGAGAAAATTTCAACATATGTTGAAACTTAGAATTTAAATTTAAAATTTTGTTGATCGACAGTTCCTATTAGCTAATTTTCTTTACACTTCAGAGTATAATATGTCGTCGTATTATTTTTGAGTAATTTTTGGGTAATAGAAAACTAGCAGTTAGAATTACAAAAAGCATGGTTGTCTTTCTACTGTACCTACATGTCTTTATTTTTGTTTATTTCTTTAGCCTTAGTTTAGAAGATAGAAAATTACAAAAAAATGCTGCACAATGAAATTACAAGCACTGTAATTAAGGATATTTCCGAGTAATTTGATTGCAGAATATACACTTTAAAATAATTAAAAATAAAATCGCGTGCAACGATTTCCTTAGAATATAATTTATTTATTTGTATTTTATTTTAGACATAAAAAAAACAAAAATATAAGGACATGCATAATGTTGCACATGAAGAATTAGTAAAAACAAAAAATAATATAGCGAAAAACATAGCTTATAAATATGCTAACATATCCGAACTGAGGCGAAATCGCACAACCAACTAGACCTAGAAGGTCTGTCTCTGGCTGTTCTGTGTTATACTAACTGTATGTTTGTTGACTCGCGAACTGACGCATTTGATTTAAAATTTTAAAGGTTTTATAATCTAACAAATTTGATTTTTACACTAATTAAAAGTAAAATTTTAAAAGTAGAAAAAAATATGTATGAAATTAGGACTACAAAAATAAACTTTACATTATATTCAATAAATTTAAGTGGGAAAATAAGTAATAATATATACAATTATGTGAGTAATAATAGTACTTTGTAATATATACACATATATATATATATATATATATATATATATATATATATATATATATATATATATATATATATATATATATATATATATATATATATATATATATATATATATATATATATATATATATATATATATATATATATATATATATATATATATATATATATATATATATATATATATATATATATATATATATATATATATATATATATATATATATATATATATATATATATATATATATATATATATATATATATATATATATATATATATATATATATATATATATATATATATATATATATATATATATATATATATATATATATATATATATATATATATATATATATATATATATATATATATATATATATATATATATATATATATATATATATATATATATATATATATATATATATATATATATATATATAGGATGATGTTTTTATTTAAAATAAAATTAGTAAAGCTACTTAAAAAGTAGCGAAGGAAATCCCAGCTTATATTGGGAAATGCTTATGTTTGAATAAGATATACCTACTTACGGATGTGCACGACTTTCGACGGTGCAATGTAAGTTTAAAGGTCCTTTTGCAGTCGACTAACGATCACTATTCATCCATATATCTCATAAATAGGGCTTAACATCATCCTATATATATATATATATATATATATATATATATATATATATATATATATATATATATATATATATATATATATATATATATATATATATATATATATATATATATATATATATATATATATATATATATATATATATATATATATATATATATATATATATATATATATATATATATATATATATATATATATATATATATATATATATATATATATATATATATATATATATATATATATATATATATATATATATATATATATATATATATATATATATATATATATATATATATATATATATATATATATTTATATATATATATATATATATATATATATATATATATATATATATATATATATATATATATATATATATATATATATATATATATATATATATATATATATATGTGTATGAGAAAATAATATGTAATATTACAAAATTTTATAGATACATATTTTTGAATATTCACCCTACAGTGAATATTCGCCCATCAGATCTTGAGTTTTTGAGCGCCCAATATCTAGGAGCCAGTTTTTTACTTTACCTCTGAAAGTTACATTATTGTTCACGTTTTACGTGGTTTCACATAATGAGTTGTAAAATTTCGAGGCGATAAAAAAAATGTCTTCGGGCTTTTTACCTTAGGAATTGTGGAAAACTCCTTTTCAGCATTTCTCGTTAAGCACATTTGTTGACTAGTTTTGTGAAAGCTTACAAGGCACTGCTTACTAAATAGCTGGCAGATATCCAGAACGTTATACTCCGCAAAGAGCTGATTTGAACTGTACCGAGGAGGCTTTTTGTTTATGACTCTTATTAGTAACTTTTGTGCTTTTAATAGTCGGTCCATTGTTGTTTTTGTACATGAGCCCTACGCTATAATTCCATGCATCCATATACTTTAGCCAAGAGCCATTCGCAGTGTTTCGTTACTCAGTAAATTCCTAAGTTCGCGGAATACGTACAGTAATTTCCTCGTTCGCGTCGATTTTTTTTGGCATTCCCAATTGAGTTTGCAATCTATTTATATACCCAAATATCTAATTTTATTTTCAATTTTTATATGCTCACATTTGCAAGTATTCTGGGTTGAAGATATATTACAATTAAATTTATTAATTTTTAATAATCCGTTGGAGGTTAGGTTAGGTCTGAGTGCAAATGTGCTAACTAAGTACTTAGTCTTCGAGATATTGAGTGTCAATATATGTTGATCAAGCCATGTTTTAATACTGTCCATTGCGCATTGCGCGTCTGTAAACGCTTGATCCCAGGTATCTGCCTCAATAAGTAGAGCATAGAATAAAATAGAATATTTATTTGATTTGGCCGGGAAAAAAGTCGACTATAATCTACCCACTTGTTCTTCAATTCAATGTATATCTACGTATCTACAAATCTAGTCGTAAATTAAAATACGCAATTCAGGATTGCCTCATATTGCCTCGTAAGAAAGTTAATTGTAATTCTACTCCCAGAGACAAGCCCAAGCATAGATCCCTGCGGTACGCCTGTCTTGACCTCTCAAAGATTTGAGAGCGTTTCGCGTCCTGATAGATCTCTCATGATAACCATTTGATACCGAAAGCTAGATAGATAGCTGGAGACTTTTAGGATAGTTGCCAGTAGGTGCCAGTAACACCATGAACAACGCACGTCTAGTTGTCAGTAACTCCATAAGCAACGCAGGTCTAATCTGGGAATAAAAATAAATTTGAATAAATATATATTAAAAAATAATAAATTTGAATACAGGAAGATTCCGAGAATCCTTAGTAAACGAGTTTACGCAGCAAAAGGGAGAGATCCGTAAAGGAGTGAACATAATGGTAGTAGCAATCTGATAAAACAGCAAAAGGTAGCAACTGTAAAAACAAGTATTTTTTATTTATTCAAATTTATCTTAGGGTGTTACTGGCCACTAGACGTGCGTTGTTTATGGTGTTACTGGTAACTACTGGAAACTATCTTAAAAATCTCTAGTCTTTCGCGATAGTGCAAAACTCGAGCTAACGTGTTATTTTTATTCGAACATCCGATTTAATTGATGATTGCTATTTTTTCGTCATCGGTTTAATACGAGAATGATTATCGGTGTAATACAGCGGTCGTTAGCGATGATATATCAATTCGGTATTCAAACACTTACAGTGGTAGCCAAATCGCTGTGCGCGCGCGGCATGCGTTTGAGAAATACTTGACAAATTATCGGTGTCACGCTGATAACTACCTTGAATAATTACTTTACTTGCGCGTTGAAAACATTACAAATTGACTATCGATACGTCAGATTTACAAAAAATAAATGAGCAGTTTTATTTGGAAATCGATTCAGCAATTTTATATGCTCTCACTTGTGTTTACGTGTATGATCCTGTCGCCCTATTCTTAATAAAAATTGCGTGCTAAATTTGTCCATGTAAATCAAATGGACCATAGACTAATTTGCCATGCCATATTTTTCAAGAATAGGCCCCTTAACCGCTGGGAAGCCTATACCACCAGTCGGTGGCTTTTCTATTGTGACAATCTCCAAATTTATGCAATTACGAAAAGATACACTGTAAAAGTCGCCGTCATTGAATAAGCCACCGTTATACTGGATGAGTTTGGATTAACCGGAATCCTCGAAGGGGTGAATCAGTACGAGCAACTAAGCAACTTTTGATAATATTTTTGGTGATCATAAAAAAAAATATATTATCGCCAAGCAATACTTTTGGTGATCATAAAATAAAAATATATAAAAAAAATAAATATATTTTTGTTCTTTTTTTAAAATTTAAAAGTTTGAAGAGCTTTACTGTTTAATAAAAGTTCGACGAGCGTTTGAGCGCGCTGCGCTATCTATTGTAGGTAAAATATCACTAATAAACAATATTAGCGATATTTTACTTATCGTTAGATAGCGCATCGTGCTCATCGCTTTTTATACTATTTATAAAAAAAAACGTTTTTTTTTGTGATTTCGCCACAATTTTTTATCAAAACTTGCTTACTAGCTCGTACTGATTCACCCCCTACAGGGAGGCCGGTTAATTACACCTCACCCTGTACTATATTAGCATGCATGCTCTAACAACCTCTATAAACAAATTTTCGATACAATACATGCCGTCGTAAGTATTATTCCCATGGCTGGCTTTCTAAAGGTTAAGCGTGTTTTTAGATCGGACCGAAGAAATGACATGCTAAATTTTTTAACTACTATACTATATGTTATTTTTCTCCTTTAGGTAAGCAATTGAAAGACCGCAACGCCCGTCCGGATGTCAATGAGTTATTTTTTAATATAAATAAAAGCTTTTCTTCACAATCTCTTATATTCACTTCTTAATGCTGCTATAGCCAATCATTAGATAACTATGCATTTTAGATTTTACGAATATTTCTAGCTTAAGAATTTTGCTATTGGCTAACAGCACCATTTTATTGTATCTATAATTTTAAAACGATTCAATCATCGCATGGATTATTCTTGCACTAACATTGATTTTACTGCTATCATTCGGATTATTTTTACATTGGTATTATTCAGATGCATAAAGATCGACAATAAAGCGGCAAATGGAAATGTCCATGCGTTTCATGTAAATATTATATATGAAGCGCACTATTTTTATGCACACTTGAATGCTGCATTGTCTACTATAGAGTTTATAATTATGAGAAATGGATCTGAAGCACAATATACCAGACAGTAGCTTCTCTTAGAACAAAATTGAAATCGAAGCAAGTGACCTCAGGAATCTTAAGGGGTACCACAGATCGTAATATGATTACTCGTCTTCTTCTTGAAGCATCGTCCCGGCCACATTTACGGTGCCACAGCGACGCAGATGCTATTATGCTACCGATATGTTCTGAGAATACCATATGGCGTCGACTCGTAAATCTCCACAAAAAAAGAATAGTAAGAGACCATGGGCCTAAGGACGTGATATGATTTACCCCTGGACCCACTTCCATCGCACCCTTCTCCCGCATTGCCTTGTAGCTCTTGAGTGTACTTACTGGGTGGTATTATACTGTGTCCGATGGGATAGTTTCAATATTGAAGCTTGGTTCGGTTAATGATTATATAAGGACTATATTTTTTTTCAATTCAAGTCTTTTAGGCAGTCTCTCACCCATATTTTCTGTTTGAAATATCATAAAAATAGACTCAAACATTAGCAAGATAACAACTTTCTTATAGAAATCTAATTATAGTGTCGATATCATTATCTTCATTTTTGAAACTGCTGAAAAGTTGTACTTTCTTCAAACTATTCACAGATTCTTGATCTCCATTGCATTACCAATTACAGCGGAAAAAGTTGTCTTACCAATTTGAATATCCTTTTCAAGGGTGAAAATATCCAAAGAAGTATCTCCTTCTTCTTCAGGTAACCATGATATTCTATAATGTTGGCTACTATTGTTATAACTTCATTATGCTTTCTTGTGGCATTCAATCCATAAAACTGTTATAAGTTTTTCTTATTTTTCAACTGTTCTGCTTAAAATCTCATAAAGTTAGCCTCAAACTTCAGCAAGATTTCTTTTAAATTTTATTTTTTGATTTTTTATTTTTAAACTAATGAAGAATAGCATATTCTTCATTAGTTTACGAGAAAAAACTGTAGTTGTATACTTTTTCAACTGACTATTTAGTCAGCAGTCATTTATCAATATATGTGTATGACATCCATCCTGGATATCATAGACATATCGTGTTTTTGGAGCTTTCATCGGTTGTCCCATTGCATACATCGTTGACACGAGTGTAAAAGCTGGCTTACACTACACGCATTTTTGTTTGGGCAGGTGTATGTGCAGATTTTTGTCTGCACGCACTTTATCGTCCGCATGTAAATAAATAGTCATTGTTATTTTAGATGCTGCAATGTGCGGTTTTAACAGCCATACAATAAAGTCCAATATCACAATACTTCCTGGGCAAGTCTTCGCAAATAAAATCTGCACATCACATCCACTTGGTGCAAAATCTGTGTGCTGTGCAAGCCCATTGGGACGTATTCCCGAGGCCGAAGCGTACGACTGCGTCTGTTGTGACATCATATTGATGTTTCACTAGGAAGTTCGACTTTTTACACTAGCATGACGACAAAATGACATTATTTTGGAGGTGTACTGAGTTTTCTCGTATATCTCGCAGCCTCAGGAATACGGTACATTGTCTAAGATAGAGTGGTGTCAATTACAACTGGCGAACCCGTCACCACAGGGAGTTATAAAGGCATAAGATCGTTCTTTTTCTCACGTACAACATTAAACTGAATTAGTGCATGAAGTGACCGTAAAAGACTTTTGCAGACGAAATAATCCACAGACTAGCTAGCGAGTCTGACGCCTAATACTGGGAAGAGGATCCAGCATGCAAACCTCGCTCCCTTACTACCAGATCTGTACGGAGTAATCCATCCTTCAGTATCGTCCCAAAATCGAAGTCGCTTGCGCTGCCTCTACCTGAGATTAGAGATAATTGAGTTCGAATTTACCGCAGACCATGGCGCCTTTTGCCATGCAACGGATCCTTTCAAAGGTAGCTGACATCAGTTCGACCCCCGATGCTTAGGAAAATTACGTTTCCAGACTCCCCCGGTTATTCGCCGGAGTGTACACCGGATCGTTTAGCGCCGCACGGTACGCAAACCGCCAAGAACCGTCCGAGGTGTTTTCCCAGATCGAACCTAAGTTTCCACCTGCCCACAACTGTACTTACAGCCGCAGACAGATTTCACAGAGACCTTTCTAGGTTAGTCCCTCTTCGAGGAGGCTACTGGGTGGCAGCTGAACTGTGTGTAGGCTGGCCTTAGAAAACATAAGAAGGCCATCAGGCCCAAGCTGTACGGTTCAGTTAGGTCCCTAAACATTGCCTTTTGACTATCAGTGCAGACATTTACTCTGACATTTGGGTAGACATCTAACATAACATTCACATAATATCATGATATCCACAAGTGTCCACAGCGCCTCTCAGCGTCAATAGTCTGTGCGTTTGGTAGTCCATGCAGGTTTTGCAGCTCCCTAAGTAGGACAGTATAGTGTGCGTATTGGTGACCTCTGTTGAAGTATATCATAGAACATGGATCCGAAAACTGGTTGGTTTTGTACTGAAAGAGTAGCATTTCGGGAAATGATCCGTTTCTCATAATTATAATGTAAAAACGAGAGCGATAGTTTTCAAAATTAATTTTTATTTTCACAAATCATCGCCGTGCATACTTTCGTCTGATTTACTTTTTTTTCTCTCATTCATTCTCCGCATGTCTGCCTGTTCGCTCGCATCGCCACGCATCGCACGCACCGCAGAAATGCTCGCTGTCGGACACGGAGCGGCTGCTGTCGTGCGACGGCGACGACTCGGCTGGCTCGTGCGGCGCGAGTGGCGGCGGCGAGGAGGAGACGCCGCGGCCGCTGCCGTCGCGCGGGCCGCGCGGTACGCGCCGCCGCCTTGCGCGCGCCGACCGCCTCTCGGCCGGCAGCGACAGCGACGCGGCGGCGGCCAGCGTCGCGCGACACACGCTCAGCGACCCCGAGCTGCAGCCGCTTCGCCCACCGCAACGCAATCACCAATTTTGGGTTCGTCTATGCACTTTATTACATCCTATACAATGCTGCTTATAGATTTTTTTAACGTCATACTTTGGCTAGTTAGTTAGAGCCCATTTACAAAGCGGTCCGTTGTACAGTTTCCTTTTATCGGATACGTTTTTTATTGTCGATGATGTAGGTATGTAATTAAAAAAAAAAAATAATAATATTAATAATAATGCTTTATTTAAGAGAAAGTAGTACAAAAAATAATGGCCTTGTCGTTCGTCTCCTATAGCCCCTAGTGTTAAGGCGGGCAGGATAGGAGGTGATATCATCCGGCAGAAATGAAAATGTCATCATCTTCCATGCTTTTGCTGAAATAGTGATTTTTAGAAATACGAGTATCTGTCTGCAGACCCACAGTATATTTTTCGCTAGCTTTGTTTTCTCTCGAACAGCAGATATACGCGGCCACCTATCAAACTAAAATATAAGCCCGTTCCTAACGGGCTGTTTGCTATTCGTACGATCCGGATCTTGATAATTGCTGGTTTATTGGCCGATTTAAAATTGTACACTCAAATCGCAAGACATTGTGATAGGCGGCAAAAAACACATTGTCAAAAATAGATACTTCATCATTACCGCCAATTTGTGTAAATGAAAAAAAATGACGAATATACCAAAACTGTTAAGAACCTTGGAATTCCGATAGATCAACATCTTTCTTGGAAAGATCAAGTAAACCAAGTAAACCGTCGCATTTTCCATGGTTTTCAAAGTCTCCGGCGGTTTCAGCGATTTCTCCCCATGTCACATAAAGAAATGATTGTGTCCACACTCTTAACGCCAATACTTGACTACGGTGATGTTTGTTATATAGATGCCAGTGAGGCTTATTATGAATAAGCTGCAAAATATCTTCCTCAGGTCTGCTTTTAACTTGCGAAAGTTCGACCACGTTAGCTGCTCACGAACAACTTCATTGGCTTTCTATTCGCGATCGAAGTAATTTGCATACGTTGTCGCTACTCTACAACATACTCAAAAACCCCAATACACCCTCCTATCTCAAGGAGAATTTCCACCCTTTGGGAGGCCATGGCCTTCCACTTCGATCAAGCCGGGATAACTCACTCGCCATTCCGAGACATCATTCTTCTGTTTACACGCACTCTTTTACGGTCCATTCTGCTCGTTAATGGAATCAGCTCCTTCACTCTTATCAGGCATGCACCTTCGTTGCACACTTTCGAAAAGTTGTTGAAGAAACATTTATTTTTACACAGCCACCAACTAAATACCTAACCTTGTCCTCTCCTTTATCCTTCCCTGGGCAATCTTAGCATAAGTTATTGACATATATTTGAATAAGTTTATTATAAATTCAACTTTACTACTTCTGTGTGTATTGTACGGTGACCGTTAGGAATTCGTTTATCAAATGGTGCACTGTAAGATATCGCTATAATGATAAGTCTGCCATTTGTGCATACATTGTCTTTTTTTATAAAACCAGTGTAATATTCATTAAGTAATGTTTTTATCGCACAATTAAGTTATTCTATTCTATTCTATTCTATTTGAAGGGGGCTCAGTAAAGGACAGCAAGTAAGAAAGTCTCTCTTACTTCAATTGTGCTGATCCCTCTTTATGAATTTGCGGTATAAAAGATTCACACATTTTAATATTTTCAGACTTCAACGAAAAAAAAATGCGTTTACAATACGTTCCCTCCTCGTTGGTTGGTGAGTAGGAAATTAGTTCCAATCTGAACGTGAGAACTGAACGCTTATGTCTATTTTTCGTATTCATATTATAGCGGTTTTGACTGAAAAGGGATCAGAAAAGAATAGTATATCGCGATGAAACGCGACACTGGTCCAGCATGTGATATCGCTCGACGTCTGTAATCAGGTAAATGTTAATAGCATCAAGGCTCATTTTCTCTAGTGTATTTTACTTATAATCTTAATATATATAAATTACGTGTCACGTTGTTTGTCCGCGATGGACTCCTAAACTACTTAACCGATTTGAATCAAATTTGCACACAATGTGCAGTTTGATCCAACTTGAAAGATAGGATAGCTTACGTCTTAATTTATAGTCGCGATATTATTTTATTGCAATGTCTATTATTTGACATTCGCAATTATCTGTTAGTTCCAAACGATTTTAACAGATGGCGTTATCTATTGAGTAATCCATAGATGGCGCTGCTATGTTAAACCTACAAACGTCATAGTCGACCAAGCGTTATTCTAAATTCAAAATATTGTGAAGGTAATACAGTGAAATTATTCCTGCTTTTTAATTATTTGTGCTTCATTGTTCAAAACTCTTTAATTAAAATATATACATGTAAGTATTATCACATAGTTATAAAAGTGGAATAACTGCAGTATAGGAACCTCTCTCCAATTTTTTTCATTTTAATGCTAAATCTGGAAGAAAATTGTGTCGGTCGCTATAAATAAGCGAGATATAGGCATTCAAAGTTTAAATTTTAAAAACAGGCCAAAATAATATAATATAAAAATGGATGTTGGTATATCTGTATGCCCGTCTGTCCGAGTTTAATAGACTCCGAAACCGTTTGACCGATCACCATGAAAGTTGGCATATATATGTATTTTTTCATGGTTAAGGTTTTTATATATATATCCGCTTTGTTGCAACTTTCAACTAGACGGCGCTGCAGCACACCAACTTCTATACTGCTCAACCGATCGCCATGAAAATTGGTATACATTGGTATTTGAGAACAGATATAACACGGGCAACGCCGGGTAATACCACTCGTTATATATAAATTACACTTATTTTACGGCCGCGACAGGTTATCTCACTTACTCTATGATTTATAAATGGCTTTAAAATTGGATTAATTTATTGATTAGTGTCGGAAGTAGAAAACAGTCACTCGTTTTTAATTTCATTAAGTCTTCGGCGGCTTAATTTCAAACTTATTAGGCGGACTAATGAGAAATAAAAATCGGACACAATTAATTTCTCTCTAATAACCATTCGTTGTTTTTAATTTGATTTGAATTCGCTAAAATACTATATTAATAACATACTAATGACTAGGTCGACTTAACGTTTCACTAAAGAAAGCATATATATTCTGTTTATTCTTTTATCTAATTTACGTGAATTAATATTTTTGTGATATGTAGGTACCTGAATTTCTTAGCATGATTCGTTGATATCTTCATATTATCTAAAGCACCAGAGATTAATTCCGTATTCTCTCTAATGATGCAAGGTTAATGAACAGCTAACGTTATTTTAATTCAGTTACCGGTCAAGCTTGGGAAATGGTTTTACAATAAAGGAAATGATTTCATATTTCATTAACACCAAACTCCATGGGCATAAATTAGTAGATGTAATATAATTTTGATCGTTAAATACGGATTTTTAATTAGATATATAGTATATCTTTATTTAAGTTGTTGGTTTTTTATTTATACCACTAATGCATATAGCATGTATTCTGAAATTAAATGGTATTCTGTAATCGAACCAATCCGGCTTTAGCCGAGTCAAGGGAGTAAAGGATACCATTTTAAAATTAACATATACGCTCGACATCGGCTCCGTGCCCGTCACTCCACTGTCACTAGTCTGTATGTACTTACAGATTACGTACCGAAAACTCTCGATGCGCTTGAGCAAGTAGATACTACTTTGATTTCAGCAAAGCCTTTGATAGAGACGAAAATGTTATGCTGTTAGCCTGTTTCGGTTTCTACAAAGCTTCTGCTGTTCTTCGCTGACTAGTTTAGAGATCTTCAGCATTCGTTCTTTTAAAATGGTTTTGAACCATCCTTGTACTTTACTCGGTCCGGTGTTACGCATGGATCAAATTTGGGCCCACTTCTCGTTATGCCTTATATAGCTGGAATATCTTGGTAATTTCAGCTTTAATGTGTTGAAATGCGCCGTGATGACGTCCAGCAAGACGGTCGTCGCCTTCATGCGTGACTACGTACTTTCGTAGAGGCAACTCCTACGTGGTAACGGAGGTGACCGATCAAAGAGTTGTTGATCAATGTGGAAAAATATTATTTTGTATTTTTTTTATTTCCACCATTTCTATTGTTGACAATTTTATACACGTTGTTTTTTTACACATTTTTAGTGACAAATTTTACCTCAGACTATTTTTATATTCATTATTTAAAACCTTAATTAAATTGTTTTACTAATATTCGAATTTCGATGATAATAAAACCATATTTTCAATTTAAATATTTATAAATGAGCCCTAACTTAAATATATACAATATTTTGTAGTAATGTTATAAAGTTAAATAAATTAATAAATATAGCAGTTAAGGTATAGGAATCGTTCGGTTGTAATTGAGCTATAGACAATGGTCCCGTTTGCGTTTCATTTTGTACTAAAACTGAAGTTAGTTCAAGCGAACGAGATAGAGCAATACGTTAGAGCGGAATATTAAAAGAACGATCGTCGATAAAAACTACCTGTCGAACTTATACTATCCGAATAAATGGAAACACATTCCGTGCGTTGTTAGATTCAGATGCTCTATCTTTGCTGGGCAGTTTTAATGCGAAAAAGTGACAACCGTTCATTTAACATTCTGCTCTGGCGTATTGCCCTGTCTCGTTCACACGAACTAATTTCCGATTTTAGTTCACGAAGAAACGCAATCGAGCCCGATATAATCTTTACTGATGTCTTGTTTGATATTCGCATTGGGCAGACTTTATTATAAATATTCGTTATATGTCCTGTCCACCCTAGAACGGGCTATTTCCAGTTGGGTGACAAAATCAAATAAGCATAAGTTAAAGTGTTGCCATTCGAATCCTGTTATTTTTGTAAGCAAATCAATGTTTTATAGTAATTATTTCTTAAATAAATTAATAAATGTGAACGTTAGAAGCGAATAGTGGTAGAAGTAGGTTCAATCGCGCGAGAAGTAGGTGATTATTTCATAGAATGAATCGTTTCACAGAATCGGCGCGGCACGTATGGTTTTACTGGTGACCGGTGACGGGTATACATCCAATTAGACAAAAATTGGCCCGCCTTCGACTGGTTGGCCGTTTAATTTATCGGCCTCGACTATCTAAATGGCCGAAGCAATATTTCGAAAAGACACATTTCATTATTGTCTTCCGCCGGGCCGAGTGCCGACTTAAATAGCCCGACTATACCGTTATAGCTCGCTTTATTTCGCTATTTCGTACAATTCGGACAACGCCGTAATAAAAAATTCAAATGCCCATTACGCGTATCGGGTGATACGGGGCCGAAGTAAAACGTACGAAATATATGTATTTTATACGTAGATGTCGCCCAATAAAAATAAATAAACTGCATTCCTTTCTCGCGGCATGGATTTACTCGGCTTCAAGTTTTACGCCATAAAGCGAGACGTCCACTGAGGCCTCAAGTGTAAGATTGTTTTTGTCATACTACAGCATCAACACAGAATTTCTATTAACCGGTAGCTATTTGCCAAGCCGTTTGTTAAGTTTCTAGGTATATTTTTTTATTATTGATCAATAATCGCTTTTGGGAGGGCAAATATGGGATTTGAAGAAAAATAATGCGAAGTAATTTTTTTATTTATCCAAATACACATTTTTGGTTTACCAATTCAGTCGAACACAAAAAAGTTATGAACTCTAGCGATGTCGATTTCGAAAGTTCAAATATAAGGATTGGGGAATTCTGTAGCTATACAATATCACTTTGAAGATTTAACTAAAAATCCAGAATGTACATAGTATGAATAACAACAGCGATGCGCGATACCGTCGTAGCACTGTTTGGCGTAGAGGACCAATCCGTAGCAAACCATCGAATTATATCGTTCAGTGATATAGTAGCAGTAAGCGTAACTGTTTTGTCAAAGTATGTATTTATTATAGCATATAGCTATGCAATAAGCAACGCGGGCCCTGATGCGATCGATCCTGGACAGCGTTGATCGAGATAGATGTGTGGCTGGACTCTTTTTGGATCTTTCGCCTACTTTCGATTTAGTGAGTCACTATTTTCAGCTGCTCAAACTTGAGTATTATGCCAACTGGGGATATATCCTTAATGTTATTCATAGCTTTCTGTCGGATAAGATTTATAATAGGATATTCCTTAACAGCGATCAATCAGTCACCACTATTCGTCGGTTTTCTTTCGTCGGGGCTCTGCTCTAGGAAACTATTTGTTTCTTGTGTTGTGTATTCCTGTGGCTTCCAGATGAGATCAACTATTTGTATATGCTGAGATACCAGTTCTTTAACGCTGTTAACCAGTCAACTCTGCTACATTCTTTTTGCTACGTCCACTCCTTTCTAATATACGGCAACGAGATGTGGGCAGCTCCTGCACTTTTGTCATTTTTAAAGTGATCAGTCGGCTGGGTAACTCACATTTCTCATAACTAGTTCTGCCACGTGTGTATATTTATATAAAATAGAGGTGACCAGGTTTATTTAAAAATTCTACCGAATAAAAAAAATTGATTGTGCATAGTTACAAAACTAGATTGTCTGTTTCTCTTCTTTCGGTGAACGTGTCACTCGAACATCTATCTATAACAGTCTGATAACTGAGATTAGGTAGGTTAATTTGTATCAGATATTTACTAACAAATTAATAAAATATTTGTGGAGTCGGTGCTTCTACTCGGACGTTATATTTTTGAAGCTACGACGCAGACTTATTTATAAAGTACTCGTATAACAAAGTACGATACAATAATTGTTGAAAATAAAACTGAAAGTGAACTGAGATTCAAACATGTCTTGATTAATATACAGATAAGCGAGTAAGTGAGGCTTCGTTATACTCGGTTCTCTGTATATCTTCCAATCGCTATACAGTGGACATCGGCCCTAATAGTCGTCCTAGCGATTCCGTGGCGATAGTGTTAATTTATCTATGGAACATTACCAAATATTACGCATGAATTATGGTTAACGAATCCGCGGGTGATTATTTCTCATCTCTGAATAATTAAAATACACGAGCGGCCATCTATAGATGCGATTACTTTATAGTTTTTTTGCGATAGACCCCCCTCCGGACTCCGCTCAATAAACTACACACTAGTTCCCACCGTCGCAAAACAGAGAGAGAGAGGTTGACAATCAAGTATAGCTGCCCAATTATTTCCGGAGATTTTTATTGTCTAGTGGCGATGTATAAATGATGGCATGCGGCAAATGGCTGTTTATCTAGTTTTATTTATTGGCAAAGGAGCAGCGGATCGATACTGATTCTAAATTGTTCGTATCTTTCGATACTTTGTTGAGTTTTAACTGCGTGAGACGTTTAATAAAATGTTGAATTAATATTTCAAGAGGCAGTGACAAATAAGTGCAAGAGTTTTGTAAAAGCTGATACTTTCAGGTCAGACGGTATTTTGACCATAAAATGCTGGGGTAGAGTCAGCAGGCCAGTCTCCGGGACTCCTGGGGCTGGCGTACTAGGAAAGGTGTCATTTTAATTAGTACCCCCAAAATGTTTTGGAAATACTGAAAATTCATCAGTAGACAGTGGTTGCAATACAGAACTCGAAACAAGTGGCCAGACTGCTTAACAATAGAATGCGTGGCGTCAGCATTACTCCATACATATCGCAAAAATGGCGCCCATTATATTGCGCGGCACATTAGACTGATTCGTAATAGTTACCATCAAATACTTACCCGCGTATTTGCAGGGATTCATTTTTAAAACACGTATGGAGTAATGCTGACGCCACGCATTAATGTTAAGCAGAATGACCATTTGTTTCGATTTTTTTATTGCATCCACTGTCTACTGATGAATTTTCAGTTTTTCCAGAATACTTTGGGGGTACTTGATTACAATTACACCTTTCCTAGTACGCCAGGGCCAGGTGTCCCGGAATCTGGCCTACTGACCCTACCCTGGAACCTGGAATAATCTGGAATTATCAGTTTTTACAAAACTCTCGCACTTTTTTATCGCTGGCTCCCCAACTATAATCAGATGGTGGATCTTGCGGATTTAATTCTATAAAATTGAGCTAATTGCAGCTTAAAGGGAACTTACACTAATCTATGTAGATGATTCGGTAACAAGTAACAGCAAGAAAGTTAGTGTTTCCATGTCAAATCATTGGATATGGACCAAACAATCAGTAATTGCTGATAGTCTGATAAGCACGCTAATGCATTTTTGAATTAATAATTAATCCAAGAGCTGATTTAGAAACTCACAAGCTTAACAAGTGTCACATTCGTTATCAAAATTCGCTACACCTGCATATATGAAAGCTAATGATATCTTAAACTTAGCTTTTTATATGTCTTAAAAATACGCAAGCGTAGAGAAAGTTCTAACTCGAAACTTTCCCAGATTAATGCTTCTCTTTCAGGTAAAGTAACAAATAATTTCCAATTGAAGGAACTAGTTATTCGGTATTTACTTCAATTGTACCTAATAATCACCCATAATTAATAGGATAGTTTGGTTCACGACATATTATTATATACTGTGGTATACCAAAGATCTGAACAATTAGCAATCTCAGAAACTGGTAACTAAAGATAAAGTGAAAATGGCCATTTTGCTGTGGTCCGCGATAGATTCGGTATAAACCGTTTCACCGCTTCGTAAGGGAGAGGACCGCGCAAGCGACCTCGAACTCGAGACCAATCGAGAGACCGGATTAATCTGGTCACAATTGGAAGTAAGGGCGTGAGTGTCGGCCCGCCGGGCTATCTCGCGGTTAAGGCGTTGGCCTCTTACGGGCTTGTGACGTAGCTAGATGGTGGACTGTTTTTGTCCCAAGTCTTCTACGTTCACTCCAAGGAGATAGAACTACTAATCTTTAAAACTTCCTGAGGTGACGGGCTCGCCCGTTGTAGTCGACAACCCAAGTTGCTAGTTAGACAATAGCATCCAGTCGACCGACATGTTGATGTGACAAGAAGAGTAGGCGAAATTTATGTTTTATATGATGCGATAAAGTTTAAGATGAGATTTTAAATTATAAGGAATGTTATGCACTTTATACGTATCGAAAGTCAAATTTAAATAAATAAATTATATTCCAATTAGACTTAATTATATCGATGAATATATACTCGTACATACATAAACTGCCAAAATAGGGCAAGAAAAGGGAAGGGTTAAGGAAAAGGTTAGGTTGTTGGCTTATATTTATTGTAAAAAGAAGTGCTTTTCAATGATTGCCTAAAAGTGGAAAGCGAGCTAGCGCCTATAATAGCTGGAGGAAGCTGATTCCATAAAGTTGTCAATTCTTCGACGATGAACAATATCAAAAATTTAGGTATTTTGGAAGTCTCAGTGTACAAATTCAGGGACGACTTTAAACTAGAATGGTCTGTCTATGTCTATGTAGATAATTTAGAACTACCTCAAAGTACTGACAAAAGAAATAATAATAATAAGAATAGTAATAAAACGCTTTCTTCGTAAGAAAAGGCGACCTTATCGCCTGTACGCATTATTTTAGAGCTAACCTATACTATCGTATGAACATTATTTGCGAGTAGATGCTTACTTAACCAATGTTAAGAGTATGACGAATACAAAGAAATAGAATAGAAAGAAATATATATATATATATATATATATATATATATATATATATATATATATATATATATATATATATATATATATATATATATATATATATATATATATATATATATATATATATATATATATATATATATATATATATATATATATATATATATATATATATATATATATATATATAAATATATATATATATATATATATATATATATAAATTATTATTTTTTCAAATTGAAATTATGTTTATCACTAAATAAATGAAATGATAAAATAATGAAAGGGCACTTATCTGGTCTGTGGTGACCAGGAGTGACTCCACGCCTTTTTCGTTTTCTCTTCTCTCAGTATTTGCGGTTTCCTACTGTGGTATTCGAACCTTTCTACTTTATCCTACAGCGGCGACACAACAATGCGAAAGACGAGAATGAATGCTGGAAAATAATAGGCGATTAGTGTTTCTTAAATATTAATGATTTTTATAAAATGTATATCAATATTTCGGCTCAGCCGTCGTCAAGATATATGACATTTCTGAAATCGAACAATTCGTTGAAAATTTAAATTCAAGGAATCGAACAAAAAGAAATGGATTAATAATATTTTACACGATTTAGTTAAGGTACCATAACCAACCGTGCAAAACGTTATTTTAAAATGAATGATTATAAATTAAAAGAAAAAGCATTTGATGATTATGATAATATGATAAACCTTATTAATTTTGCCTATTGAGACCGGAACCTTTGCAAGCGCCTAAAATATAAATATAAGCCAATTCCCAAGATTTGACGTCCCTTTCTTTTGCATTATCCCCAAGGCATTTTATTATTTTAACTTTAAAACATTGATCAAAAGATAAATTATGCGCCCTGGCATGCAAAGATATTGGGAGTTGGCTTTCATTTCCTACACTAGCCCTATGATTATTTAGTCTAATATTAAGTGGTGTTGTTGTTTCACCGATATAAAAGGCATCACAAGTCCTGCACAGAAGTTGATATACTATATTTTTTGAAATACAACTGCAATGAAAGGGAACCCTGTAACTATTAGTAGTATTTGGACTGGTAAAAAAAGGACTTAGATCTAACAGAGGACAAGTTTTACAACGTGGACGACCACAAGGTTGAAGCCCAAAAGTATTATTACCAATAGAGAAATTTTGATTATTTTTTGTTTTGTTTAATATTGATCTAATATTAGGTGGTCTGCGGAAAGATAAAATTGGCGGTGAATCTAAGAGATCCTTAGTGGATGCATCATTAGAAATGATGGGGAATAAATCAGATAATATATCTCGCAGTTTCTCAGCACCAGGAAAATAAGTGGTGCTAAGAAAGATTTTATTATTATTATTATTTTTATTTGAAGAAATTTTAGGTTTTGGTATATATTTTACTTCAGAGTTTAGAATATGTTTATCCAATAGAGGAGCAGGGTATTTTCTTTCAAGAAGAGATTGCTTTAGATTATTGAGATATTTATCTAAATTTTCTTTGTTGTTAACTAAACGGTGTCCGCGAATGGACATTGAGTAGGGAATGGATCTCTTGGTGTGAAATGGATGACAGCTATCAAAGTGTAAATACTGTTCTTTATTTGTAGGTTTTATATGAATCGCGGTTTTAATTTTACCTTCGGAAATTGTTAAATCAACATCTAAGAAAGTAATTTGTGATTTAGAAATGGTATGAGTGAAATTCAAAGGGCCAAAATTATTTAGGTCGTCAAGAAAGGTTGTTAGAGTAGTTTGTCCGTGTGGCCAAATCATTACTATGTCGTCAATAAATCTATACCATAATATGGGTTTTAAATTTTGCGTTTGAAGAAAATTTTGCTCGAATAATCCCATGAAAAGGTTGGCATACGAAGGGGCCATTCGCGTGCCCATAGCAGTCCCTTTAATTTGAAGATAAAATTCATCTTCAAAGGAGAAAGCATTACACGTTAAGACAAACTCGGCTAATTTGCAAAGAAAATCCGTAGAAGGTATTTGAGGATGAGGTCTCTCATCAAGAAAATAAGAAATGGCTTCCAATCCTAAATTATGAGGAATATTGGTATACAGGGATATGGCGTCAATAGTAACAAATAATAGGTCGTCTGACTTTGGAATTACAGTATTCTTTAAAATATCAATAAAATGATAGCTGTCTTTGATATGAGAATTTAGATTTTTCACAAAAGGTTGTAAAAAATAATCTACAAAAGCCGAAATTCTTTCTGTCGGAGAGTTAAAGCTTGCGACTATTGGTCGTCCAGGATTATTAGGCTTGTGAATTTTAGGTAATAGGTAAAAATTTGGAGTTCTGATAGGATCAGGAATTAAAGTTTTAACATCTTCGTCTGATAATTTTTCATTTGATTTATTTTGTTCAATATATTTTTTTATTTTCACTGCAAAATTTTTGTTTGGATCTCTAGATAGTTTTTTATAGAAAGTTTCATCTCTAAGTTGTCTCAAGCCTTCAGTAACATAGTCAGTTTTGTTAAGTATGACAGTAGTGGAACCTTTATCAGCCGGCAAAATGACGATGCTGGTATCCTTGCTAAGACTCTCAAGAGCTGCACGTTCATCTACTGACAAGTTTGATGTTGGCTTGAGGCTATTTAGAAAAGATGGCTGTGTTACTTTGTTTAATAAAATAGTAATAAAATTTTCTACCGGATGATTTTTTGGTAATGGAGGGGGTTCTTTATTGGAGTGTGGACGAAATTTAGCTAGTGCATTGTGTAATTTAATATTATTATTGTTATTCTTTTGATTTGAATGCCAAAATTCGCGCCATCTTAAATTACGACAAAATTTAACAACATCATTACCAAAACTAAAATGGTTCACATTTTGAGTCGGTGTGAAATTTAGACCTTTAGCTAATACTAAATATTCATTGTGGTTAATTACTTTGGATGACAAGTTTTTAACAGCATTTTTTTCTCTAGGAGATGGACCTTGTATATTATTAGAATATGATACTGATGGTGTTATACTGTTATTAATTTGGTTTACTAATGTGGCACGTATTGGTACGGAATCTGATACTAATGGAAATATATTGTTAGTAATTTGGTTTACTGATAGGGTGTGCATCGGAGAGGAAAGAGTACCTTGGTGAACTGCTGGGATAACATTTCGAAGTGAATTTGAATTCCTTGTTTTGTTAACATTGGAATGACTGTAATTTGAAATGGAAACTGGATTAAAAATGTTTCGTGTATTGTTACTTGGGATAATGCAAATTTTCTGAAAGTTCTTTAGTAAATTAAGGAACTTTTTATCGTGTTTTAATCTAATATTTCGTAAATCTGTTACAGAATTGTTAACTATTTTATGAGCTTCTTGAAATAAGAAAGGAGAATGTGTTGTTATCATGTTAACATAAAAACACAGTGAGTTTAAATGTTTATCAACTAAAATTTGATATTCATTTCGCAAAACAGACGTAATTTCCATTGAATACCTTAAACGGATTGCGGTGAAATCATATTGAATTTCTGTACTAATTGCTGCGAAAGGAAATTTTGGTAATAACCCTTTAGGGCAAATGTTGTTTTCTAAACATTTAGAAAGAAATTCAACGTGTCCCGTGAATTTAGCTGTCTTAAGTGAATGGTAATTTATTTGGTTTAACCAATGAGTGTACATAATGGATGTGATTGCAACATAATTAAAATTAGGTAATATTTTAATATTTGATTGTAAATGTGTAAATTATTATTTTTTCAAATTGAAATTATGTTTATCACTAAATAAATGAAATGATAAAATAATGAAAGGGCACTTATCTGGTCTGTGGTGACCAGGAGTGACTCCACGCCTTTTTCGTTTTCTCTTCTCTCAGTATTTGCGGTTTCCTACTGTGGTATTCGAACCTTTCTACTTTATCCTACAGCGGCGACACAACAATGCGAAAGACGAGAATGAATGCTGGAAAATAATAGGCGATTAGTGTTTCTTAAATATTAATGATTTTTATAAAATGTATATCAATATTTCGGCTCAGCCGTCGTCAAGATATATGACATTTCTGAAATCGAACAATTCGTTGAAAATTTAAATTCAAGGAATCGAACAAAAAGAAATGGATTAATAATATTTTACACGATTTAGTTAAGGTACCATAACCAACCGTGCAAAACGTTATTTTAAAATGAATGATTATAAATTAAAAGAAAAAGCATTTGATGATTATGATAATATGATAAACCTTATTAATTTTGCCTATTGAGACCGGAACCTTTGCAAGCGCCTAAAATATAAATATAAGCCAATTCCCAAGATTTGACGTCCCTTTCTTTTGCATTATCCCCAAGGCATTTTATTATTTTAACTTTAAAACATTGATCAAAAGATAAATTATGCGCCCTGGCATGCAAAGATATTGGGAGTTGGCTTTCATTTCCTACACTAGCCCTATGATTATTTAGTCTAATATTAAGTGGTGTTGTTGTTTCACCGATATAAAAGGCATCACAAGTCCTGCACAGAAGTTGATATACTATATTTTTTGAAATACAACTGCAATGAAAGGGAACCCTGTAACTATTAGTAGTATTTGGACTGGTAAAAAAAGGACTTAGATCTAACAGAGGACAAGTTTTACAACGTGGACGACCACAAGGTTGAAGCCCAAAAGTATTATTACCAATAGAGAAATTTTGATTATTTTTTGTTTTGTTTAATATTGATCTAATATTAGGTGGTCTGCGGAAAGATAAAATTGGCGGTGAATCTAAGAGATCCTTAGTGGATGCATCATTAGAAATGATGGGGAATAAATCAGATAATATATCTCGCAGTTTCTCAGCACCAGGAAAATAAGTGGTGCTAAGAAAGATTTTATTATTATTATTATTTTTATTTGAAGAAATTTTAGGTTTTGGTATATATTTTACTTCAGAGTTTAGAATATGTTTATCCAATAGAGGAGCAGGGTATTTTCTTTCAAGAAGAGATTGCTTTAGATTATTGAGATATTTATCTAAATTTTCTTTGTTGTTAACTAAACGGTGTCCGCGAATGGACATTGAGTAGGGAATGGATCTCTTGGTGTGAAATGGATGACAGCTATCAAAGTGTAAATACTGTTCTTTATTTGTAGGTTTTATATGAATCGCGGTTTTAATTTTACCTTCGGAAATTGTTAAATCAACATCTAAGAAAGTAATTTGTGATTTAGAAATGGTATGAGTGAAATTCAAAGGGCCAAAATTATTTAGGTCGTCAAGAAAGGTTGTTAGAGTAGTTTGTCCGTGTGGCCAAATCATTACTATGTCGTCAATAAATCTATACCATAATATGGGTTTTAAATTTTGCGTTTGAAGAAAATTTTGCTCGAATAATCCCATGAAAAGGTTGGCATACGAAGGGGCCATTCGCGTGCCCATAGCAGTCCCTTTAATTTGAAGATAAAATTCATCTTCAAAGGAGAAAGCATTACACGTTAAGACAAACTCGGCTAATTTGCAAAGAAAATCCGTAGAAGGTATTTGAGGATGAGGTCTCTCATCAAGAAAATAAGAAATGGCTTCCAATCCTAAATTATGAGGAATATTGGTATACAGGGATATGGCGTCAATAGTAACAAATAATAGGTCGTCTGACTTTGGAATTACAGTATTCTTTAAAATATCAATAAAATGATAGCTGTCTTTGATATGAGAATTTAGATTTTTCACAAAAGGTTGTAAAAAATAATCTACAAAAGCCGAAATTCTTTCTGTCGGAGAGTTAAAGCTTGCGACTATTGGTCGTCCAGGATTATTAGGCTTGTGAATTTTAGGTAATAGGTAAAAATTTGGAGTTCTGATAGGATCAGGAATTAAAGTTTTAACATCTTCGTCTGATAATTTTTCATTTGATTTATTTTGTTCAATATATTTTTTTATTTTCACTGCAAAATTTTTGTTTGGATCTCTAGATAGTTTTTTATAGAAAGTTTCATCTCTAAGTTGTCTCAAGCCTTCAGTAACATAGTCAGTTTTGTTAAGTATGACAGTAGTGGAACCTTTATCAGCCGGCAAAATGACGATGCTGGTATCCTTGCTAAGACTCTCAAGAGCTGCACGTTCATCTACTGACAAGTTTGATGTTGGCTTGAGGCTATTTAGAAAAGATGGCTGTGTTACTTTGTTTAATAAAATAGTAATAAAATTTTCTACCGGATGATTTTTTGGTAATGGAGGGGGTTCTTTATTGGAGTGTGGACGAAATTTAGCTAGTGCATTGTGTAATTTAATATTATTATTGTTATTCTTTTGATTTGAATGCCAAAATTCGCGCCATCTTAAATTACGACAAAATTTAACAACATCATTACCAAAACTAAAATGGTTCACATTTTGAGTCGGTGTGAAATTTAGACCTTTAGCTAATACTAAATATTCATTGTGGTTAATTACTTTGGATGACAAGTTTTTAACAGCATTTTTTTCTCTAGGAGATGGACCTTGTATATTATTAGAATATGATACTGATGGTGTTATACTGTTATTAATTTGGTTTACTAATGTGGCACGTATTGGTACGGAATCTGATACTAATGGAAATATATTGTTAGTAATTTGGTTTACTGATAGGGTGTGCATCGGAGAGGAAAGAGTACCTTGGTGAACTGCTGGGATAACATTTCGAAGTGAATTTGAATTCCTTGTTTTGTTAACATTGGAATGACTGTAATTTGAAATGGAAACTGGATTAAAAATGTTTCGTGTATTGTTACTTGGGATAATGCAAATTTTCTGAAAGTTCTTTAGTAAATTAAGGAACTTTTTATCGTGTTTTAATCTAATATTTCGTAAATCTGTTACAGAATTGTTAACTATTTTATGAGCTTCTTGAAATAAGAAAGGAGAATGTGTTGTTATCATGTTAACATAAAAACACAGTGAGTTTAAATGTTTATCAACTAAAATTTGATATTCATTTCGCAAAACAGACGTAATTTCCATTGAATACCTTAAACGGATTGCGGTGAAATCATATTGAATTTCTGTACTAATTGCTGCGAAAGGAAATTTTGGTAATAACCCTT